>JACBOY010000197.1:0-96710 GCA_014706135.1 Phytophthora tubulina
AGGAACTTGGTCTGCCGCACCGTCACTTTTCCTGAGTCGCGGTCGTTCTTGATCTCCATCCCGAGGAAATACTCGAGCTCGCCGAGGTCCGTCATCTCGAAGCGTTTACTCAACGCGCGCTTGGTCGACTCCAACAGCTCGTCGTTGCTGCTTGCCAGGATCAGGTCGTCCACGTACAGCACCACGAAGATCATCTCTTGGTCATTCCTCTTGATGTAGACGCAGTGATCCGACTCGCACTTCTTGAACCCGAGCTTGAGCATGAAGTCGTCGATGGTCTGGTTCCACATGCGCGGCGATTGCTTCAGTCCGTACAGCGAACGCTTGAGCTTGCACACGTAGTCTGGGTGGTCTTCGTCTACGTACCCGTCCGGCTGCGCCATGTAGATGTCTTCGTCAAGAACGCCGTTCAGAAGGCTGTCTTGACGTCCATCTGGTGCAGCTTGAGACCGTACTTGGCAGCCATACTCAGCACCGCCCGAATCGACGTGAACTTGGCCACCGGCGCGAACGTCTCGTCGTAGTCGATGCCGTACTTCTGCGCGAATCCCTTGGCCACCAGTCGCGCCTTGAACCGCTCGATCTCACCGTCTTGGTTCTCCTTCACTCGAAATACCCATCTGCAGCCGATCGCCTTCCGACCCGTCGGCAGTGACACGACATCCCACGTGTCGTTCTTGCGCAGCGACTCATACTCCGAGTCACAGGCCTCCTTCCACTTGACTGCGTCGCTGGATTCCATCGCCGACTTGAACGTGGTCGGCATCTCTCCCACTGAATCCACGACGTAGGCAGCTTCGAAACTGCCATCTTCCCCGCAACGGCCGACATCTCGTCCAGGGCCTGTTGCCGGTTGTGCGACGCATACCGCTTGGTGCTCGGAACCTCCACGGCTTCCTCCAACGACTGCGTCCGTTGGTGTCGCTTGCTGCCGGGCTCGAAGTCTTCGTCCCGTGCAGTTTCTTCATTGTCATCTTCATCCGACTGCGACGAATCTTGATCCGTCACCACTTCATCTTGAATGACCACCTCCTCTGAGAGTAGTCACGTCTCCCACCGTCGAAGACGTCTTCCATGAACTGCGCGTCGCGGCTCACCAGCACGCGACCGTTCTCCAGTTCTTCGAATCGATACGCTTTCTCGTGCTCCGAGTACCCGAGAAAACGGCAACGCACCGACCGAGCGTCAAACTTGGACCGTTTCTCCTTCGGCACATGCACGTACGCGTGGCAACCGAACACCTTCAGGTTCGCCAGCAGTGGCTTCTTGCCCGTCCAAACTTGGTGCGGCGACTTGTCGTGGCTGATGGCGCGCGTCGGACACCGGTTGCGGAGGAACGTGGCAGTAATGACCGCTTCGCCCCAATACGCCTTGGACAACCCGGCATGTTCCAACATGCAGCGCGCACACTCCACCAACGTCCGGTTCATCCGCTCGGCGACTCCGTTCAGCTGGGGCGTGTAAGGCGGCGTGAACTTTGCACGATCCCACGGTCGCTGCAGAACTTGGCCATTTCGCGCGACGTGTACTCGCCACCGTTGTCGCTGCGGAGCGTCTTCACGCGCTTGCCCGTCTGAGTTTCTGCGAGCGCAACGAACTCAGCGAATTTGGCAGCCACCTCGGACTTGTTCCGCAGCAAGTACACCACACAGAAGTGCGACTTGTCGTCGATGAAGGTGACGAAGTAGCGCTTGCCACCAAACGTTGACGTCTTCATGGGACCACACACGTCGCTGTGAACCACCTCTAGCACTTGCTTCGCGCGGTTCGGCGACGACTTCATGTAGCTCACTCGCGTTTGCTTGCCGAGTGAGCATCCGCCGCACAGCTCCCACTGCTTCACCGACGCCATGTCGATGCCAACACCGTAGCCCTTCTTGACGATGGCGTCTAGACCGCCATGGCCGATGTGACCAAGTCGAAGATGCCAGAGGTACGACGTGGTGTCCCCTTTGCGATCCTTCGAGCTTGCCGCATTGGCCTCGTCACGCATCACCGGTGTCATGCAGAGCTTGAACAGACCCTTGCCCTCACGAGCTCCGATCTTCCACTGCATGCCCTTCGTTTCCGCGAAGCACCCGTCGCTCTCGAAGGTCACGGGTCCGACATCCTTCGTGAAGCGACCAACCGAGAACAGGTTGCGCGACAGCTTGGGTATGTGCCACACTTTCGTGAGCACACCCTTCTTGGTCCCGCGCGGAGTCTTCATTGACATCACGATGTCACCGCTGCTGATCGCCTGTACCACACCGTCGTCTGCGAGGTGTACGTCGACCGGAGTGAAGACCTTGTAGTTCCTCATGAACTTCTTGGAACACGTCATGTGCTGCGTCGCACCCGAGTCGACCAGCCACACATCACTTGACTTGGAGGCGCAAGAGTCGCCACCAACCGAGAAGAGATAGTCGCCAGAATCTTCATCCTGCGCGACATTCGCACGCTGCGACCGATGTCGCTCAGCGTCGTTGTGGATCCGCGAGGGGCACTCCGCGATCCAATGTCCTTGTTTGCCACACTGATGGCACGCACCGGTCTTCTTCACCGGTCGGCCCTTGCGCTTGTTGTCCTTCATCATGAACGCTTGGCCAGACGTGGCTCCGTCGCCGCCCTGCTCCTTGCGCTTCATGTCCTCATGCAGGAGCCGAGACGTCACGAGTTCCCATGTCAGCGTGTCGGCTCTCGACTCCAACGCCGTGATCAGGAACTGGTACGACTCGCTCAGACTTCCCAGAAGCGTGATCACCAAGTCGTCCTCGCTGACCGGAGCGCCCACCGCGTCGAGCTGCTCCGCCAGAGTCTTGACCTTGTTGATGTGCTCCAACACATCATCACCTTCGTCCATCATAGTCGTGAAGAAACGTCGACGAAGGAAGAGCTTGTTGGCCAGGCTCCTCTTCTCGAAGTGTCCTTCCAGTCTTGACCATGCATCATGCGCGCCACTCGCCGACCGGACCAGCGGTAGTTGCGAATCCTCCATCGCAAGACAGATGATCGCCAGCGCCTTGCGAGACTTCCTCTTGAACGCCGCTTGGTCCAGCACGGTAGCACATTGCTCGAGCTTCACTTCCCCGCTCACGATCTCCCACAGATCGCGCTCCTCGAGCACCATCTGCATCTTGAACTTCCACGTGTGGAAGTTGGTTCCGTCGAACTTGTTGATGCGAGCGGTCGTGGTCGGGATGGTGTCCATGGCGAATGCGAAGTCGGTGGCGGGGGGGGCAGAGTCTGCGGGGCTTGGGCTCATAACCTGAAGACTTGAGTGGTTTAGAGCAAAATGCAAAGTGATTGATTTAGGTCCTTAGTTCGCAAACTCCTTGCTACCTCTAAGCCTACTGGATTTCCTGCTGGGTACACTCTACTGGATTCTGAGTTACTTCTGCCAATCAGCGAGTGCCACGTAGAGCCCATCTTGTACCCACAATCTTGTACCCACCCGTGGCGTAATCGTCCGTCCCATAATCACAGGAGTGATTGCAGTGTCAATGAGTGAGGGTCATACCGGTATCTTACCGATATACCGCAGCTGGTCGAGGTGTCTTCTTGACAACAGCCATGACGTGGAGCGAGGTGGTAGGCTGTTGAAACCGAAACTTCTTGAGACGACTTGGGCACTTGAAGGGCTGCTTGTTGCAACTTGAGGCGAAACCAAAAATGAGGCCTGGAGGCTTCTGTGCTCCGTCCTAGCTAACAATAACTAACGGCTACGTCTTAAACTTACCACATCTCGGAAAACTGATCATCGTTTCGGACTGAACTCCATTACCCAATCATATTTGCAACAATGTAGCATTTTAACCAGTAATATCGCTAGAAAGGGAAATGCTTTATGTATTTCACTTCTCGTACAGATTCCCATAATGTATTTTCGCACTTATCGCTACTTGATGCCATTATGTATTTCACAATATCGGTTCCCTAAATATAAATAGTATGTTAGGAAGCACTGATTGTGAATACCATCTTGAAGATACAACGGGTCATTACATTTTGAGGGAGTCATCGTTACACGACAATATGGTAGTGTAACGTTAACTCCCTCTAAATGTAAATACCCGTAATTGACATTTTGTGCTTACACTCGAGTGTTTAAGTAGTGTTTGCGACCCCATGTGATATCGATCGCAGAGATCGAGGCGGCAACCGAATTCATGCGATGAAATCTTGTTGTGAAGGCATCGATGCCCTCCACAGCAGAGTGAATGGTCATTTATTAATACAACTCATTCCATAATATGTACGAGATTTGTACATGAATTGTTTTTAAACGGAATATCTCGGATTTTAGCTGTGGGAATCGGTCCACTGAAGAATATCAGCGCCGTTAAAAACTATTACTACAGCAGTTATTATAGTAATGCCTGATATAGTTTGGGGTGCCAGTGAGAAAACAGTTACTTAGCCGACGTAGACTTGAGATTGCATTAACCATAGTTTGCGCAGTTAGCTAGGACGGTATTCCTAACCACAACACCATCTACTGTAGTATGTATAGAAGAAAACATCCCGATTCTTGCAGATTGTTGAGAAAGTGCCAGCGGGATGTCCGACGTGCCGTCGCCGATCACCGTGCTCTTACTTCCCAATCGAGTCTCTCATTTTTGCAAGCCACTCCTCGTGCTGTAAGGCCTCCTTGAGCTGTGCAGCTCTGTTTGCAGCAATTTCATTGGACCTTTTCACTGCTTTAACGAAATTAAGCTTGCTCAGAGCTTCTTTAATGCCATCACCGAAGCCTCTTTCTTCGTCGACTTCGTCCTTCTCGACACGACGAAGCAGCCGCCCGCTATCCACGTGGGTGGCACGGAGGATATCAGGTGAAGCCGGCTCGTTCTCGATCATAGCTCTAGCATCCTTGGCCACTGGGAGCGCAGCGACGCTGGAATGGAGAATGGCCACAACCACTACCGAGAGGATGTAATTGAGACGCATCGGATCTTGGGAGTTGAGAAGTTGTTCGAGAAAGTGGACGACTTGTGGAGTGCCGCGTGAATTGGAGAATGAGGTATGCGGCGAGGGCTTCCTTGGCGAGGTTCGTACTTCGGCTGATTAGTATTTTTTGTTTGATGTTGTCTATCAAAGAAAACCACGACAGGATAAACCATGGGAGCCCAGCACGTAAATCAAGACGAGTCCCACCGCATGTCGCTTGCCCATGTATGCTATCTCTGATCGCGCGATTGCCTGTCTAGATGACAACTTCGATTGCGCTACTCGTCGTGCCACCTGGTTTCCAAGTGCACATCCAATTTTCTACAAAACCCTTGTCATGCTTACCAAAGTCTAACGCACGCCCCAAAGCATCAACGTCGGACAAAGACCGTATTGTGACCAAATCTACCATTAACCACGTGAGCAGGTTCATTATCCAATTCGACCTGAACAACACAAGACGCCATGGAACCAACCGGCATTTACCACGAAATTTTCCAGACACGAATGTCAAGTTATGATCAATCTCCCGAGATGTCCACGATGGTCGGGCCACTGTTCAAGCGAGCCCGACTCGACAACGCCCAAGGCACCCGTCTCACCAGCTACAGAAGGCCATCGGCAACCCCTTTCTTGGCTGAAAGACTCAAGACAGCCCTCCACTACACCAACGATACCGTCAATTCTCCAAGTTCTGGCTACTCAAACTACCCCATGGTCCCTACAGAGGGAAGCCCGCAGCTCAATGTCACGAGTACCCGGCTGAATACTGCTCGTCGTCGTGAACAATGTCGCATCAACCAAGCTCGCTACCGACTCAAGCAAGATCGAAAGGCGCAACTCCTGAACGAGACTGTGCTAAAACTACGCGAGGAAATTCCGTTGTTGGAGCTCCAACGAGACCGCATTTTGTTTGGTACAAAACAGAGTGTCTTCAACGTCGTAGTCGAGTACTTCCACCTCTTTCACCACGGGATTCGGTCGCTCCATCAAGCTCTAAAAAGTAGACCTGGTTCGCAAGATCCTCAAGCGCAACAGCAGCTTGTGCTCCATGGCCACAAACGTCGATCTAGGCGAACGTCGTGGATTGGATGCTCTCATTGAGCAGTGGCGTCGGTACTCGACGTACTTCGAGGACCTGCACTTCCAACTCGAGCACATGGAAGAGCGAACGAAGCACTTGATTATGGTCTCAGCATCGATGAGTGCTACCGTCACCAACACAACGCTCAAGCGCGTGTTCCCGCACTTGGTTGATACGGACCTAGGTGGCAAGTTGCTCGGACGGCGTTTGATGTTGCCGTGTTCGCTATGGTTCGAGTGGGATGATACTAGAGGTCATATTGTACGACTGGAAATGTCGGTGGACTTCCTCATGCCGGTGAGTCGGGTACTTCGCTCCCTGAAGGACGCCGCTTTCGTGCTTGGTCAAGCTCTCATCACTTGCGACGGCTCAATTGGGAGGTTCGATATGTAGCAGTAAAAGAGCTAGGTACTTGTCGGATGCATTTTATACAAAAGTTTTGTCATCATTTTGTCAACAAGCTAATGGACTTTAGTCATCGTTTCGTTTCGCAGTGAACATTACTCATGTCAACATTTATCGATGGATTTTTAGTCATCACTGATGGCGCCATACGCATCATTGATCGCGCTACAGCAAACAAATTAAAAAATGGCATCATTGATCACGCTACTCATGAACGCAGACTGTTATTTGCTTCTCGTGACGTTGAAACCCAACATATTATTGAATAAATTCGCTACAGCAAACTATTTTAGCGAATTCCAGCCTCGACTCGGAGAAGGAGATCATCCAAGTCTAACAGGGTTTCCAGGCAGCTGGCACCAACCAAACCGCATCACTTCAAAGCAACCGTGGCCTCACCACCATTAGCGCATGTCGAGTAGGCTCACTGGTTCACCAATGACGCCGGCACTCTTCGCACTTCGACGATTTGCACTACCACTCATGTGATGGATACTGAAATCTGGTTTTCCGGTTTGTTATTATGAAGAAATCGCGTCTTGAAGTTTTGTGATCGCTTATTCTCAACTACGGGACGAGGTGTTCAAAAACGCAGTCGTCAATTTTCTCGGGTTCATGACGGCGCGTCGGAAGCGATCAGCGTTGAGTCGAAAGAAGAAGTCCCAGCGAAAGCGCAACAAGGCAGAAGCAGTTAAGCAGAAGGAAGACCAACCGACCAATTTACCCATGGAGTCCTATCGACTGATACCAAGCAAATACGTGTGGAAACTCAAACGTCCGTGTTACGGTTTTGAAGACATCAAGGACCGGAATGCGTTGATACCGATGCAACCAATTAACAACTCCATGCCGCATTTTTACAACGCGGAGCGACTTGCCGAGTGGGTGTTCCGTGTGGCCAAGATTCGACCGCTTCAGCTGAATTTGGACTGGTGTGAGCGCAGTGAAGAAGTACGTGATGCTTTACTTCGACAATTTCATCGCTGGCCCGAGACGAAGATTTCTCAATCTGCAGAACGATGCAAAACTCTAAGCCAGCAAGCAGAGCAGGAATGTCACGAACAAGTACAATTGTATCTCCAGGAGCTCCGTGGGAAGTTGTTGGGCGGTGCAAAAGCTTTGTTCTGGCTCAATATTCTTCAGCCGTTGATCCATCCAGCATCCGTACCAAGAGATGAGATCCGAGAAGTATTGATGGCATTGTTGGAGGAACTCAAAGGTATTGAAGGAATTTACGAGCACTTGATGAAGAAAAGTGAGCGCATTTGGGCCGTTTTGACGCTGCCGTTCAAACTCGAGCCGCTGTTTCGAGGTGTGAGCATGTTGGCACTGTGGGGTCACAATGTGGCTACCAACGAGGCGATGGAATTGTTGACAATGTTTGAGGAGCAGTACACGGCGTCTCCCGATCAAAAACAACGCAGACTTCCTGTTGGATTGTCCGTCGTGGCCAGTGTCGGCACTTTCGCCCCACCTGATACCTCCGGTTTGAGTGATCTCCTTGACCCATTTAGTGAGCAACTAGCTAAGCCACTCGCCATGATGGTCCCCGATTGGATTGCGGTCGTTGAGGAAGTACTCGATGTTCTGGAAAAATCTCTCATTTGTAAGTGGATGTCGTGTGGAAAAGCTCCGTTCGAGGAAGAATACAACATGTCGGTGCAGAGTGACTTGGAAAAAGCGTTTGAACGACTCAGCCTCCACGTGGTCAGTTCCAAAGAATTGTCGCTATGGTCATCAACAGTCAGAATATCTGCCGTTGTCGTTGTCAGAACTTTTCAATATTTTGGCTGGCACTGTCGGGTCCCAGCTTTCAAAAAGACACCAGTCCATCCAAAGTTATTCTTCAAAACTCTCGGAAGGCAGCAAGTGAAGAGCAAAGAAGAGAATCGATCATGCGTCTCACGCTTGGTCCCAACCAGAAAATCATCAGTTCCGACTGTTTTCGGTTGTTGAGTTTGGTTCCGGAGGTGCAAAATGACGTCGAAGTGATCAAACCCGTTCTGGGGGAATTGGAGGTGATGCGACTGAGCTGTTCGCTCGGAATGCTGTCGTCAGTGAACCCGAAAGACTTTGAGATGGAAATGCTCGAAGCTCGAGAATTCGACGACGATTTCGTTCTCTTTCTACGTCGAGAGATCTTCGGAACGGACGACAAGTCTGAAGCTGATGGTGTGAAGGTGATCTCTCTGTTCGGCAAGCAAGACGCGGTGAAGCACGAGTTAAAGCGACAGAACTGCTGGTCGGATGAGATGGAGAGCAACTTGAAGGCGGATGATCAAGGAATTTACTGCGTCAATCGGAAGGATGACGACTCTGTGGGGTATTCGTTGGTGTTGTTTGGATGGATTCAAGATGATCTGTTCCGGAAGTCTCGACTGCGTGATACGGCGACGTATGTGCTTCGTTTTCTGACATGTTTAAGCCCCGACATGGTCTGCTGCTTGTCATCTGAAGATGTTGAGTTACTTGATCGAACGGTAGCGTCGATGAACTCGAACAATTTGGACGCTTGGAGGTCGTTTTCAGTCGCATTCCATGTCGAGAGGCAGGAAGAGCAGAAAGATCGTGTCGTCTGTGAAAACTTGGCAAAAATGGCGCTTCCGGTGAAAGCATCAGCCAAGAACCTTCAGCTACTGAAGGGGAGCTATCCGGCATTTTCGGTGATAGAACCAGCTCCAGCAACGAAATGGACGAATCAGTGCAACCAGAGCTTTGACAACGTTAAAGAGTTCGCAACCTGGTTGATCGACGAGTCGAAGCAGCGTAACTTGCGGATTGAATTCGGTGTGACGGATCCCAATCATCTCTGCAACCACATGCTAAAGGCAACTGACCGATGGCCTGAGGCAGAGCTGAAGGGTATCAAGGAAATGCTGGACCGTAGTCTCCAATCCTCAGTCGATCAAGCCAAAGAACGCGTTCAAGCCCAAATTGAAGAACATCGCGCGACACGTTTAATCCACATTGGCACCTTGTTCAACTTGGAGATGTTGCACAAAGCGTCAAAGACGGAGCCGGCTTTCGTGATGCTTAACCAGTACGTGAAAGAGGTGCAGTCAAACCATAGCATTTGGAGTCAGGTGGACCCGGTTACCAAAGTGGTTTTGAATTTGCCACTCCGACTCAAGAAGCATGTCAAAATGCTGGCCACAAAGTTCCGTGATGATGACCCTGATGTAGCTGAGGCTGCACCAGCTCTGGCAAAATTCTTGCGCGAGGTTACGGTGTCCGAGGAGAAAATTACCGAGAGTAGTGACGGATTCATTGGAAGAGCGTGGAAGAAAGTTAGAGATGGTTTTCTAACGTCAGAATCCGAGCTTCTCTCAGATAAATTCCGCCTGTGTATGGCTGATCCATTGAGTGATGCACAACAAGCCTGGTTCCAAGGTGTGGAGATTGTCTTGAGTATTGCTGAAAGCGTGATGCTGGCCAAATCGAGTGAAGAAACGGAGAGGTCACTCCGCCAAACGTGTCAAGATGACGAGCGCAAACTCATCTTAGAAGCGTTTAACAAGCTGCTTGATACTTGGCATGGACAGCATGAAGATGGTCTCATGACAACACTTCATCCACGAGTTCGTTATGGCAGGGCCATTTACTGCGACATCAAGAAGGAACACTGGAAGCCCGCAACAGACCAACTGAAGGTTTTCAAGCTGGCGCAGAATGACAATGAGAACTTCAGCACCGTTGAACTGGGTACTCATCGTCTGGAGCCAGGTGCAAAACTCCTCAAGGCTTTCACCATTAAGAATCACTGTGTAGTGTTGGTGACTACGTCTCCGAATGGGACGCTGGTAGAACGCGTAGATTTTCCGCTAACGCGATCATGGTGGGGAGAAAAAGTGGGAAATGTGACGTTCAAACGCCCATTTGGTCGACGTGCATCTCGTTGCGACTTCAACGTTCACGAACGGGTCGTGGCATTCGTCGAGGAAGGTGGTCGGGTGGTTTTGTATCGATTCAACGAGACGTTTTCTTCTTTGGAGATTTACAAGCGAGTTGAATTATCGTTGAGGACATCGTTGACACTCCCAGTCGCAGACGTACTGCTGGTAGATGGCTGCTTGTACGCCACCGACATGAATGGGTCAATCCAGTCGGTGAATTTGAAGAACCAGCAAACGTCACGAGCAGTGCAAATAATGCCATCGGGGTCTGCTAACAGTTCGCTGTTCGCTACAGCTGACAACATGGTGCTGGGATTTGTGGCAGAAAGCGAGGCCTCGACTGAGTTGTTTGCTGTGGCTAGCGAAGATTTCCGCAAAATTCCCGTGAATTATGTTGGAGACATGTTGCTCCGTTCCAACGGTCTGGTCGTCCAGTGCTTTGATGACTTGGTGTTCGCCATGAATGAAGAGAGGAAGAAAATCTGCGTTTTTCGACTGTCGGTGACAGTACGAAGCGAGTCGTTCCGTATCCAGCACTCAAAGGAACATTCGGTTAACGGTAGCAAGAGCGAGTCGGATGAATCGGAAGCTGACGAGATGGATCACTGGCTTCGAACTTTTTACCACACGTACGAGAAGTTCCCCGTCCGTGGTTTGATTCGAGGCGTTGACGATACTCGGGCGACGTTGAAACTTCATTTGACGTGCAGCTCTGCGATGCCTGAAGAGAACTGCCGATACTTCTTCCAGGTCATGATGAGAGATCTGCGCAAACTGAACAAACCTTTGGGTGGAATGGATTTGGCTCGAGATCTGGTATTCCTGACACAGTCAAATGCTGCTATGGACGTTGCTCTCCAATCTGTTCGATCATTTCTGCAGGAACTGATCACGTTTGTGCCAATTCAAATCTGCCGGGCCGAAGCGAACTTACTCACGGTCATGACGAATGGCAAGGCGACTCCGATGGACACCCAGTCGCAGGACGTTCAAGCTGTCGACATTGCTCGTTCAATTCGGTTTGGTCTGCTATCGCCATTGCTTGAATCATGGCAAGGACGCTGCGTTGTAATCACTTCGATGGGAAAGCAGTCGACGGGTAAAAGCTATTTGCTGAACCACTTGACGGGATCGTCTTTCGCTATCGCTGGAGCACGCTGTACTGATGGAGCGTGGATGTCGATCCGTATCTTACCGAGAAATGTGTTACTTGTCGTCCTAGACTTCGAAGGTCTCGGGTCTTTCGAGCGAACAGAGCAGGAAGATGTCTTTCTATCGGTTCTCAACGCGTCGATCTCAATGTTCACTATCTTTCGCATGGAGATGCGGTACGACAAGGAGATCGACGACTTATTTGCACGTTTCCAGAAGGGTGTTGCCTTGATCAAGGGCGATCCGAGTCTGTTCCGAGGCAAACTTTACATGTCCGTGAAGGATGTGAACCCGAACGACCAGAAGGGGGTACTTGATGAATTCGTCACCAAGTTCCAGAAATTGGTTGGTGCTAACAAGGATAGCAACTTCTTGCTCGATCTGTATTCTGGACAACTGGACATCAACTGTTCACCTCCACTTGGAACCATCAATTACTACCAGTCGTTGATGCATGCCCAGAATTTTATCGAGAATTCGTTGTGTGGTGTGGAGACTGCGGGTTTCCGAGGTGGTAAAACATACTTGAACTGCATCCGCTTGGTGCTCGCTAAGATTGCAATTCTGGATTGGACGTCGCTGGATGAAGGAGCAAAGCAGTTCCAACTCTCTGAAATCAGCTCCAAGCTCCCGGGACTTCTTCGAACTGGTTGTATTATCCCACAAGAGTACACACCGAGAAAAGAAGACATCGCCCCGTACTTGAAAGAGGAAATTGTGTTGGCTGGCAGTGGGAAGGTGATCGACGTTGATTTGGCAACGATGATCGCGGAGTATCCTGCTTTGGGCGAGAAGTGGAGAAGTCTGAAGGAATTCATCAATCTTGACGAGCTGCCAGACTGGGAGATTGATCTTGGCTTCGACTGCTGCTCTATGAGCGACAATAGTATTGTGGATGTCCATGGTGCGATCAAACAGCTACTTCGATTGTTCCTGCGTAGCAATAAGAGCATCCGAGGTGGCAAAGTTTCGCGAGAAATTGTTGCAGACTTTGACGCCTTCCTCGCGTTTTTCGTGCGTCGTCGTAAGGCTCGAATCTTGATCTGGGTTAAGCAAATGCTTAATGGTCGAGTGCCTGAGGAATGGAAAGCTATCGAGCAGCAATATATTGGACGATTCCAAATACTGCTAACTCGCTGTCAAAGCAAGTGTGATGATTGTCGACTTGGCTGCATGAAAGCTGCTGCTCACCCTGCGACTGCTCAACACGACTGTGGAGGCAACCACATCTGTGCTGGTCGCTGTGAATACTGCGAGGTTAGTGAACACTTCGGGAAAACTCCACCGTGCGCTAAGGAAGCAGGTCATGAGGGCAAGTGTGAATGTCGTGATGGAGATCACACGTGTGGTCTGGAGTGCTGCATGGCCAATTCACCAAATTGCGGCAAGAAATGCTCGTTGAAGCGAGGTCACTTGGATCTGCACAAGTGCGACGTTCCCATTCACACATGCGGTGAAGAGTGTTCAGCTCAAAATTGTTCAGGTCGCTGTGTCTTGAACGTGGAAGACCCTCACACAGCCCACAAGTGCGTCGAAGTCCGTTGCATGCACAAGTGCGTCATGGACGGCTGCAATGAGGTTTGTGGCACGATGGATCATTTCCATGGACAAGTTGACGTTGCGGTGGTGTTTTCAGTGGAAAACGACGACGATAAAGGCTCGAACACGTTTGATGCTGCATCAGAAGCTCCGGTAGTTCACATGTGCAGCAATGGACACGAGTGTCAAGCGATGTGTGAAGAAGACGGCATCTGTCGCGTGGATGTGTTTCTTAAGCAGTCGTCGAAGACGTTCGCGGGAGCTCGTGGCAGCTTTCAGTTCACTTTTCAAGAGATGAATGGTTCGCGTAAGAAATGCACCAAGTTGTTGCCACCAGGTGAGATGATGCACCAAGGTACACACACTTGCATCTGTGAGCAGAGCGATGGTGAAGGAGATGAAGACCAAACCATTCACTACTGCGACGTTCGTTGTCCATGCTGCAGCTACTTCTGCAAGAAGAAACACGGCCACTTTGGCGCTCACACGACGTCACATGGCAACATGCGCAACACTTACTTCTTGTCGGATGCGGAGGAAATTGACATCGAAGAGCGCAAGTACAAGGCTGGAGAGCTGGGAATCGCTGAAATGTGCAGCTTGTACTGCTCCAAGATGGGGCGTGAGCACGTGCACTATCTCGATTGCGAGCAAGGCAGTAAAGCGACTTGTGTGTACTCTGGTAGCACCACGGATCAGCGTCGTCACTGCACTCGGACATTGGAGCCGAAACCGGAGAAGGAGACCGACGAGGTTCTACATGAGCAGTTCTGGAAGACTTTGGGCTGGGAGGACCCGTGCACGTCGAAGATGGAGCTGGAATTGTTTGGAAGATGTGGCTACAAGTGCGACGCTCCTGATCACGATGACAAGCCTTCGTACTGCATGCTGCCAGCTTGGCACACGCCGGAACCAAAGCCTAGATCGGGCTTTGACGGGTTCACGTATGTTGGAGGACACAAGTTCGAGTGTTCGCATGTTGCAAGTGGTGGCAAGATGCATCACGTGTTTGTGTTGGATTGCTCGGGCTCAATGAGCGGAAGACCATGGAGTGATCTCATGGCTGCGTGGAAGGAGTACGTGTACAACCGTATCGCGGATGGAGCGACGCTGGACTTGGTCTCAGTTGTCACCTTCGACAATTATGCGAAGATTGAGTACGAGGCGCAGAACATCACGACGATGACGAATGCTAGCGTTAATTATCGCGGCAGAGGTACCAACTACTCGGCGGGACTTCGTGCTGCGAGTGAAGTATTGTCACGAGTCAACTTTGACGCGTACAAGCCGGCTGTGGTGTTCTTCAGTGACGGACATCCTTGTGATCCGCTTCAGGGAGAAGAGCTTGCAACTCATATCAGAGGTTGCTATGAGAAGAACGGGCTTCAGGCGTTTGCAGTGGGTTTCGGAAGTATCAACTTGAACATTTTGGAGCGAGTTGCAGAGAAATTGGGTGGCACGTATCACCACGTTCTCACTGGTAACGAGTTGAAGGCGACGTTCTTCAGCATCTCAGCCTCACTGAGTACCCGAGCGGGTTTGGCACTGGCGAAACCGGATCATGAACGCAACTGTGTCATTTGTGGGCAAGACTTGGCATCGGGTGAGACGGTGAAGCTGGGTGGGTGTGGCCACGAGCTTCATAAGGCTTGTTTGGATGTACTGGTGCGTAATGCCGAGCAGGATGGGGAGTCCCCACGTTGCCCATCATGTCGTCGGGAGATTTCTACTTGAGAGTGTAGTCGAGTGTCTTCACCTCCTGCACAAGCCATTTTTTTTTCATTTGTGTCGTTGAAGTACTTGGATGCTAGTTCGTTGTTGGCTGGAGCATGTGCGGTAGTAGGTTCTAAGAAGAACAACATGGATTTCTTTTGAAAGAATTGAGTCTTGAACTTAATTCCTCGACTTGTTAAATCAGCCCCACATACACAGTGTTTTCATGCACCACCTTGCCTTTCACGAACACCTTGGCAAAGTTGCGGTTGTCTCCGTTATGAACGACCTTCTGGAAGACATCTAGGGGCGTGTCACGCTCGGAGAAGACCAAGTTGTGGCCACGGTTGACATCCACGAGAATTGCATCGAAACATTTGCCCACAGCAAAGCTGCCAGTGTCATTCTCCAGCTTCAGTGCCTTTGCTCCACCCATCGTAGCCAACCAGAAGGCATCCTTGAAATCAAACGGCTGCGTCGGTGCGCTGGACGTGCCCTCTTGAATCTCCAGCGCCTTAATCGCCAGCACACACGTCTGGATCGCGCGTAGCATGCTGGGCGAGTATCCGCCGGCAATATCCGTACCCAGTCCAACATCCACGTTCTTGTGTAAAACTTTCCTCACATCCAACAATCCGTTGGCAAAGAAAAAGTTGGATAAGGGACAACAGGCAATCGCCGTTCCAGTGCGATGCAGTACATCCAGCTCTTCGTCCTTCAAGTGCACCGCATGGGCCATACAACTTTTCTCCGTCAACAGTCCTGCTTGTTCAAATAGCTCAGTATCTCTTTGTCCAGGGTGCAGCATCTCGACAAAAGCTTCTTCATCCTTGGACTCGGCAATATGAGACTGGACATGGACATTGTACTTGTTCGCCAATTCTCCCAGCCCCTTCATGAGCTCCATTGAACATGTCGGCACGAATCTCGGGGTGATTACAGGCTTAACCAGCTCGTTCCGCTTATTCAACACGTACTTAATAAATTCTTCCGCTTCAGCCAGACACGTTTGCGTACTTGACGACATATAAGTCTCCGGGGCGTTCCGATCCATGGAGACCAACCCCACCAACCCACGTTGCCCTTGAAGTTCCACTAAATCTGCCAACATTTCAGTGGATTCAACGTGGATTGTGGCAAAGTATTGCGCTGTGGTGATGCCCTCACTCAACATACTGTCGAGGAGTGTGGAGTACCATATCGTAGCCTCGTTTGGGTCCTCGAAACTTTGTTCCACTGGAAAGGTGTACTTGTTTAGCCATTGCATCAATGGGACGTCGGTGGCTGTACCCATAAAGGGAAATTGAGGAGCATGCACGTGTGTGTCCACGAAGCCAGGCATGAAAAATTGACCTTTGGGGAGAATGAGGACGGAGGAGGACGCAGTTTTCGACATGAGGTCAACGTCGGCGGGGAGGATTTCAGGGCGGAAAGCGTCGATGCGCCCCGTTGAAGGGTCGATGGATATGAAGGCGTCCTCGAATAGCTCGATGCCACCGCGGATGGGGGCATGCACAACGCAGCCACGCACGTAGCGCAGCATTAGATCGTATCCTACACGTAGAGGGGGTCTGGATTGGATAATGTCTGCTTCAGCAATGCCCTGTAGTTTATCTAAGTATTTCAAATAAAGAGGTTATAATACATTATTAATATTTTTAAAATATTAAAATATTAATTAAAATAATATTAGTATAAATTAAAATACAATATTTATATATTTTTGATGGTGATTCAGCGATGCGCATGTAGTAGTAGTTTTTAAGTAATTCAAATAAAGAGGTTATTTATATGTTTATGAAGGTCAAAGTACCATAAAGCAGACAGTATCGGATAAAACCCATAACCCAATAACCTGATTCTATCCTATCGCCTCGTCAAAATTTCCAGGTTTTTCCATTTCCTTTTCGTGAGTGAAGGTCTTTTTGAAGTTTACATGGCATTAAACCGGGGTCAATATACTGACCGTCGTTCTCATCCATCAGTGCGGAATCCAAGCAGCAAAGTCTAAAGAGTTTCTTTAAGCCATGGGCGTGCGTGGACTCACCCGCTACTGCCACCAGAACGAAGCCGCGACATCTGTGGAGGAGTGTGACCTACAGGACGTCACTCTAGCCGTGGACTTTGTGGGTTTCCTCTATTACTTATGCGAAGAACTCTTCAAGGAAAGCAACGCGTCGCCCTCGTGGCTTCTACTCGGAGGCTGCACCCTGCGCCTCGAACGGTACGTAGACACGTGGCTTAAGCGCCTACGAGCGCGTAAAGTGCGTCTCGTGTTTATTACCGACCCACCACAATGTTTCGGGGGTGAAAGTCACCGTAAAGGCTATTGCCTCCAAGACCGCGCACTACAGAAGGCGCAACAGATCCAGAACCTTAAGAAGACCATCACTCTTGATACTCAAACAGTGGAAACTACTTCTAGCCCCCAACAAAAGGGAAAAGTAGCTAAAATATTGTTACAGACGAACGGGAGGTTCCCATTCGCTAGAGAGAAACTACGTGGCGTACTTAAGAAGCACGGGATCGGGATTAAGACGGCGAGTCGAGAAGCTGATGAGGAACTGGGCAAGTTAGTCCGGACAGGGGAAGCGTTCGCTGTTTTAGCGGAAGATTCCGACTTTTTAGTCATGAGTGGAGTGAGATATATCCCATTTGGGAAGTTAAATTTCTATGAGGAAGAGGAGCAAATGAAGATCCGAGCGAGAGTTTTCTCGTCTGAAATGGTGGCAGAGTCGCTCGGGTTGGATGTGGAGCAACTCGTAGACTTGGCGTTGCTGTGCGGGAACGACTTTACGTTGCTGTTGGACAATGAGTTTGGTATGGCAGAGGTGCTGGGCTTCCCAGTGCAGAGAAGGCAGGGCTTGTTCTATCATCCTACGGAGGCGGCGAGATGGGTGGCGGAACACTTGCCGACGTTGGAGAACCCGTTCTTGGGTGAGATTGAGTCCAAGAAGAAGGGATTCTTGCGAGCGTTGTTTGAAATCTACCGGTTTTATGGGCACACTGCGGCGTTTTTGAACAAGTTCCCGATGAAGATCAAGTCAATTCTTCCGATGAAGAAAATGAAGCAGTACCAAAAACTGATCGATCATTTCGATTATCCACCGATGGCGATCGATATTTTGGAAACGAAAGCGTGTGGATTGAGTCAGAGGTTCGATCCATTGTCTGCAGTGCATGGGCACGAAGACAAATCGCTGGATGAACTACAAGCAGCAGCGCGGCGCTTGTCCTACTTAGTGTTAGACACGCCAGTGGTACAGGAAGTGACAGTCGACAACCGAGTAGAGATTCTGGTTGCGCCTTTGGACTGCCTTCGTCCATTCGTTGCTATTCCGGTGCAAGGACGCTCTGGGAGAGCGGTAGATCGGATGCTTCGCTCTTTGGTCTTTGTCCTGCTTTACGAAGACCCTAGTGGGAAAACGCCCAAGGCTGGACAGCTAGCTGGTATGCTCGGCAACATGGACAAGAAGGGACTTGCAGTGAAGAATATTGTCTACGCTCTACTCGTTCTGTGGAAACAAGACCGCACCTACCTTGGCAACGCAAGCTTGCTGGATGATCGCTTGCTGGAGATATTACTGCTGACGTCATTGATTTCGTTGGCCATAGATTCCTCGAAGCAGAAGTCAGAACCTCAAGACCCCGTAGTATTCGACGAGAAACTCTTGAATATGGAGACCTACGCTGTTGTGGGTGGCTACCTCGAAACACTCAAGCAGCTCCACCAGTTGCGACTTGTGATGGGAAACAAACTGCCACAAAATTCGGGCTGTGCGTCATATTTCTCAGGCGAGGTATTTATTCAAGTTTGCCACATTCTGATGCAACGCGGTGGGGAAACCAGCACAAAGATGACAAAGTCCCCGAAGAGCGCTTCGGGATTCTCGCGAAAAGAGGTGGAGCCGGTTTTAAAATCGTTCACCAATATCTCCAACACCAATCTCTTTTGGGCCCACTACACGTACGTTCGTGCTACGATGCAACGGATGAAGGCGCTGATTGTACTTCCAGCTGATGTGGCACGTGCTGCTGTGAACGACAAGAGCGCGGCAACTGCAGCATTGGAAAGTGCTATGCTGAACAGTGGAGCGATCAGTGCTGATGTTTCCGAGTCTCAGCCACACGCAGTAGTCGCACCTCCACTCCCTCCAACCACCCCGTCCTTGTCATCCGCCCCGACGCCTCATCTTCATGCGTCGGCACCTGCATTCGACTCTACTTCAGCTGCAGTGAAGCCGATGCCTAAGTCCACTGCTGCAGTGAAGCCGACGCATAAGTCCGCTTCCAAGCTGCATCCTTCAGCACCAGCTTTCGAACCTAGTTCGGTAAAGGGATTGATGCCAGCTTCTGTAGCCAAGCGTCTAGGGACCGACAGTGCAGTGCGCGAAGGCGCTGGGTATGTCCCCCAGGCCAAGCCTGAGCCCAAGAAGCCAGTGAGTCTTAAGGGCTTGATGAAGACATTGCCAGTCTTCGCTCATCGAGAGGAGATTCTTGAGAACGTGGCGGATAATCAACTGACGATCATCCAAGGAGAGACTGGTTGTGGTAAAAGTACTTCTGTCCCTCAATTCTTGTACGACTCGTGGGCTCGAGATAAAGCTGCTAGCGAGCGCCCTGTCAACATTTACGTGACACAACCACGACGAATTGCTGCAATCGAACTGGCCAACACCGTGGCTAAGATGCGCGAAGGGAACGAGTTTGAGGAAGATGGTCAAGTAGGAAAAGTCATTGGGTACAGGATTGGCCAAAAGCAAATGACTTCCAGCAAGACTAAGATCACGTACGTCACGACTGGATACATGGTTGAGCGCATTATTCATGACCCGAAGGCGCTGAGGGAGATTACACACTTGGTGCTGGACGAAGTGCACGAACGTAGCATGGATGTTGATCTGCTGCTGCTACTGCTGAAGCTTCAGTTGAAAGATCATCCTCACCTTCGTCTCGTGATCATGTCTGCGACGATGGACGCGCAAATTCTTATCAAGTACCTCGGCGAGGCACTGTCGACGCGCTTGGTCAGCAGGAAGCCTCTTTTTGTCGGTTCCAAGCTCTACCCAGTGAAAAATGTCTACCTGGACAAATTTTCGGACTGGTTCCCAGATTTGTGGCGACGTTGTCAAAAGGAAATGGTGCTCATGAGAGACCAATTTCAAATCCTGTCACAAAGTCGTCTGAGCGCCAACAGCCAAATGGCGAAGAAGGCGATCTCGAAGATCCACGAGAAGCAGTTGATTGTCATCGAGGAGATGGTGCGTTTGCTGATCGAAAATCAGCGTTACCAAGCCGGATCACAGTGCATTCTTATCTTCCTCCCTGGTATTGGAAGTATCAACACGCTTTACGACTCGTTAAGTCTCCTCGCAATCGGTGCAGGGGGTCAAAATGTTCAAGTTATGGTTCTGCACTCCGGTATCGAGCTGGAGCATCAGCAAGAGGCGTTTAAGTTGCTTGGTGATAGATCTACCAAGATCATTCTGTCCACGAACATTGCTGAGAGCAGTGTGACCATCCCGGATGTTACGCATGTGATTAATTGCGCGATTGAGAAGCAGATCGAAATGCCCAACGCTGGGAGCTCACACGCTGAAGTCCTGGTGGATACCTGGTGCTCACGCGCCTCCGCTCTGCAGCGTTCTGGACGTGCCGGACGAGTAATGCCTGGTACAGCGTTTCACCTGTTTACGGAGGCATTTTGCGACCTGTGTATGGCTGAATACAACACCCCCGAACTGCTACGCAAGCCGCTTGACCGAATCGTCCTGCAACTGAAGGGGCGACTGAACGAGTTTGGAGTGCCCAGCGCGCTGCTCCGACAGGCCTTGGACGCCCCGGATCTTTCGCATATCGATGGAGCCTATAAGTTGTTGTCTGCCTTCGATGCTATTGACTCGGAGGAAGAAGAGAATTCTCGCTTGACGAGGTTTGGATCATTTGTCTGTCAGTTGCCGCTCAGTCTTGAACTCTGCCGACTGCTCATGACGGGCGCCTACATGGTTCAGGACAACGCTAGCAAGGGTGAGTCGTGGCCGTTGCTGTTGAATACTGTGGTGCTGGTGGCAATTCTTGCGGTGCCGGATCTGTTTGTGATGCCGTCTTTCTACCACGCTCACTCAGCACAAACGTATCTGAAGGAGATGAAGAAGAACTTGCAGGCAAAACTGAAGCTCGACGGCGGAATGTGGAGCGAACCACTATCAAGCTGGTTGTTCTACATGAAGACGATGAGCGAGCAACCTCTTAATGTCAAGCGTAACTTGAGTGGCGTTTTCCACAAATTGTCGATCTCCGCTCGTCGGTACCAGACGCTGAATTTCCTGATTTCAGATCTTTGTGCCCGGTTGATTTCACTGTCGAGGAGCAAAACCGGCGAGTTCAAACAGCTCTTGGACGCGAAAACGATTGTCATGCTGGGAAAGCTAGATGCGTATGCAAGTGCACAGCGGATGGACAAGGAACTTCTGAAATTTGCTCGAGACACCGTCACCGGGAAGCGTGATGAAGTGCGTATTCTGCGCTTCTTGATCATCCAGAACTATGGCGACCATCTCATCGGAAGTACGCGGGCAAAGCTAACGAAGTTTGCGGACGATGACCTTGATGGCACTGATCGAGTCGACTTGAAGGTGGATAGGGAGGAAGCTGCTGCGTTCAAATCTCTATCAAATAGAGACAAGGCCACACTATTCAACCAATTGTCGGGCAGCGCCAACCCAATGGACGAACTTGCAGCCCTCGCTCACGAGCAGAATATTGTGTCGATCTACTCGTACAGAACGCCTAAAACCCAGGAAGAGGGTGCAGAAGAGGAAAACTGCTTCACCGAAGTGGCTAAGGGCACGGTGGAGAGGATGAGCTTTCCGGTATCATTGGTTTACTACATCCGTGGCGAAAAATTCCCTGTGAATTTGGGCATGCGGCCGAATGCGGAGGAACGCGAGCTGGTGTTCAAGTTCCGTGTGGGAGGAAGTAATTCATGCGACTTATCGTGGCAGCAGCAGAGGGACAACGCCAAGGCGTCGACCGGCAGCCGGAGCTTGTTCTCGCTACCTATTCGACCTCTGGAAACGAATCCTAAGAAGGGCACGAAAGAGGCCAAACTGCTGGCGGTCTATGCTGATCGTTTGTTCACTGGTGATGAGACGCGAATGTGGTGCACCAACTGCACGTTGCTACCTCCTAATAGCCTGTGTTACTATCCGATCATGCTGCTGGTTACTGCTCCGCGCCATGCGAATATTCAGCTGCACATGGATGCTAGCGCTGGAGAAATTTTACTGGTGAAGGTGGGGGCACAAGACGCAACGTTCCCGCGTAAAATGGCTCTGAAGGTGGAAGTGCTAGCGACTATCAATGCCGTGCGCACAGCGTTGTCTGATGCACTGAACGCGACGGTGGGTGCTAGAAGAGTCTGCGTATCCGACTTGTTGGCGTTGTCGGATGACTCGGTCTTCGTAACGAAGGACAGTAAAGCCAACGCGAAGCGATGCAAGTGGCAGCGCTTGGCGATGAACGAACCCGACAAGGCGATGCTGGAGGAAGGAGAAACCCCGGCGCGCTTCCCGGAGCTCTACATGGCTTAGGTGCGTTTTGTTGTGGTTGATTCTAATTGAGTGGAGTGGTGTGTAGGCGATCTGGTTCAGTGGAGGTCGTGTAATCAATCCATCGTATTGGCAATTACATTCGAGGTATGTGCGCTCTTGCCACGTTTACGTGCTTTAGGGACAGCGGTGGCAAAGCAGATATGGCAAAGCGTGGCAGTTACTACTATGAATGACCCTCCCTAGCTTAGGTCGAGACGCCTCGTCATGGCAGACCATGCCAAAGGAGACAGAGTTTTACAACGCAGCATCCAGCTCGGTGAGTGCAGCACCTTCAGCAGCCAAGCCATCAGATACCACCGGGGACAGCGGATCCACGTCTTCGACCAAGTATCGCGTCTCATCTCGACCAACGAACTTGCTGGTACCACCAGCCTCGACAGACACACCTGATGCTGGCTCACGATCACTCGAGCCGCGGATATCAACAACCAACATGGCTGCACTGCTAAAGCGCATGAGCAATCTATCGGGTCCCAGTGGAGTCGAAGGATTGTCACCTGGTAAGCCCAAGAACTCGCGCTATGCCATCACCGCCGAAGCTGGATCTCCACCGAAAGGGCCTGGAGCTACAGTTGGTACGCCCAAGCTACCGCAGAAATTGCGACAACATGTGAACCGCCTACGAAACCAGTTTGCGTTGGGGTCGACTTCGGGGTCATCCAGGAACTTGAGTGTGGGCAGTCGACCTACTACTTCTCCCCAAAAAGCTCCGCGGCCTAGCATAACGGCGAGCTCTATCAGTTCCAAGCGATTCTCGATTGCCGCGGCTGCTGCGATTCAATACTCACGTCGATCGAACCAACTGCAGCAACTCGAAGTAGCCAAAGAAGGTGGAAAGCCACCAGAGTCAGTGAGTGTAGCATCGAAGACGTTGCAGGAGCCACAACCCACAGTAAATGCTGGCACTTTTCAAGATCTACTTCGTCCGTTGCAGACCAGCCTAAGCTGTGCTAATTTGAATGCTGGATGGTCGAGTGACGAAGAAGACGAAGCCGAGCAATTTTTTCGCCAAAGTGAGCGAGAAAATAGTCGAATGCTGCACGTTTGCTGCTCGATTGATAACCTGATGATGTCAATCGGTGACCAGGCACAGGAGCAGAAACACACAGAAGCTATTGTCCGTGGAGCTACTCGAGACCTCGTGAAGCTCTTCCAATTCGCGATGAAGCAGGTGGTCTCAGTTATCTTTGACAAGACTAATAATCAGACCAGCAACAACAACAACCCAAGAGGGGACGGAGGGCAGTGTGTTGGTGTGAAGGTTGATGGAAAGGAGGCGCAGTACGCGAAAGAGTTCCTGCTGGAGATAAACGAGCGTATTGGCAAACTTTACGAGTTTGCTCGCGCTGTGTTTGTGAGCGAAGTGGATGGTCTGCATCACAAGAGGCAAGAGCTGGAAAATGAACTAGCCGCTGCTGCATTGAGAAACGAACAGCTTCAGAGTGAGTTGCGAGATCTGCGAGACTTTCTTGAGCAGAACAACGTTAGTGCAGTCGACAATTTCACTGTCGGTGCTTCAGACGCTAGGCATCCGGAACTAGACAATCATAACGACGATCGAGCGGTCTCAGCTCTAGAATTTCTGGAGAACCCCGACGATGACTCGGCTACTGGTGAGGGAGAGTGTAGCGCGTTGAAGCAGCAGTGCCAAGAACTATCACGTCTTCTGGAGATGGCAAAGCAGGAGATCCGTTTGAGTCACCACGAGCGTGACGTACAAAAGGCTCGTGTGGCTGAAATCTCAAGTGCGTTATTCCACGATAGTGAGCTGGGTCTGCTACGCAACCAGCTTCAGAGTGAGAAGAAGCGTGTGCGTATTCTAGAACGAGAGAACCTCACACTCCGCGAATCCCAGCAGGACCAAGCTCTCAAGTTGCAATCTTTAGAACTGCAAACGGCGAGTTCGTTGTCGACTACTGTAGCAGCAGCAGCTGCAAGCGGTAGTTCTTCTGTTGGACGACGCAGCAGTGCTAATAACCGCCCTCCGGTTGATGCAGCTCCAACGATTGTGCATGTCGTTCAACTAGTGCAACAGGGAAGTACCGTGCTTCAAAATGCCTCGAGTGAAGAACCACAATCGCATGCAACCGGTGAATTGACGATTAATACTCAAGACAATGAGTACAACTTCATCAACTCGGGGGTAATTCAGCCGCAAGATGGAGTCACCGTGACGAACTGGTTCACGCGTATCGTAAACCCACCACAACCAGCAAATGGACGCAAATTGCGCAAGAAGCCGACGGAGGCTAAACCGGAACAACAGCCACCCGTGGTGCTAAGCAAGTTTCTCGCTGGACTCCTCATGACAGACAAGCAACTGGCAACTGCGAAGGAGGAATCAAAGGTGCGCAGACAGGGAAGCGTGCCAACAATTATCCCGCCGTTAGGTGCGTTGTCTGCTAGGAGGGAGGGGGATCGAAAAATGGCTGGCAATAAGCGTCGGCCGCGTTCTGCTACTGCCACAAGCGCCTCAAGCAACAATATCAGTCGCACAAATGGTGCTGAAGCTGAAGATAGCCCTGAAGAAGTCGTTGCGTGCTGTCTCCAACTGGTGTGGGTGTTTTATCAGCGGTTCTTGGTCGCATTAGAAGCTCAAAATCTTCTGGGCACGCGAGGACTTGGCGGGGATCCGACACTGGGATCAGGTGCTGCCTCCAGTGCCGGTAATCCAGACTTAAAACCCGTGTCGCTGTCTTTGATTATTTTTCACTTTTTCTTGGAGCGCTGTCGCTGTGAATTAGACGCCAGTCGAGAGCTAGAGCAGTTTTTGCGCTGTATACACAACATGCGGACTGCCGGCTACAGCTTGGAACTTTTTTGCCAGTTCTTGGAAGAAACATGTTCACGGCAGGAGCTCTGTTTCTACTTGTGGGTTTGCCAGGCGATGGACGATGTTAGACTTGGTATTCCGTACGATGATCCGCTCCCAAACAACCACGAAGTCGCTTACAACTATTATCACGACGGACCAATGCAATTCACCTGCGTTTTGAAAGCCACCTTCCTCGCTCGAACGATCTTCAGGCTTTTAAACTTCAAGGTGCTTTGTCGACCACCTACGGTTGGAGGGAGCAAGCGGAGACGGAAGGCCAAGCGAAGCCCCGTAAAGCGGAGTACCAGCAACGCGGCATCCGTGATTGCAACAACATTCCCGTCATTCGGTTCTCCGAAACGAAGGCCCAAGACTCGGCTAGGTGAACTCGCCTCAGCAGTATCACCAAAAGCAGACTCGACAATGACAACTACGAACAATGGTGAACCTGGACAGATAGAAGAGAAGAAAATACCTCCGGAACTTGCAGCTCAAACCGCGCTGCGTGAAATCATCGAGAACAACCATGGAGACCCAATCTCTCTTGAAACCTTCAACAATCTGCTTCTGCAATATGCAGTTGTGCCGTCACCCGAGGAGTTGACAGCTCGACTTGGCCCCTTCTATCAGCCTACAGGTGACGAGCGAAAGATACCCACTGACGTATTCCTCGCGTTAGTCATGGAGACGTACAAGTTCCAGCTGCAGTGGCAGCGCGATCAGCTTCGCGGCTTATTTATTCACTTGAACCACCAGGAGGAAATGCAGCAGCGTGCTGTAGAGAAATTGGCTAAGGGGGAGGCTGTGAACGGTAAAGGTGGAAAACGTGAGGATAGCGGGGACAAAAAGCCAGCCAAGCCCCGAATGAAGAGGAGAAAAAGTCGCGATCGTGCCGCGGATAATGGTGTTGGCAGCAAGTATCTGCGAGGACTATCGCGTAGTGTGTTGCGCGAGTTGTTGCTTCAATCGGGTATCGTGAACGACAGCGATATGGCTCAGATTGACATAGATTGGTTGTATGCTGAGCTTCTGAAGGCTGCTGATGGTGTTGCAGCTGATATCACCTTTGACGCTGTTTATGAAACATTGCAGACGATGAGGTGGCTGGATAGCACCAAACTCCGGGTTGATGCACTTGTGGAAGTCATTAAAGTGACAGGTATACTGCCAGCAAAGAGAAGCTCTGTCGGTGGCGGTTTGCAAGGCAACAAAAGGTCCTTCAAGTCACGTTCTTCTTCTTTCGTGATCCCGAGTCCAATGGTACGCGCTATTCGCGACAAGTGGCGCGTGTACGCTCGTCACAGTTTGGCGTTGTGTAACAACGATCCCAACATCTTCATTCGCCGTCATACTCAACGATTGTTGCACTACGTGGACCAAGAACTTAGCTGTCTTGTCGGTGAATCAGGGAACAGCGATACCGTAAACGTGGGTGACGATGCGATCCACTGCGTTCGCGAATTTCTGGCATTCGCGTGGCGAGTAGCTGCAAAACGCAGCAGCGGAACTGCCACATCAACTTTAAAGCAAACATGTCTAACAGAGGTGTTTCTCGTTTGCCAGGCACTCCGCGCAACTGTCGATTCGATGCCAGGATATCACGGAGAGTTTGTTTCCATTGAAGATAAAGCTGTTGACTTGAAGTCCGGAGAAGGAAATCCAGGATTGCTAAAGCGCCATTCCAGTAGCAGCACTATAATTCTGCAGGATGCGCTTCAGAGTTTCTACGACACGTCTCGAATGAATCTCAGTCATGTTGTAAAAGACAAGAGGGCAAGCAACGTAGCAGCAGCTCCCGATAGCGAGTCTGAGCAACTCCATGAGCTGGAGAATGTGCTGGCCGTTTACGCGGCTCACATTGCGCACCTATTCCAACGATTCTCGGAAGCGCGCTACAATTGCTCTCCGCAAGTGTCTTTCCACCGTTGGCGAGATATGGTGTACGAGCTGGAACTTGTTGACCTTCGTCGTTTGCCATTTACCAAGCTGCAGACACTCTTCCGAGGCGTGGTTGAAGAGTTGATAGGGCTGGAGTCGGGTACAGCGTTACTGGATCAAGAGCTTGGCGTAGGGAAGACTAAATTCTCGGAGCTATTCGTGTTGATTGCGATTGAGAGACATCGTGCGGCAGCAGCTCGAAGACTGGAGAAGGCGCAGCTCACAACAACCAAGAATCCCCGAGGACCCCAAGAAGACAACAAGGAGGCGTTCCTCGAAGCTGCGGAGCTTGCCGACCGCCCTGGTCGCATTATGGCTCAGTTTTGTCGTGAAATCCTCGCACCTCGTGCCTTCAAAGGCGAAAACACACTGGTGGAGCGCAACTTTACCGCAAAACTCAGCTGTCCACTTGTGGGCCGTGCACTTCTCGAACACCGTTCATTCCTGCGCACAGTTTTCTTCTACTACGCGAAACAAGACGAGGTCGCAGCGGATGAACGTGCTGCTTTGGAGGAACAAGCACTAATCCGTGAGTTGCAGGAAAACGGAGGTCAGTTAAATGGAAGCAAAGTTACAGAGAGCTCACCTTCAGACGTCAGTGCTGCGCTCTTGCAACCCGACCCAGGCTCCGACTTTCAACTGGAGAAGACCAAACGAAGCTCCATGAGCTTTGGCGAGTTCGAGACCTTCTTGACTGCCTTTGGCCTGCTCAATTCCTCGAACGACTCCATCGATGACCCCCAGCGCAGTATTTGGAGCGGCAGTAAAGTGACGCTCGCTGATGCCCAACTGGTGTTCTCGGCGGTGATGTCTCTTGAAAACGACGACACACTGCAACTCGAGTTCGACGAGTTTGCTGCAGCCATGGTAGCGCTCGCTGTGCACTTGAACCCGAGTCCGTTCACGCTGTGGCATCAGAAGCTCGACATGTTCGCGACGCGACTCCGAAGAATCTGGGAGACGCAGAGCGAAGGAACCAGCTCCGCTTGATGGACCTACAAAGAATGTTGAATTAATGAATTACGAGTTGGCACGTCGTCTCCCTAGCTGCTCACCATGCCGCAAGAACATGCACTGGTCCGGTGTTACTGTTTCCCTTTTCAGTCCAGGCACTTTACTTCACAATTACTCGAAATCGCTGTCGTCGGCATCGTCCTCCATCGCGAAACTCTCCTCCTGATCATCGTTCTTGTCCTCCTCTTCCTCATCACTTGAGATCTCGTCGTACACGATGCGCTTTTGAGTACGAAGCTCGCGCTTAGGACGAGGTGCCATCGGTGAAGGATTCGCTCCGTCGTCGCTGATTTCATCCTCACTTTCCTCGCTGTCGTCCTCTAGGGGTGACTTCTTCGGCTTCCCCTTGGCGGGTGTAGCCTTCTTGACTGACGCAGTCTTCTTGGGTGCCGCCGCCTTTTTTGGGACTGCCTTCCGTGCAGCCTTCGGCTTTGCTTTCTTGCACGCATCATCCGACTCCATGGCAAAGACATCGTCCTCCTCGTCCTTGTCATTGGTCTTCTCGTCATCGGAGCTGGCTAAATCAATTGTAGCAGCAGGCTTGGTAGTGCGCTTCGCCTTTGGAGTAGAAGTAGAAGCAGCTGCTACCTTTTGGGGGGATACTTTAAATCTCCGAGCAAGACGCTCCGCTAGCGAAAGCTCCTCGACTTCTTCTTCGCTCTCTTCCTTGGCTGCTGGTGGCTCCTCCTTGGGCTTGAAGAAAGACGTGATCGAACTCGATTTGGCGCCGTTAGTCTTGCTCTCTTTCGTGCCATTGGTCTTGGTTTTAGCAGGTTCCTTCTTGATCGGCCGCTTGACTGGAGTTTTCGCCTTCACTGGAGTCTTGCGTGGTTTCTTCGTGCCGGCAACTTCGAAGTCGGAATCATCGTCGTCCTCTTCATCGCTGCCGTTTTTGTTCTTTCGCTTCCTCTTCTTCGCAGCAGGTTTCTTGCCCTTGCCGCCCTTCTTCTTAGGAGTGTGCGACAAGATCCTCTCGCGCTCGGCCTCAGTCTCCTCGAGCATTTTCTCGAGAGCATCCAGGTCAGTGAGCCACAGATCCTGCACGGTTCTGCCTTCCAACACGGTGTACTCCTGCTCGTGTTCCTGGAGCTCTGCGCGCAGTTTATCAACGCGTTCCTTCGTCAAGCTCCAGATCTTCATCGATAGCAGGTAATCATAGCCTCGGCTGGCGTCCGCGACATTGGTTTCTTCGTCATCAGATTCATTCGAATCCTCGTTGTCGGTCTTCTTCTTTGACTTTGGCGCAATCTGATCGTAGCCTTCCGCAATCAACTCTTCCAGCAGTTCCTGCTTCTTGCGGTTGTTCACAACCAGCTTGCCTTCAACAACGGACAGGACAAAACGAGCCTTGTTTGACAGGAGCTTGATCTGGTCCTGCAATTTCTGCAGCATGGCCTTCTTCCTGCGGTCGTAGTACTCCAGACGGATTCCATAAAACTCCTCCATGATCTCCTTGGGGTTCTCGTACTTCTTGATGTGCCCGGCCGCGTCAAAGAGATGCATGTTCGAGGTAGACAGGGACGATTCAAGCTTGAACTTCTTCACAGTTCCACCCGGGGCGCTCGTAATGTCAGCCAGCGCCTTAGGCTCCATTGTGATTGTGAACAGCACCTTGACATCAGTGTGGTTCTCCTTGAAGTCCTTGATTGTACCCGCGTCAAGCAGCCCCTCCAAGAATTGCTTGTACGACTGGGTCCACGACTTCACTGGAAGCTCAGAGATCACGAGCGTGCTCTCGTCCATAACTTCGTACAGACCCTGCACGATATAGTTGCCGGTATCACTTCCGCGCGAATTGGTCTTCTCGACAATGTGGCCGGTGAATCCACGGTACCACGGGGTGAGAGGAGCGACCTCCTCACCGTTGATCATCTGACGTAGACCCTTGATGATGTCGAGTGGGTTGTAGTTGGGAACAGAGCTGGACCAACCCGTTCCGATACCGTCGCAACCATTGACAAGCACCATGGGAATAATCGGAATGTACCATTCAGGCTCGATCGACTGGCCATCTTCATCCAGATACTTCAGACAATCGTTGTCGAGGGGGTCGTAGATTCGGCGGGTAAGCTGCTCCAAGTTGGTGAAAATGTAACGAGCGCTGGCCGCATCCTTGCCACCCATCAAACGCGTACCAAACTGACCGATTGGGGACAGAAGGTGGACGTTGTTGCTTCCAACAAAGTCCTGTGCCATATTCACAATACAGCCCTGCAGACTCTGCTCGCCGTGGTGGTATGCAGAGTGCTCCGACACGTAACCAGCCAGTTGCGCCACCTTGAGCTCCGACTATCGTTGACATTTAAATAGTGATCGTCAGACACTGCAATCAAAGCACTTGCATAACAAACGCAAGAACACTCACCCGAAGGTTACGCTTGAAGCAGCAGAACAGCACTTTTCGCTGAGATGGCTTGAATCCGTCAAGGACACTGGGAATTGAACGGATGTTATCTGCCATGGAGAAGAGGATAAGTTCCTTGTTCACGAACCTGTTCAAAACACAGAACAGATGAGTTAGACTGATAAACTCATTATACACCCCCGTTGCGACAAACGTACTCAGTGTAGCCCATCTCTTCGACATCGTAATCCACGTAGGTGCCAGGCTCGTAGCCTCGAAGCCAGTCCTTGCGATCCTCAACACGCTTTTTAGAGAACGCCATGTCAATGACATCAGCATCTCCATCTCCTTCGTACGTGAACCCGATCTGGTGCGTTTGCAAATCAGAGAAGTACTCCTTGGTTTCTGCGGCCGTACTCGTACCCAGACCCTTATAGTACTTGATCACCCAGCCACGTCCCTGGTTGGTTCTTTCACGCCAATCTTCGTACTCTGGCATTGTGTAAAAAACCTCCTTTGTCCGGCCCTTGGTGCACTTCACGATCGGAGTGATGAACTCTTGCAAGAAGCCGTCTACAAGCAGCAGCGACGGCCAGAAGTGGTGGATTAAGTTGATCACCAGGCCCTTGATGTGACTACCGTCGTGATCCTGATCGGCCATGATCATCAGGTGGCCGTAGCGCAAGCCCTTGGTAGACTCGTACTTCTGACCGTACTTAAGACCGAGGATCTTCACCACGTTCTGGATCTCTTCGTTCTTCAGAATCTGTGAGTGACTTGCTTCGCGAACATTCAGCATCTTGCCTCGTAGTGGGAAGACACCATAGTAGTCTCTGCCTACAACGGCAAGACCGCCCACGGCAACCGTTTTGGCGGAATCTCCCTCTGTCAGAATCAAAGTGCAGTCCTTGCTCTTCGCCGTACCAGCGTGATTGGCATCGTCCAGCTTGGGGATACCGGTAAGCCGTGACCGCTTACCACCGCCACCACCCTTGCGGCGCAGTTCAGCAGTCTGCTTGAAGGCAGCGAACGAAAGAATCTTCTCCACCAAGCCACTCTTCTCCACTTGCTTCAGGAACTTGTCGCTAAGGTTGAAAGTTGATCCAAAGCTGTTGGCACGTGTTGTCAGAGTTTCTTTGGTCTGTAGGATAGAACAACAAAAAATCAAAGGTCAGCCGACGATCAAGCTCCGGCAAACCAACAGCATGGTACACACCTGAGAGTCGAAGGCCGGGTTGTCGATCAGGGCGCTCACGTAGATAAACATGTGGTTCTTGATGTAGTTGGGCTTCACAGCCTCGCCCTTGTTTTTCTTCTTCAGCACGTTGACGAGCTTGGTCGTAACCTGGTCAACGATGTAGGACACGTGTTGGCCACCCTTGGTTGTACAGATGCCATTCACGAAGCTCACTTGCTGGAAGCCGTCTTCACTCAGTCCAACGCCAACCTGCCAGCGCTCGTCCGGCTTCTCGAAGATGACGCCATTCTTGGTGACGTTCGTTGGCTTGACCTTGGCCTTGGCCTTGGCCTTCTTCGACTTCTCCTCGCTGTAGTCATCGTCGTCGTCACCATTCTCTTCCGGATGCGAGTCTTCGTCCTCCTTCTCGGCTTCAAATCCACGAGGTCCAGGGTACATCGCGACGTACTGCGGGAACGACTTGATGGGGATCTTCTCTCCGTTCAGGAACACGTTGAGCCCCTTGCCAGAGACACCTGCGACATCGTATACACGTTTCTTAAACAGCGACACGATGTCGTCGTTGAGAAAGTCCAGCTTGAAACGCTGCAGATCGGGCTTGAACGAGATGCACGTGAAGTCCTTCTGCGCCCACTTGGTGATCGACGGCGGGTTCTTCTTGCCCATGTTGTTCTCGAAAACCTGTTTGTACTTCTGCTTCGTGCTAGAGTCTGCTGTCTCGACAATAAACTCGCTCGAGAAGATGTTGGCGAGCTTGGCACCGTATCCGTTTCGTCCACCGGTAGTTTTCTTCTTCTTATCATCGAAATTACTGCCCGTGAGCAAGTGTCCAAAGATCAGTTCAGGCACATAGACCTTATGTTCCTTATGTAGCACAATAGGGATTCCTTTGCCGTTGTTCCAGACTGAAATCTCATTGTTCTCCACATCAATTGTCACCTTGAGTATGTTCATGGACTTGTCTCTCTGCTTATTGTCACAAGCATTGACAATGATCTCGTCAAAGATCTTGTACAGTCCAGGAACGTAGTTGATCTTCTTCATGACCATCCTCTTCTTCTCGTCGTCGAACACCCACATGTTCTGCTCCACGTGCTCAATAGAGCCCACGTAGGTGTCAGGACGTAGTAAAATATGCTCCAACTGGGTTTTCTTCTGGTAAATCTGCTCGATGCTCTGCTTGGGCGTTCCCTTGTCCTCTTCAGCCCCAGTAGAGGGCATAGCCTCATCTCCACTGTCGTCCACGTCGTATGCGGGGCTGTCGCTCCCGTCTGAGGCGTCGCTGTCCCATGTATCGGCCTTTTTCTTCTTCTTTGTGGTCTTCTTGGTCGTCGTCTTCTTGGCGTTGGCTGTAGCTTTGCCTGCTGCTCCTGTCGTCTTCTTCTTGCGAGGCGCGGCGGGTTTTTTCTTATTTTTACTGGGAGTTATCATCAGCACCTAAGGAATATTTTAAGTAAAAAGATAAGAAAATATAATATAATGAGTCATTACACATATTGGAGGCTGTAGGGCGCGGACGCAGGTGACAAAGGTATGAGAGGAGAGAGGAGATAAGCACGTACATCATCTTCCGAGTCGCTCATGGCTGCGGGTGTGGCGTGACGCTGGAGAAGCTTGCTGACGAAGTTGCCCTTTGCTTGCTGCCTGGAGTGCGGAATCCAGAGTGACGTCAGGCAAGTGCAAGGCGGGAAGGTTTGAATCGAAATGACAGATGTTGATACTATCTGGCGACGGCGTTGTGGTGATGGACGGAAATATACGTGGTTTTTGTAAGGAGGAGAGTTTGGTAACTGCCGTAGCAGCATTAGTACCAACTAAAGGAATTAATTTGAATTTGAAGTTGTTGAGGTTTTTCCAAATGGAGATGAGCCAGATGTAGCCATTTCAAATATTCAAAACGAATGGCTACATCGTTCGTCTACAGTTGCACCGGTAAAACAAGCAGGGTGTTCCTTTCAAATGACGTCAATGCTAGTTAACAATGATTGCATTAAGGCGGTGTTTTTGGTTAATACTAATAACTCAGCGCAGCAATCATCGACCACCGCCCATGACATCGGCGAGTTCGTCAGGTGCATACGTCGTAACACTGTCTAGTGGATCGGCATCATTCACTGGTTCGCGTTGTCTCAATGGGAAGCGTTCAATGTACGATGGACCGGTGGACTCGAACTGGTAGTCATCGGCTCGGATCTTGACGGACGACCCAACATTGTTCGAGTGTTTTTCCCATGCCAAACTCTGCGCAGTCTCACGTGTTGTCCAGTTATGGATCGTGTCTGCCACGTTGCCATCCAAAACTTTTTGTACGTCACACGGGAAGAATTGAGACTGGTTGTAGCACGGTGACATGTGTGGCTGCAGTCCTTGTGGTCCAAACTGAGCTTGTTGCTGGTATTGCAACTGGATGGACACTTGTTGGTCGAATTCTTTGATATACGCATCCAGCTCCTTTTGCGGTTGGCATTGTGGTGCAATCCGTACAAAAGTTTGGTATTCGTTCACTACATCCGAAGCATACGGTGATGTGGTACGGCAGGGCAAGCAGCCACTTGTCTCGAAGTCTGCACTTAAGTCATTCAGACCAGCAACTTGATAGCATTCCGACCCATAGGTGAGCAATGGAGGTGTAGATGGACGTCCTTCCCAGTGACGGCCGTTCCAGTATGAAGCACGATCGCGTAGCATCGCTGGTGATAGGAACTCGCGGAACGGTTTAATCTCGTCACCAAACACAGCTCCATCAGCAGAGTCTGTGAGACCGAAGAGATCTTCACTGAAGGCGAAGAAGTTGAGAAGTGCCTCACGACCTTCAAAATCGCCCTCAACTTCACGAAGTAAACCCCGAGTACTGAGATAGTCGTCTGTGAGGGCACTGATGGCGACGTACTTGGCACGTCGTCGCTCTACAACATGCAGTGGACCGGTAAGACGATCGGGACCTGTGGCGTGGACAGCGTTATCCACTTTGAGTTTGTTACGAGCATCATCAACGAGACTAGTCGTGGCACTGAACCACGCTGCGTAGTCAGCTTTCGTGATGCTGTTGGTAGTCGAGTTCTTCAATGCTTCCAGAACTGCAGGCTTTGCAAGAGCTGTACCAAGGTCCTTCACCATAAGACTGATCTCAAATTCTGACAATGTACCAGAACTATCGAAGTCGTACGTATTGAAAACGTAGTCAGGTGCTTGAAGCAGCAACGAACGGAATCGGTCGTAGTACACACGACCATCAAAAGACGGATCCAGCACGAAAATGGCAGCATCCAGTCTTGGCATCTGACGGTACCATAGTGAACGTGCTAGCTCGTTCTCTTCCAAGTATCCGTTCTTGTCCAGATCAAAGCGGTCGAAAAGTAAGTTTGGATCGACACCCAACCAGGCCTCAAACTCGTTAAACGTGATCAATCCGTCGTTGTTCGCGTCCAGAATGCAAACTTGTCCCCACTTCATGACGTTGAAATCTGCGAGCAACGCGTCAACCAACTCGGCTGTGAGTTGATTCAAAGCTTTCTGCTCTTCAAGCTCTGCGATCTCGTAAGACGTAATTTTTCCATCGCTGTCACGATCGATCTCAGCGAGATCAAAGGAGGAATATTTGTTCTTGAAGGCAATACTCACAGGAACACCCAAGGTGCCCAACAATTCGTCCAGAATCTCCGTATCGTTTGCTGGAATTGTGTTGTATGTGAGCTCTTCCTCATTAGGATACGTGAACTCGATCGTTGGGTCTTGTTCAATTTCGTGTCGTCTACGCTCCCCAGCGAAGCGCTTGAAGACAAACAGCGTGATGTTGGTACTGAGGGCATCAAAGTAGTTGCCACGCCAGGTCTTGGTATTCTGAACTTGAAAGCCCCAAGGAGTATAGGCCGATACAGATGAAGTTGGCACAAAAGCACTATTGGCATCATCGTTCGGGTCCTTGTAGTGTGTTGTCACTACAGCAGGTGTAGTGGAGTTGGCAGATTGGGTCTGCGCCTGACCCAAAATGGTTTTTTTCTTCATTCCATCAGGACAAATGTCTTCCGGGTTTTGCGGCACTTCGGTGACAGATACGCATTTGCTTGAGTTGGTGAGTGAACAACATATTACTTCCCACGGAGTGTCCTCCATCCTCCATCGTTGCAGATAAATATCTGTCGGATCGTCATAACCCATGTGATGGAAGGCTCGGTGGTAGCTCAGCCCGAAGTCGGTCACAGTTTTGTTGCCACTTGGCTTTTGAACGCTCTGCCAAAGTGGATCCATGACAGGACGAGGTAACCAATACTCGACAGTCTTGTAGTATGTTCGTACGAGGTAAGCTGCGTCTTGACTACTAGATGTTGGAATGATAGCCACAGTTTGATCGTGTGTCTCGTTGACACTCTGTCCTCCTGGTGCCTCCAATGGTGCTGCGTCTGCGTACAAAGTGTGGATAAATGTAAAAGGCCCATTAGGATATTCACTACTCGCCACCCCTGTAAGCCCCATAGTGTTTGCAGTAGACATTGAAGCACTATCGACGTGCATCCACATGACGAAGCGTTTAGTGGCTCGATTGAAAAGCACCTTGGGACGATCAGCGAGTAACCCGCCATTCTCTTCTTGATGGTCTCCAAACGGATCTGTCAGGTTCTTGAAATGCAGCATTATACCTTCATTGCGCCACTCATTGTAGTCGACACTTGAGCACGCTCCGATGCCTCCACGACCGGTGGTAGCATTAAACACTTCGGAGTACCAATACATGCTTGGGTGTGGAGGAGCATCAGGTTCTGGTGTAGCTTCGTTAGCACTGGTAGCACCGACACTAGCTTCCCAATCGATACCAGTCTCTAGGGGCTCCACGATCGTCCTGTCAAGTGGAAGACCCTCAATAGTCAGTAGTTCGGCGTACGAAATGACCTCATGGTCTTGATCCCCCACTAAAGTTTTTGCTTGTTGCTCCTCGTAGCTGCTTTGGTCCGGATTTTCACTCTCCTGTTCTCGAATATCATTGAAAAATGCTCGATGTGGTGCACCGTCGAACGAAATAATGCCGCCGTTATCGTAAGTGTACACTTCCTGCATTGACAAGTGACTTTCGTGATGAACCATGGGATGATACGTAGTCACTGACGGCTTCTGGGACGTCTCGGCCCATAATTTACGCCACGTACGTTTTGTCGTGAGAACTGCACCCTCATTTTCACCTGCAGCATCTGCAGCTGCCGTGTCATTGACTTGATTGACCCAAGGACACGAGAAACCTAAGAGATAGTCGTTGCCAACGTAAATTTCGTCCCACCAAGTAGACATGGCATGGAAATTATTCAGACTCAGAGCTGCTACATTTTCGCCCTGGAATGTAGCTCCATTAACTTTCAACACGTCGTTCAAACGGATAGAATACGTGTGAGTCATCCAGTCGAGAGTCATATCCAACTTGTACCAACGATCAGTTTGGATTTTATCCTGGAAAATATGTCGAGGCCATTGAAATGTGTTAGCTTCGTGTACGAAGCTGCCGTCTTCCAGCGCAATTGAGATCATAATTTCATCATTTTCTTCGACATCACTCCTGTGAACTCCAAAGATGGCACCACGGTTTGTTGATAATGTGCCATGCTGGAGATTTCCCACTCGAACGAAGTACGAGATACGAGTAGGCTGACTGGGATCTGTGAAAACGAAACGTGGTCCGTTGCGAGATACTTGTCCTGCTTCTGATGATAAATACGACGATCCACTAGCATATCGTTCACTGCCATGTACAAGAAGAGACTTAGCTGTAGCTGCAGCTCCCATCGAGGAATCAATTCGCATCGCCAGCTCCGTTCGAACATTAACGTAAACAGAACCTCGACCTCCGCTTCTTACAACGTCAGAAGAAGCTCCACCACTCACTTGTAGACTCCCTTCTCCCCAGGATGAATAAGTTTGAGCGTAGATAGCAATTCGGCCACCACTTCCTCCACCTCCACCTCCAACACCTCCAACACCTCCAACAATCAGTTCATGACCTCCATGGCCACCCATAGCTTCCAGTACTCCATGGCTTGACAAAGTAGCGCCACTTACTAACAATATTGATCCACCAGAACCGCCACCTCCCGGTGTGAACGCTGAGCTTCCATCACCACCATTAGCCGAAATAATTGCATTGGGGCCAATAAGGATATCGTTGACTGCGGATATCATAATAGCCCCAGCACCAGCTCCTCCTTGAGTTGGCTGTACAACTGGAAATACGTCGAATGGTTCTTGTCCTCCTCCAGCACCTCCACTTCCTCCCAATAAATCGGTAACTAGTTCATCTGCATAAGCTGGAGGTGATTCACAACCATAGCCAACACCTCCCAAACCAGCAAACGAAGCTCCAGCACCACCAAAAGCGAGTGAGAAGCACTGAGAGTCAACGATCTCAGCCACAGCGTCGATTCCTTGGAGATTCGAGTAATCGACTGTCAAAGCTGCAGGAGATGCAACATTCATCTTGGTACTTGATGTCGGAGTCGTGGACACCACATTCCCCTCACGTGTCCAAAACTGTAACTTCCACACAAAACCTCCAGCAGCTCCACGACCTGAACGACAACGCTTGGCAGGGTAATTTTTCGTGCTATCTGAGACCTCGACGAGGTTGTTTTCAGGCACCTGCCACTCTGAAGCTCGATAAAGTCCTTGATCGACGTTCGGATCAACCGCAAGTATTGAAGAGCTCGCTGGTTGGTCTGCAAGTGTCGAACCTTGCAGACACTGATCGTTAGTATCTGTACGCGCCACACGGGCGTCAATCAACGTTGGTAGATCTTCTAATAGAGCTTTCCGAAGTTCATCAGCTGCGATATCGTGAGCCAGTGATCGAGTTACACTGTCTAGGAAACTCAATCGAAAAGTACCCGACAATTCATTACCATTGACAACCGTTCGCGTGACAACCTTCGACTCGATCCCAGAGAGGAAACTTTGTGCCTCAAGCTGCGGGACGTTCCCCACCGCTGACAAGAACGTCACGCGCCACAATCGACCGATCTCAGGTACTTGTTCGAGAGTATCATCTCGTTCCACATTTACTTCTCCGATATCTGGGAACGCGGTTTCCAGTCGACGTCGTACATCCAGAGAAGTAGCGTCGTATGGGATCGTCTCCGTGGTCAAACCAGCACTTTTCGTACTAGGATAGCGAAGTATGAAGTGTCCTTGAATCTTTTGCCCTGGTGCAGCTGATGTCTCAATCTCCTGCACTTCCGGAACATGTTTGCCATACGTCGACAGTGTCTTCACGTACACTCGAACACTTGAACTTCCCGGACCATTCTGGTTGTTATTCACACCAGGAAAAGTCGTACCAGAGCCGATAAAGCCTCCACCAGGGAAGCCACCAAGTGTACCAGGTCGAACACGCAACTCCGTATCCACAATGAAGCTGCTACGACTCAGAATTGCAATAGCGCGATTACCTTGGAAGCGTACGCGAACTCCAGCACCAAGATAAACAGTCATGAAGTTGAACACTGCGACTGACGTCCCACCGAGTCGCGTAGTCGCCACAACTCCGTTCAACTGGACATCACCATGTACTTGGGCTCGATCGGTGTCAAACACCAAATAGCCCGAAGCAAGTTCCAGTGACCCGATCACGGGGAACGTGAAGGTGTCCCACCCGATCCACGCCGTCGGTTCCAACATACTGTCATCGCTGTTGTTAGTGTCTCCATTTTGTTGGAATCGCCAATGGTGAGTACCCGACTTCCAGTCTTCAAAGTCGTTCATGAGTGCGATCTGTTCTCGTTCCCCACCCTCGAATTCTCTTGTATAACCCTTTAATTCGGCAGCTTTGATGTCGTAGTCCTCGTCTCCTCGAGCACAGCGGTGAGTAGCTTTGCAACGTTCGTAGTTCCGACAAGAAGTAGATGAAGACCTTTCATTACAGCGAGTTGAAAAATACCAATCGTCTGCAAGGGATGAAGCGTAGATCCATCGACTGCTAAGACTCAAAATGACAAACACCCAGACGACAGAGAAGACTGAACCAGTTTGATACGTCGACATCACCGATCTAAGTTTCGAGAGGAGACGCCGCCTTTTGGTATGTGACTTTTGGTTCCGAGAATACTTGCAGTAATTGTTTTTATTGGCGAAGTAATCTATTCAAACTAGAATGCTTTATCCTACCTACACGAGGACAGGACTCGGTTTCGCCTTCTTCGCAAGATTCTTCAGGTAAACATCATACTCCTCTAATAAGGTGGCTTCATTGATTTTGTTCCGGTTCATGAACTTCCGCAGCCGCTTGATTTGGCTTCTGTTAAGGTCGAGAGATTTCGCCAGACGCTTGACGCTGAGATTCGACTCACCCCACGCCTGAAAGTATTCCTTTCGTTTGCTGGTGCTATCCACCAACTCCTTCACGAGGGTTTTGGGGAGACTTTTCAGTCGACGCTCTTCACCGCCCCTCAGTCGTCGATTGCTCGGAACTTCGTTTATCACGACACCAACGGACTGGATGCGATCCATCCGAGACAGCTCAGACAAAGTCGCGGAAGTGACATCGCAGCTTGCAAGGAGAGTGGTCGCAGCTACCAACAAGAAGTAACCCAGACGCATTATTTCTTGGTTTGTAGGTCGGCCGTCCTGGTGCTTGAGTGTAGTCCGAAGTCAATCGCGAAATGACAGAGCGAATGCGGATTTACTCATTCGACCTCAACCTTTTCACGGTCGTGATTCACATTTGGGCTTTGCGCACAGCGGTTCTACCCGGTGGTAACCTGACGTTTTGGCAGAAACGTTGAATAACGCACACTTTGCTTGCGGAACAATGACACGTAAACTTACGGTAAGGTAAGTTCTGCATCTCCTATTATACGAATGTTCGTACCAATTGTTTATTACCGTTCTGCGTTGCAACCCGAAGCTACCGGTATACCAGGTAGGATACATTAAGTTTCATGATCGACACAAGTCTACATGTACACGAGAGTTGTTTTTTTCGGTTTCTAGTTTTTGTTGTCTGAGTGAAAACACGTCACCATTTGAATGTGTAGCCTACAGTATGTTATATACTTCAAGTAAAAGATAAAAGACCTCAAAGCTGAGCGCCAATCACGAGGTGTTTTCAGCCTCACCCTCACTCACCAGTCGATCCGTCATGCCAGCCGGACACGAAAACTGGGATCTGCAGCTCGGAGTGGAGTCCACTCAGTGGACGGTCTTCCAGAACGATGCTACGACTGGGGTTGAAGCCCGTACAGATGCGTAGGAGGTGGTGGGCTCTATTCAAGAAGCTCGCCAGCGTTGGGATCATTTTTACAGGTACATGTAAGGTAACCTTAGTTGCTGTTGTGAAAATTTTATTTGATTGTCACAGTTAAAATTCTAACGTTAGAGCTGTTCTAGCATCACCACTAACGGTGATTCTTCCTGGCGTCAGCATGGAGTTTTAATAACTCCATGCTTTACAGTTTTTGTTTAACTACACGTACAAAACTAACAGAAGTCCGATCTTGTTCGCGGACATACGTGCTTTTTTTTAATTTACAAGGGGGTCCGAGACACAGCAGTATCATAGGCGTTTTGGAGAGTTCAGCCAGACTAAGATTTCGAGGTTGGAGATTTTTAAATTCACAATCTTTAAAAAAAAGGATAAACTACATGTACATGTAGTAACACAACCAGTGATTTTTTTTAATCTAACAGGATTGCCTGGACGCTTGGTTCGGTCACCAAAGCTCTAGTGTTTTTAAAGAAAACACGATGTCCGCAAAAATCACCTCCGAAATTGAAATCCTGATTAAACTCTGCAAGAGATTTCCATTTTGCCGCCGCTACCCCCCAAACCTCAACCCCCCATAACGACCCCAGTAAGATCCGTCAACAGTTTCTCGGTCGGATTTTGGAAAATCGCGAATGTTCATGGTGATGTTGGTACCTGTACACTTAGTGTCTCACATATACTGTAGATTGTACTTTTTCCGATTCTTTTATTTTAATTTTTAATTTTTTTTGGTTCCCATGGAACCAGAAAAGAAGTACGAAAGGCAGTCGGAGACAATTAAATGGTAGCGTAGCACAACTCATCTTCAAAAAAAAAAAACTTTTGCAATCCTCTTGTACATGTAGATTAAGGTTACCCTCTAATATTGAGTTCTTACTTGCTCATCATCTTCGGTTAAACCAATTTATTCCCAATTTCTGGAACCAGCGTCCACATTGTGTTGGCGCACTTCGTGTCCATGTAAAGCCAAGTGATGCCGTTGAAACTCTACACGTAGTGAGGATGATCCAAAGAGAAGCTCACTCGGTGCGGTTGATTGACTGTGAAACAACTTGTATTTTGCCAAACGAAACGATCGGTGGCTCTCCTTTAAACCCGAAAAAAAAATTCGCTCAAGAAGGGCGACGAGAAGACGGTCACTGCGATGCGATCAGCTGTGCTTGCTCTAAACGACAAGCTAAGTGAACACTTCAAACCAACAGAGCCTGGTCTCGACATCTCGACGAGCTCGTAAATTTGAACAACTTGACAATTGATGAAGATCGAAAGATCCAAGGCGACAAGTCGGGTCTACAGTGTTTCGTCCTTGGGGGTCAATTCTCGTTGGCAATGAAGAAATCCCGTGGAACTCAAGCAGGTGATCAAACGTCTGCGGCACAATCCATCAGGGTGGGTCGCTCTTGGTTACGAAAAAAACATTTTTTTAAGCATTTTCGTCGATCGCTTTTTAAAAAAAAATGATCGACAAAATATTTTTTAAAAGTGATGGCGATCACGAATGTACCTGGGGGGATATATCAAGTGCATGAAATTGTACAGGGTAAAGTAGCTTACCGTTTGGCACGGGTCCCTACAATTGGAGAAAGACGACTATCTATACAATTTTGCTCTGTTCCAGACATCCATTTTAAGCATGTAAAAAATCGTGATCGTGTTTACAGCTCTACCGGTAGCTGTTGGAACTCATGGCTCGTGACGTGTTTCTGACGGGAACCAAATTGGAGGCGGCAGGAATGAGGACGGCAACGCAATAGCACGTATCATACGTGACGTATAACCTGTACTGCCACGAAAATCCCCTGTGCGCCAACGTGGCAAATGGCAACTTTTCTTCCTGCTTGGCGCCAAGTCGTGACATGGTAGAACTCAACCAAGCGTATGATCGCAAACGATGCTACTAATATCATGCATCACATATCTTGCCATCATGCGCAAGCGTGTTGGAACTGCTTTACCAAATTTCACCAAGCTGAATCTTACCTTCAGAGTCACGGACAGCTCAACAATAAAACGTTCCGACCTCTGTGACCGCGAGACCGAGGCATGACGGCTCGTGGAACTCCGTCGGTGTGGAGAGACAGCAACACCCTAAATCTATCAACGAGACCGACAGTACTCCTGTAGGCACTACTGTATGAGCTCCGAAGACCGACATAACGCAGAGAGTATCAGTTGTCTATTGTTCTCTGATGATCTATGTGCGGTGGTAGTCCGGACTAGAGAAGGTAGACGCCAAGTGTTCCGCCTGCACCTCCACCGTCTCCAGTTGCGTCTCCGCTAGGCGAAGCAGGAATCTGTCAACGACAGCAGCCAGTCAAAACTCGATACTAATCTTCATACAAAACATCCTGCAGTCGTCGCACTTGATTCTCTCCGTGTTGGTCTCTTCACGTGCCTCGTCGTATTCGTGGCGCAGACGGCGACGCACGTAGTTGGTGCGATCGCGCGTTGGCATCGTCCCGGCCGCCTGGCAACGTATGACACCGGTATATAATACATCACCACAACTGTAAGCGTCTAGTCTAAATGCCAATGTGTACGAAGACTGCTATTGGCCACGCACCCGGTAGATAGCGCGGTACAGACGCAGCGCCTCCGCTCGCGTGCTCGCCATGTTTGCACTCTGTCCAACCAACACGAAATGTACACAGATTACGTTTCTCACACCATTGTGATGTGTACCACCTACGTCGATGTGCACCACACCGCATATCCTGGGTGTATCCATGTTCACTCACGATGTTCACACGCAACATTCGCCAAGCCGCCCGCTCGCTGTCTCCGCTGTCCCGCGCCATGTCCGCCGCCGCCGCCAAGAAGTATTACATCCTGCGCTACGAGTATGTGGGCGACATCCTGGACCGTCGCGGCCCCTTCCGCGCCGAGCATCTGGAGCGCGCTGTCGACGCCAAGAAGGACGGCCATGTTGTCATGGGCGGCGCTCTCGTCAACCCTCCCGACGCCGGCGTCTTCATCTTCAACGTGGCGGACAAGCAGATCATCGAGGACTTTGCCAAGGCCGACCCCTACGTACTCAACGACCTCGTGACGTCCTACTCGATCCGCGAGTGGACTGTCGTCGTCTAAAGGGGACCAAAGTGTCCATGTTGACAAGACAACCGTCTAGTGTAGCCATCTTTCGTCGCTCATCATGGCTACAATCATGTAACTCAAGAAGCTACATTACGCTGTAGTGTGTGAGGTGCAAGTGTGTGTGTTGCTTTTATTTACTTGCAGGTCGGTTGGGTGCTGCTGTACGTATGTACAACCTGCCACTGCTCCTTGCGCAGGGAGCGAGCGAGGAAGCTGGAAAAATGTAGGCGCCAATGATTTCTAGGAGCTGCACGTAGCCTTGCGGTATGTGATCTTGGGTGAGTGGGCTGGAGCTGACTATGGGAACAGCGTGATGAAGGGCTCGTTGTTGATGAAGCGCCGCATCATGTCAAGTGAGGCCTCCGGCTGGTCTGTGGGTACGAGATGGCCCGAATTCAACACGACCACGTAGCTCATGTTGCCTGCCGACTTAACCAGCCCCGCCACGCGACCGTCCACCATCCAAGGCTGCCGCTTGGCCACGCGATACTTGGCTGTATCTGTCCAAGCAAGACGGTCGATGATGCGTCCTATACCCAGGTTGTTGCACACCGAGCCGTCCATATTGCCGGCGTAGAACAGGAATTTGTAGTTGTCCAGCAGGTCGCGGAACACGTCGATGGGCACGTCCAGCATCTCGTCCTGTAGCAAATGGCGCACTAATGCCGGCGCCGACGATGAAGTGCCGTAAGCCGACCCATCCACCGATGTCCATGGCGTTCCAGGTGGCACGTTCAGCGCCCGCCGCACGGCGTCGTCATTGAAGTAGCTCGATAGCAGCGTACTTACGTCCGTGATCATGTTGCCCAACTGGCGGATGTCATAAATAAACGGGTTCCCCGCGGCCTCATAAATGCTCTGGGTGACAGCTTGACATACCTGGAAGGCGTCCACGTCGCGGCCTTGTCTGTGCAACTCCTCGCATACGCTGATCTGAGCGTTCGCGTCTTCGTACTGCTGAGAATCGATGAGCCCCAGAGCGATAGCAAAATCTGGTACCGAACGAGTCTGCAATACAGGCCACATATCGCCATTTCCGATGGCTATACCAGCCAAATTGATCACCACGTCGCCCTCGTCTGGAGATCCGCTGTTCTTCACGTGGATGTAGTGCGAAATCGATGGGGCAAACTTGCCGGCGTATGACTCACCGCACACGTACAGCGGGTTGTACTTATACTCTGGGTGACGTCTGAAAAATCCCTGCAGGCCGCGATAAAGCTGTTCTGCAACTTCCTCCTGTGTATTCACGTGACCAACGTCGTCACGCACCGACGAATAACCCGTACCAACGGGTTGGTCGAAGAAGAGCATGTGGCCGATGTTAGTCCACGAATGTGTGTGCGGAATCAGCTTCCGTTCCTTGGTAAGACGGTAAGGTCCCATTTCAGCCAGGAGCCCTGTCATAGACGACGCGCCAGGTCCGCCATTGAGCCAGAGCAGCAACGGAGTTCGCTCATCGATCTGCATGGGTGCGCGTGTCTCGAAGAACCAGTAGAAGAGTTTGCCTGCGTTGACGTTGTTCACTCCGACCAGACCAGCATACTGTTCACATACCACACATAATAGTCGAGGCACGGGCCGTCGATGAGTCTCAGCACGACCAATACAACCACGCAGATCAGTGCTAGCAGCCAGAACGGCAGCATCACTGACAGGAACACGCCACCTGTGGTGTCGCCTCCTCTAAGCAGAGCAAAAGTCTTGACTCCGCGACGCACCTGCTTCTCTAGTGGAGCTCCAAAGCCTGGCAGGAACAACACGCCATCGTCGGCCGTGCTGTCCGTTCGACTATCCTTCACCTCAGCGGCAGCGACGTCTCTCAACGTCGCAGCTGCTGTCGTCTTCGTTGCCACATCCTTCGCCGGCATCGACAGCGTCGTGCCGCCGATGATATAGGTGATTATAGCCACCAGCAGCCCCGCGACGGTCGCAATGCGGATCATACGTGGTGTTACAGTAGTCGGCCATAATCCTGTGTTGCGTGCGCGTCTCGACGCTCGAGCGGGCTCTGTGACGCCCTCGCGCACAGTGGATCCAGCCACAGACGCCACGGAGCTGGCCGGCGACTGCCACAGCGGCGTGCCTTCGTTCATGGCCATCTGACTTGGACTCGCTTCTTGTTCTGCTCTGTGGCAGTCGGACCGCAACTCCCTCCCTCTCTCGAGCTGAGCTCTCTGCTTCCACGGCCTCGAAGCAGACCTGAGCGAGTCCTTGGAGCTTCTGCTGAGGATCTTTTCTGCGAGTGACAAAGACTCAACAGCTAATCAGATTCGAAAATACTAATAGTTTTCATTTAAGTATCTAAAATGCTCTCATTTAATGAAGACAAAAAATACGAAACTTAAACGGGAGTAATGTACCCATTTGTGATCTACACCGCTTACGTTGAAGTCGACGCGTCCACGAGCTTTGCCAGCGCCTGGGCATTCCTCTTGGCGATCTGCATACACTGCTGCATCACGCTGGGAGTTACGATGGAGCCGCCGGCTTTGTGTACGCCGCAGAGCTGGCCGTTGGTGCTGTATGCGAGGCTGAACGCGGCGCTGGCCAGGTCCTCCTCGTCGCTGGTCGGGTCGATGAGCACAACGCCGTCCACCACGGCGAACGAGGTCACGTACGCGCCGTGCTCCACGCGAAGCAGCGTGGCGTCTCCGTCTGCGGCAATACGAGATAAAATCATGGAGAGGTTAGCTTAGCTGTCCAGCAAAGAGAGCCACGCACGCATTGCAACGCACCTGGCACAATGGAGACCACGTTGTCCGCCTCGTTAACGGACGTGGCCGGCAGCTTCAACGTCTTCAGTGCCACCATGATCGACGTTAGCGCAGCGTCCAGCACGTTGCCGTCGTGGTCCACACAGTACACGTCCACCATGAGCTTCCACGCCGACTGCCCCTTGACAATGCTAAGACTTTCCATCTCCACCACACGAGAGCTGACAGCAAGCAATGAATGGTCATTAGTCCAAAAGCCAGCTATAACAACCTCAACATTGCTGCATACCCGACGATGATCCTGTTAAGCTGACTACCGATGCTCTGCGCTTCCTCCGACGGTCGACCGACTGTGAACCGGTTCGAGCACAGCGGCGACAAATGCACCTGAATAGCTGCATCAATGAATGGAATGTCGTTAACAAACAGCAACAGAAATCTCAAACCGACGCAGCAAAACGCACCGATTTCTCCCTGATCGGGCGTAGCAACCGCGGGTGTACCCACCGCCAGTTTGATGGCCGTCAGTACCGACGTCTTGCCGAGCTTGACGAGACTCGAGCTGGCCGCTGTCTGGATCACATCTGTCTGCAGCTGCACGGCACGCGCGGCCTCGATGGTGCGCGAATCCGGTCGCACCTTGCTGGCCAGACATTTGCGCATGTACTCGGCCGGGAACAGCTTCTTGTACATGTCGGCGCTGAAGGACAGCGCCACCTCGCCGTTGGTCGTCGCCATTGCTGCAAACTGTAGCTCTTTGTGCCAATCGCTGAATGTATACTACAGGTATACAAACCATGGCTGCTTTCCGGATAAAAGTCATTTGGCGCCAATCACCTTTTGAAGCCTGTCATATTTTATATCACGAGAGCGAGATGTCACTGAAGCGAGGGTACATTTCAAAAATGATAAAATCCGAAGACGAAGTTGACTAGGGTTTTGTATAGTTTTCATAAATATCAACAAACGACCTCGAAAAATCAAAACAGCTGCGCGCCATTTTTCAACTACTTGAGCATTGCGCGCTTTCCCTTGGAGCAACCGCAGGGATGCCGCCCAAGACTTCGCGCCGCCGCACGCGCACTATGACGCGGCTGGAGATAGCAGAGAACCGCGACCGTTGCAAGCGCAGCCGCGTCGAGAAGCCCGCAGTCGAACCAGCAGCGCCAGTGGCCCCAGTAACCAGCCCGCCACCGCAGCAGTTCGGCCACAGCACGTGGGCCAATGATCGATACAAACGCAGGAAACAGCGCGAATACATGCACGCGGTACTGGAAGCTCAGGCAGAGATGGCAGCGGAGAAGACGCCAGAGAAGATGCAGCAGATACAGGAGGAGCTGGAGCCATCACAGGAAGAAGAGGTGGAGCCTGAAGAGAGTAGTATTCTGCCAGAACCTGAGGCTTCTGAGAAGGAGACGGTGCAAGATGAGGTAATGGATGAGGAGGATGCAGAAGCTGAGGAGAAGAGTGAGCTGCAGGAGCCAATGTCTCCGGGTGGAGCTTCCCTGCATTCGCCAGTGGAGACTATTGGACAGATAAAACACCAGGCATTGGGTATTGATCCAACGCCTGAGAAGAGTGCGCCACCTGTGCCTATAGTGAATAAACCTAAGAAGAATGTAGCTAGAGGCATCGCACAGAGCAGTTCGTCGGCGTCGACGAGGAAACGCATGATCTCCTTCTCTCCAGAACGTGCACCGCGTCCAGAGAACAGAGCACTTGCACTGAAGAAACTGGAGAAGAATATCAAGACGAACGAGAAGCTTCAGCAGAGACTTAAAGCGCCAACGCCAGTGAAGGCTCCAGCTCCATCTAGGATGTCATCTCCTGCTGTAGCAACGCAAGCACGACGACCAATTAACTTCACGAGTCCACAGGCACGTCGACCAATGGCGTTCACAAGTCCTCAGGCTCGACGAGCTATGCCGCTCACTAGCACACCTACGACGTTCACTAGTCCACCGTCTCGAAGGCCAGTCTTCCAAAGCCCCTACACTGCTGCATCGTGTTCGCTCCCACTGAGTCAGACGGAGGAACTAGAGTATGACCCGACACAAGATGATCCAGAGGAGGAGAAGGATGTATCTTCGGTGGAAGTCGTGCATGGTAACTCCCGCTTTAAATCTAGTGTTGTGGTCGAGGAAAAGGATGTTGCAGCAGACGAAGACGGCAATGCTCACAGCGCTGGAGAAGACGATGAAGCAGTGATGCTGTCGCAGGATGAGGTGGGTCTCTCACAAGAATCGACAAGTGTTGCCCAAAGCCACGTCGATAAGCTCGCTCCGCTGTCTCAAGAAAGCTGTGACAGCATGGTATCACATGTTGAAACAGATGCAACTACAGCTCACGCGGATGTATCCAGCGCGTTCACATCTACTTCAGTAATTGGCGACGTCGGCCTATTTAATTGCGAGACGGACGTGGAGTACACAGGAGGTGTCTACGGCGAGGGTACTGACGGCAAGGTAACTGCGGCAGTGATCAACGGACAGAAGGTTGCCCTGAAGCGTGCCAAGCCGCACGAAGGATTCCCTGAGCACGAAGCAAAGCACCGTGCCGCTCTCGAGCTGCACTATTTACGCCGAGTACGCCACATGAAGGGTTTTCTGCAATGTCTTGGTTTGTGTGATGCCATCGAACACACCTGTATTGCGCTGGAGGTAATGGATTGCAAGCTGAGCGATTATTTAAGGCGATACGGCGTGAACTCGGGTGGATCCAAGCACCGCCGTTACACCCTGTCGTTTGACGACACGAAGGCGATGCTGAAGCAGATCTGCTTGCCCATGATCACCTTACATGATGATATTAACGTCGCTCACGGAGATCTGGCCTGTCGGAATATTCTTATGCGCACGCCTCCAGAGGGCTACGAGCAGAGTTGGGAACCAGACATCAAGCTCTCTGACTTCGGTCGCATCAAGCTCCCGTCAGATGAACCCAAGATTCTGGACAGCTCGTTTAGCTTCCACAAGAACTGTGACATTGGTGCATTTGGGCGGGAAATCCTCTACCGCTTGCTAGTCGGAGAGATTGTACCGAAAGAGTACGTGGAGACGCGCAGCTTGCACAAGTTGCTTCAAGACGTGACTGTGACTCAAGTTCCCGATGCTGCAATGACGCGGCTTGGTCCGTACTACAACCTCTTCATGCGCTGCACGGCGTGGGGAGTTCGGCCGACGTTCCGCGAGATCTATGAGCACCTGGACGACCTGGAATACTTCGAGACCACCGAGAACGGGCTCTTCCCGCTGAAACCCACCGACGCAACCTTCATGTCTCCTGTAGCGGAAGGTCGTCACAAGACTCCGACATCTAGTGCGTCGAGAGCACACAAGCGTGATACGCCTACAGGACCCGGTCACCGTCTTTCGGGGCCGAAGTCGCGATTATTCGCTTCCAAGAGTTTCACAGAAGCGAGTGCGGGTGTGAACAAGCCTGTGAACTGGTTGAAGACGCGCTCGGTGGGAGTCCAGCGAACTGTCGCGCAGCAGTCGTTAACTCCAACCGCGCATCCCATGCTTATCAAAAAGAAAAGGAAGACGCCGCCATCCGCTGGAGCAGGCGCGTCGCGACGCTCTCTCCAGATTCTGAACCAGATCCAGCATAGAACGATTGAAAAGGGCCGCAAATCCACCTGAGCTGGCCCGTGTTAGAAGCAGTGAATAATAAACTCCAGCAAAGTGAACGATGATCAAGAGCGGTGGTGATCGGAGTGAAGACGTACGACGAGTCAGGCCAATATCTTTGTGAAGAGACGCGATCCGGATTCGATGAATGGAGAGCATTACAGCACTTATCAACCCCTAGGACAAGCAAACAGTGCAGTTATGCCTTTGCCGGGGTTCGTGGAGGACGATGTGAAGCAATGCGTGCTGTTCTCGAACGCGGCATCGTATGTCATCCAGGCGTTGCTGGGTTTGATCGCTATCGGGACACTCTGGTACAAGCGACACGTCGAGCGGCCTCGACGGCCACTGCAGATTTGGTTCATGGACGTCGGCAAGCAGATGATCGGCGCGTCGACCGGCCACTTTATGAACCTGTTCGTGTCAATTCAGATGCCGCCCGTGACGGACGAGTGCGCGTGGTACTTCCTCAACTTCGTCGGTGACTGCACGCTCGGCATGGTCGTGAGTCTGGCGTTCCTACGGCTTCAACAAGAGCTGGCCTTCTCGATGAACTGGGTGAACATCCAGGAGAGCGGCGACTACGGGAACCCGCCATCGTACCGGGTGTGGATGTTGCAGCTGTCCGCGTGGTTGGTGATCATCATCTTCGCCAAGGCCATCGTGGTGTCCGTCATGATCGCGGCCGCGACGCCTCTCGGGCTGTTCGGCGAGCTGCTCTTCCACTCGTTGCGTGGGTATCCGTTCTCAGAGCTGGTGCTAGTAATGATTGTGTGTCCAAGTTTCCTCAATGTGGTGCAGTTCTGGATCCAAGACAGTTTCCTTAAGCGCGATGTCAGTGTGCTTCCCACGGCGTACGCGCGGTTCCGACATTCATTCGAAGAGTCCTTACAGACCAACCTGTTGACCCATTCTCATGAATAGCCTCAACAAGCGACAGACAGCTATGCTTAAAGAAAAATGCAACACTCATAGCCACAATGTTGTCGATGGTCCATGAAGATACTTTCGTTCGTACGGCAGATATTGGAGACGATCAAGTGACGCTGCTGTATTATTCTCTACGCAAAACATTTACGTGAGCATGCCGCTCTACGCTAGGCACGCAGACCGTTCTTCTTGCCCTTGTGCGACTTGGCACGGCAGCCACCGCCGATAGGGTTCGAGTCCGTCGAAGGAGCCGTGGTCTCCGTTGACGTGTCTGTCGTGGCGGATGAAGTCGTCGAGGTGGTCGTGGTGTCCGTCGTCGAAGAAGCAGCCGTCGAGGTGGTGGCCGTTGCAGCGGACGATGCGGTGGACATCGTTGAAGTGTCCGTGGTGGACGAAGCAGCGGTGGACGCAGCGATAGACGTGGTGCTGGTGTCTGTTGTGGCCGAGGACGTGGTGGACGTAGCAGTGGACGTCGTACTGGTATCTGTCGTGGCCGACGAGGTCGTGGACGCTGCTGTCGATGCAGCGGTGGACGTCGTGGTGGACGATGCCGTGGCGCAAACCGTGGCCGTGGTGGGATCCGTGGTAAAAGGCGTTACGGTGAAATCGGGCGTGCCGCCTTGTGACCAGGTGCAGCACGGGTCTCCGAAGGCAGCGCCGTTGGTCATGTCGGAGTTGGGGAAGGTGTCTGCGCAAAACGCTGCGGTCCAGGAGAGTCCGACGGCCTCGAAAGCGGTGGCGAAGTCAGTGTACTGGGAGCTGTCGTTGTCTGGGTGTTGTCCGAGTTCCTGCGAGAAGAGGGACCCGTTCGGGAGATAGTTGAGGTATGCCTGCATGGCGTTGGCGACGTCGGCGATGGTGGCGACGCCGAGTGCGGCAGCAGAACAGGCGACGAAGGATTTCATGATGTCAGCGAATGGAGAGATGGCGGTTGGTTTGGTGATGCAAATTGCCAGGTGACTTCATGCTCCGACCTCAGCTCGGCACACGAGCTCACCAGAAGTGCTGCGCTGTCAACTTCGACGTCAGGTCGTCCAGGGTATTCAAAACCTAGCACGAGCCTTGCCTTGCGTCGGGCGGGCCCACTCTCGTCGTTACGTGCGACTGGGCCGCAGGAATCGCGCCATTCTGGAGGTGCATGAAGCAGCATCGACACTCTCGATGCAATGGTGTCTCCGACGCAGACATGCTGACTGGGGCGTCGGTCGTGATGTCAACGTGGTGAATTTTCGCTAGCTGACTGCCGTCGTCTCTACTGAAGATACCACGAGAGCAGATGCCCGAGCTGCTGCTGGGAGTGCATGTCTGAGATACTGAAGGCGTGTTGGCGGCGTTTTTCGGGCCGCAAAGCGTTTTACGCAACTTCGACGTAAGGTTTATCTTCAGTATCACCTTATTTTGCCTGTCATGCGAGTCCAATTTACTTGCCATTTGCCCGCGTGGCACACTTGAGTCTCGTATTGGACCACCATAATCCAGCCAAATTAGCGCACACGATAGGCAGCGTTACTAGCGCATGTAAACACATTTATCGCATCGTCTGCGGCATGGCAACGTAAAGGCTCACATTACCGCATGACGACCTCGCTCTCAGACTATCGATCGTGCGCTGGGGTCCGCAGGGTCTCGGCAAATTATGGGAATTAATGCCGCCAGCTGGGCGCCAGGAATGGCCATGGAAGACATGTTGAAGTCGGCGACCCTGGCTCAGCTACATCAAAGTAGAGGACGCGTCGATCACGACAGCGCATGGCGGTGCCCGACAGCTCACTGTCCGAAGCCTACAACAATGCCATCACCACCGGGAAGGGCAGGTCCCGCTTTAGCAGATAGCTCTAGCATTGCATCTGCTGCCACGGACTCAATTAACCTGCTCTACGGGTACATGTCCGTCGGTCACTGCCGGCGCCTTTGTCAATGCCGGGTTATTCCCTATCCGATATGAACTGTTAACGCGCGATCAGATATCGATCGACATCTCTAGCTATCCTGCGTGGTCTGATCATATAAGGGCAACCATGATGCAGTGGCGTTTGCTGGAATGAGGACTTTCAAAATGTTGGACAAACGCTTCGGATCACCCGGATGCTCACTCTTGCATTTGCCTCCAAGCACCGATAGCAACATCCGCTATGAAATCCTACGTCGTCTGCTCCGCTGCTGTGCTCGGCCTCGCCACCATCGCCGACGTCGCCAACGCCATGCAGGCATACCTCAACTATCTCCCGAACGGGTCCCTCTTCTCGCAGGAGCTCGGACAACACCCAGACAACGACAGCTCCCAGTACACTGACTTCGCCACCGCTTTCGAGGCCGTCGGACTCTCCTGGACCGCAGCGTTTTGCGCAGACACCTTCCCCAACTCCGACATGACCAACGGCGCTGCCTTCGGAGACCCGTGCTGCACCTGGTCACAAGGCGGCACGCCCGACTTCACCGTCACGCCTTTCACCACGGATCCCACCACGGCCACGGTTTGCGCCACGGCATCGTCCACCACGACGTCCACCGCTGCATCGACAGCAGCGTCCACGACCTCGTCGGCCACGACAGATACCAGTACGACGTCCACTGCTACGTCCACCACGTCCTCGGCCACAACAGACACCAGCACCACGTCTATCGCTGCGTCCACCGCTGCTTCGTCCACCACGGACACTTCAACGATGTCCACCGCATCGTCCGCTGCAACGGCCACCACCTCGACGGCTGCTTCTTCGACGACGGACACCACGACCACCTCAACGACTTCATCCGCCACGACGGACACGTCAACGGAGACCACTGCTCCTTCGACAGACTCGAACTCTATCGGCGGTGGCGGTTGTCGTGCCAAGCTTCGCGCCTAAACGAGTTGAATGTCCTCATGCCGCGACGAGTGCCAACCAGTAACTTGTGATCATGTGTAGAGCGGCGTGTTTGTGTTGTTGTAGTGAGGGTTAATGAATGGCCTACCGGGGCAAAATTTGTAGCAAACACCGCGAGCGCTTCCGTCCACGATAGAAGTCATCCTGGAATCTGCCAAATCTCCGTCCATTATCAACTTGTGTCGTTCCAGCTGACTATAGCGAACAAACATGTCAACAACCGATCTCCGGCCTCAAGGCTTCGCGCAATTCTCCAGTCAACCGCTGCACATCCGAAATTCGGAGCAATGCAGCATGGATCCCCTATCGCTTGAAACGCCAAACCATACTCCACTCTAGCATAGCGTAAAGGTCTCCTCAACAGCGTATTGTCGTTGACTTAGTGGTGGCCATTGACACCACCCAAGGATTTTATCGTCATTCTTATAGAGTTTTTCGGAATGAACATGGAGATCGCTTAATCGCTTAATACAATTTAGTTGAATAATCCACGACTAATAGACTAATTTTACTTGCAAAAGAGCTTTAATTGCGGTATTTCGAGTGGCAATCGAAGTTGCTTGCAGCCAGGATGAAGCGAGCCCAATAAAGGTGTGCAGGTGTCTCCCGTTAAACCACCGCTGTGTTGTTTGTGCCGAGGCTCGAGCGTTGCGATGAAGGCAGAAAACGTTCAAATATTCGGGGCCTTCCCGCTTGCAGCGATTTGATTCTTGGTGACCTCTACACCCCCGAAGTTTTGACCAACGGAATCTGACGGTGCACCCGAGCAAAGCAGTGCCCCGTTGAAGTCCCAACGACTCCACGACGGACAACATTGCTTCGTCTTCCGCCCTTGCAGCTGTATTCACGAACCACCAAAATCTCTGTGTTGCACTTTTGATCCCAAGTTTTGGATCCTATCCTGTAGAACGCGTTTGTGGCATGGGGCGACAAAACCGTCAACACGTCGACTCGTAATACATGTACGCCACCGATACGAGTCGTATCGGTGCCAGCATGCGCTGCGAAACCAGAGTACTGGTACTGTACATTGTACACTGTGCCGATACATGTACTACATGTATAGTGCTTATTTCAAGAGCCTACGTTCCTGGCGATAAGGGGAACGTGCAGTTAGCCGACTTGTAGTCACACTTGTTTTTCGAGTTCCGTGGGCCTTTCCAAACGAACACAACCAGGTTATTGAGCGTATACCGGTATGTACCTCCTTGCCGCCTCGGGGTGCTTGTGCAGTCCATGTGCGTGTGAAATAATTTATTTTGTTGTCCATTTTAATGGAAATCCTGTCGATGCCAAGTAAGCTTGTAGTTTTGTGCTCTGCTTGCAGTGGTTCGTCGTCAAGTTTTTCGGCGCTTTCCCCCCATGAATTTCGTGACGAAACACAGCAACAAGTTGGTTGTTGGCAACAACCTAGGGGAACGGCACCAACATCCGGAGGTTGGCGCCCCGTCACTTGATTCCTTAATCCGAGCAACTCGAAAGTCCCATCGTGTTTTTAGCTTACCAATGCTCTTTGACGACATGAAACGATACGCTCGCTGGCTGGTTGTCACTGGGATCCCCATCCGACAAAGTATCTTTGCGCGAAACAGCGGACTGACGACTTGGCTTTGTAGTTCGACGCACGGCGAACGTGGGAAGCAACAAGACGCGTGCCGTTCTCGTTGTCATTCTGCAATTTGCTTCGCACCGCCAAACAGCTTCCAGCCCAGCTCTTTTTCAGACTCATACACATTAATCTATCATGAAGACGTACGCCGCCCTCGCTGCTTCCGCCCTAATCGTGGCTGCCACGATGGACTCGGCCACGGCCATGAAGTCGTACCTTCAGGAGATCCCGAACGGCAGCTCGTTCACGCAGGAACTGGGCCACCCGGACAACGACAGCTCGCAGTTCACCAAGTTCGGTACGGCTTTCGGTGCCGCGGACCACACGTGGACGGCCGAGTTCTGCAAGGCCACGTTCCCCGGTGCTTCGATGACGAACGGTGAAGCTTTCGGTGACCCGTGTTGCACGTGGAAGAAGGGTGGCAAGGCCGACTTCACGGTGACGGCTTTCACGACGACGCCCGGCAAGGCTACTGTGTGCGCTTCGGGCGGTGGCGGCAGCGCGGCCGGCGGCAGCTCGGCTGAGACGCCTTCGACGGAGCAAGGTTCGAGCGCTGAGACCCCTTCGGCGGGTTCATCGACTGAGGAGCAGAGCTCCGGTTCGGGTGGTGAGACCGAGAGCTCTGGCGAGACTGAGAGCTCTGGCGAGACCGAGAGCTCTGGCGAGACCGAGAGCTCTGGCGAGACCGAGAGCTCTGGCGAGACCGAGAGCTCTGGCGAGACCGAAAGCTCTGGCGAGACTGAAAGCTCTGGTGCTGAGACCCCTGCTTCCGGATCTGGTGGTGAGCAATCCCCGTCGCAGATGACCCCGTCGACGGAGGCACCCGCTACGAGCACTGGTGGATCGAACAGCTGGAGCACGCCTTCGACGCCTGACACTGGAGGCTGGACCCCGCCGGCTTCCGGCGGCGGTTGCGCTGCCAAGGGTGCCCGCAAGTTCCGTCACTAAGCGAAATCGCCTGCATTAGGGTCTTATGCTGGCCCATGAGTGTTGAGTGTCGTCGAACCGAGAAAGAGAGAACGAAGTCTCTAGACGTTGTTGTAATAGAACAAACAATCCTTTACGAGACTCTAGTCTTCACCAGGTATTAATGCAGTGTTTTCATCTAAACCTTCTCCACTTGCTTCGATCATTTGCTTTAAGCTGAGCATTGCAGGTCAAGCACACGCACATGAATGTGTGACTGTGTTAACGGCGTACGGCCGCCATGGAGGTGACACCGGTAATGATCATCGATTAACTTTGTCACGCTAGCGTCATGCATCACCAAGTGCCATCGTCGCACTTGCGTCGTCGGTTGTTCGCTGCGGTACTTATGACGATCATGGCAACACTAAGAGAGACTCTGCGTTTCGATGAGCACAAGCACAGTTACTTCGATACCGTTTACTCTTTGGCGTCGAGTTCGACACTACACTACATTTATCGCCACTCTAACGCTCGAAACGGTGGCGGGGTTGGCGTCACCACTTAGTGGCGGAAGCGGTAGCTTCCCTGGCTCTGGCCCTTGCCGCCGGCACCCTTAGCTGCGCAGCCGCCCGACGGGGCTGGAGAAGCAGTGGTCGATGCCGGAGCGTCCGTAGCAGCAGGAGCGTCCGTCGTAACGGGGGCATCCGTCGTGGTCGGCGTCGAGCTTCCAGCGCTCGATGCGGCAGTGGACGAAGCGGTCGACGTCTGGCTAGTCTGGCTGGTCGAGCTTCCAGCGCTGGAGGCTGCGGTGGACGAAGCGGTTGCGGCGCACGTGGTGGCCTTGCCGGGCGTAGTTGTGAAAGCCGTCACCGTGAAGTCGGCCTTGCCGCCCTTCTTCCACGTGCAACACGGGTCGCCGAAAGCCTCGCCGTTGGTCATCGAAGCGCCGGGGAACGTGGCCTTGCAGAACGCGGCCGTCCACGAGTGTCCAGCATCGGCGAAGGCCGTAGCGAAGTCCGTGTACTTGGAACTGTCCTTGTCTGGATGACCAAGTTCCTGGGAGAAGGAGGTGCCGTTCGGAAGCTCGTCTAGGTACTTGGCTAGACCCATCGCAGAGTCAAAAGTGGAGGCGATGATGAGGGCTGTGGCAGCGAACGCGACGCAGGTCTTCATAGTAATGAGGTTGACTGGATGTTGTTGTTGCCAGTGAAAGTCAAATTGAGGAGTGAGCTCCGCTGTCCGAGTCCCTTTCGAGTTGCTGTCTGGCAGAGGACTGCGTCGACTACAGCAGCGGTGTCCAACATCGGGTCTTTGGGCTGTTCGTGCGGATCCAGTGGATCATCCACTGTCAGCGGTGCGGTGCATGTAAAGGTTGGATGGGTGATTCCGCGGCCATGTGGGCTCCGCCGTGGCATGAACTCGGGCATGAACCAACGGAACCGGTTGCAGTCGGCTGCGTAGTCACCGTTCCGTCTTGGCATCTGGTCAGCCTGTCGACTGACAGAATCGCCGTTCTGGTGGTCCGGCCCGCAATAGAGACTCGATCGACAGCGACGGCTGCTCGGGTGCATGTCGTACAGATGCCGCCTCCGTGCGAGAACACGGCAAATTCTTGCCAGCTACAGCCATCGTCGATCGCTCGAGAAAGCGCCACCTTGGTCAGCTCGTTGAGTTCGGTGGGGTAGTGATGGCATGAAACGGTGACGTCCATGAGCCGCAAAGGTGGTGCCGCCGCACCAGCCGCTTGCCCCGAAAGCGGCGCAAACGATCGCGGCGCCGCTTCAACGTCTCCAACTTGACTGCAAGTTAACACAGGCCGCCTCACTCAACCTCAGCGTTTCGGAGGTGTCGTGCTTGCACTGGACTCGATGCATGCTGGATAGCTGCCTTTCAACGGCATTCCGTCGGTCTGGCAGGTAACGGCTCGGAGATGAGGCCGGCACGGGCTGCGGCTTTCGTGGGACGAAATATGCCGCTTCACCTGCGTTCAGCATTGTCCTCTATCGAGAATCTTTTTCAAGGCGGTGCATGCTTGCAAGACGCATTCGGTGCAAAGCTATCCGTTTGCACCGATGCAGGCGCTCGAGCGAGCAAAGAACATTTCCACTTCGTCTTGCCCAGCTAAGCCAATTCAACAGCTGAAGCTATCGCATCACAATGAAGTTCTGCGTCATTTTCAAAGCCCTCATCGCCGCTGCAACGGTCGACACCGCCATGGGCCTCTCCTCTTACCTCAAGAAGATCCCGAATGGAAGTTCCTTCTCCCAGGAACTCGGGCACCCTGATAATGACAGCTCGCAATACACGGACTTTGCTACGGCTTTTGCTGATGCCGGTCACGAGTGGAGTGCCGAGTTCTGCGGCAAAACCTTCCCAGGCTCAACGATGACCAACGGCGAGGCTTTCGGCGACCCGTGCTGCACATGGACGGAGGGAACCACCCCGGACTCCACGGTCACTGCGTTCACGACGACACCGGGTAAGGCCACAGTATGTGCCAGTAGCTGGGCAAATGCTCCTGCTACAACTGAGACTCCAACCGCCGAAGCACCAACGACGGAACCTCCAGTCACTGCAACAACGGAGACTTCAACAACCGAAGCTCCGGTGCCGAAACCTCCAACTACTACTGCTCCTGCTACAACGGAGACTTCAACAACTGAAGCACCGACGACGGAATCTTCACCTACCACCGCTCCTGGTACGACTGCCTCTCCCGTTGTCACTAGCTCCCCTGTCACGGTGAGCCCGGTTTCAGAAGGTTGCGGAGTTAAGACTGACAACCCCACTCAGGCTTACCGTCGCTTCCGTCACTAGAAATTGAGATGCTGTTGTAGACGCACAACCTGGAATCAAACACATGTAACACTTGAAATACATTTTGGAAATACGCCATAACGCTACGTGAGTTGTCACTGGGTGAGCTGGAAAAGGGACTGTCAAGAAGACAACTGCAAGTACGAACACTGCCAAGTAAAAGTTCTCAGTTTGTCTATTACGACAACGCCTACTGGTACTACGACAATGCTTAGAGACTTCTTTCTCTCTGTTCTCTGCAAGACTACACACAACACTCACGGATCTGCTGAACGCGATCTCAAGGCCGTTTACTGCTTAGTGACGGAACTTGCGGGCGCGACGCACACCGCAGCCGCCGCCACCCGTAGCAGGGGGAGCGCCCCAGCCACCACCGGTCGAAGATCCTCCCGTGCCCGAAGCGGGAGGAGTGAACTGTGAAGTTGACGAGCTGTCCGTCGTACCAGAGCTCTGCGTCTCAGTCGAAGGGGTCTCACCACCCGATCCAGTGCCAGTCGATGGCGTCTCAGCGCTCGAACCCTGCTCCGTCGAAGGGGTCTCGGCCGACGAACCGGTCGAAGGAGTCTCAGCCGATGAACCAGTCGAAGGCGTCTCAGCCGAGCTGCCGCCGGCCGCGCTGCCGCCACCGCCCGAAGCGCACACAGTAGCCTTGCCGGGCGTCGTCGTGAAAGCCGTCACCGTGAAGTCGGCCTTGCCACCCTTCTTCCACGTGCAACACGGGTCACCGAAAGCTTCACCGTTCGTCATCGAAGCACCGGGGAACGTGGCCTTGCAGAACTCGGTCGTCCACGTGTGGTCCGCGGCACCGAAAGCCGTACCGAACTTGGTGAACTGCGAGCTGTCGTTGTCCGGGTGGCCCAGTTCCTGCGTGAACGAGCTGCCGTTCGGGATCTCCTGAAGGTACGACTTCATGGCCGTGGCCGAGTCCATCGTGGCAGCCACGATTAGGGCGGAAGCAGCGAGGGCGGCGTACGTCTTCATGGTAAGGATAGTATCTGAAAAAGGTTGGAACTGTGAAGGCTGGAAGCTGTTTTGGTGGTCCGAAGCAAATTGCAGAATGGCAACGGAAGTGTCGTTAGCTTTTTGCTGCTCGTGCGTCGCGAGTTGCGGCTCATGGTTTCGCAAAGCCAAGTCACCAGCCCCGCCGGTGCTGCTACGGATCCGTTGTCGGATGGTGACTTCGCTTACAACCAGCCTGTGGTGTATCGCCTCAGGCGATGAATCCCTGGACCTTAGGAAATCAATCGCAATGGGATCTTCAATCGATGGAGGCTTTCTGCGGATTAAGCCGGGGCACTGACCTCCGAATGTTACGCTTGTAAGCCCTCAAGTAAGGCAACAATGTCACATTGAAGATTGCAGTTGCGATGGACCACCAGAATACCAGGTCGAAGGTATCGAAGGATAGATCTTCGAGTACTTCTTGTCGTCGACGTCTCACTACTTATAGGAGGAGCATATAGGTATCTGAGATGGTCTTCCAGTTAGTATTTAGGCGACGATAGATTATTAATAGACGTTAATCTCGGACAATCTGGATAAGTTCTCATCAAATGAAATTAATGCATGAGCCAACATGTAAGGACGGGCAGCCTCAGGATCCATTGTAGATTTCCCCCTTCCCCTTTAAACCTCACTTTGCCAAAGCATAGGTTTGCTGAGGATACATGCCTCTGCGTCGTTCTCACGACTGGCAGGGCCTCTACGTGTGGGTGTTCGTCGAGTTGAAACTAGAGTGAGGGATTTTACAGAAGCTACAAGATCCTTACATGTTAATCAAGATATTTTTGTAGGAAGCATGCTGCTACACGAAATGTTGTTGAATGTGTTCAAACTGTAAGTGAGCACCCCCAATGACTTTATATTGCTCAATACGATTGCTAGTTTCCAGTACCTGGTGTGCATCTTGGCAAACGAGCACTGTAGCGTAAAAACTCTGGAATCCGGTGATGGTATGCCAATGTCGATGTATTTTTGAGCCCGAGGTGCTACTGTAAAGGGGCAGTTTGAGTGTGAGACTCTCACTGAGAGTATGAGTTTATACGTGTACCTTGATTGCGAAGCTTGAAGCTACTGTGCACCTTCAAGGTGCAAACTACTACCACCGCTCTAACTTTCCGGTTGCATGCTGATGATTTTCAGGAACGATGCTATCGCAATAGGCACCCGAGAACACCAACTACGTAGAATACCTACAGTACCTGCACCTCCATTCCGTGCCTTCGTACTCCACTCAAATGGAGTATTCGGAGTCTATGGTGACTGCACTCTCCGTGTTGGGGACCAGTTTCGTAGAGCTGAAGCCGCTATCGCGAGCTTTTAACTACCAGGAGCAAAAGCAGCATCACTTCATCCACTGCAACAGCTTCGACAACTTCGAGCTTCACGGACGATCATACACCAAGAATGGTAGATCCAGCCTCAGACGGATCTGGAAGCGCGACACCGTCATCTGAAGGTGATCTAGGCAAGAACAAGTCGATCAAACGTACAAGTCAATTACATGTACATGTACCATTGTGCTTTACAGTGATGCAGAGCCTTGTAGTGCAGTACATGTATTGAGATGATCTAAAGATCGCGATTAGCAGGAGTTGAAGTTGGTGAGTAAGAACGCGTTACGGTACCGGTAGTATAGGATACGATTCAGCGTGAGAGTGGCTTCCTCTCATACGCAGTACTGTACGACCCAACACTAGAAGCAACCCCTCAACAAAAACGTTTTCGGGGGATGTCGAGGTTGTAGCATGCCACAACCCAGAAATCAACCGGTGCGGTGACTGCAGCACGAAATCAGACTGCTACATGGCTCCAGATGAAACTCGAACTATGCCTCCGTCTGAATCCCTACTCCAGTGCTCTCAGACCACCAAAATCCGGCGGTGTACGCGTACTGAAAACCCCCGTGACAACAGCTACATGTACTCCAAAAATCATCCTTTGCTGCCCCTGCTTCAGCTCTCAGTAACCACGTCAAAACGTTCCCTGCAGGACGCAGCCAAGATGAAGGACACTCCATCGATCTGTATTCGCGACCGCAGCCCGGACCCCCTTTTCAAGTTGCATTCTCAAGCAACATCCAAACGGAATCATCGCAATGAAGACTTTTGTTGCATTCATCGCCATCTCTATCGTCGTCTCAACTTTCGTCGACTCCGCGATGGGTCTCGCCAAGTATCTCGACGAGCTCCCAAACGGTAGTTCATTCTCACAGGAGCTTGGACACCCGGACAACGACAGCTCCCAGTACACGGACTTTGCAACGACCTTCGCTGATGCCGACTTTTGCGCACAAATGTTTCCAGGCTCAACGATGACGAACGGTGCCGCTTTCGACGACCCGTGCTGCACGTGGAAGAAGGACGGCACCCCGGACTTCACAATGACGGCGTTCATCACGACTCCCGATGAGACTACGGTTTGCAACTCGGGTGGTTCGTCCGCTAGCGCGGCCGCATCAACCGGATCAGCCGAGACCGACTCTCGTTCCTGTCACGGAATCTCCTGTAGCTTCGGACTCAGGATCCGAGGGCTCTGACAGCTCGGACGATTGGTTCCCGAGCTCGGGCGGCTGTAGAGTGAAACCCCGCCACGACGGCAGGAGTGAACATGGTGGTGATGTCAGGCAGTTTAGGTTGCACCACAGCATTCTGCGTCTCTGAGCTTAGGTGAATTGTGTTGATATCGGTGTTGAAGAGAGGAAGTTGACGTTGTCGTCGTGTATGTCGGAAGGTAAGAAGCTCAGCGTCTCGTGTTATTCACCTACCGGTAGAAATGCGTGCAAGTGAATTCGTGAATCAAATCCCATTCGCCATCCCGTCTTACCACTACATTTACACACTGAACACTGCTGCTTCACACACGCTACAATTCCATTAAAGCAGTCACTGCTGCTGGGTAGTGTCGGTCGAATTGAGAGAACCGGCAGCTGACTGAATAGCGCTAGTGTCCGACTTGGCTCTCTCCTTGGCGGCCTTCCGTTCGGCCTTCTGCTGCGCCTTAATCTTACGCCACTCGGCCTTTTGAGCATCACGCTTCGCCTTGCGTTCAGCCTGTGCCTTGTGTCGAGCCTCTTTCGCCGCCTCCCGTTGATCTTTCGTCATTTTGGCAGCGGCATTGTCATCATCATCGTCATCGTCCTGCTTGACGTTACCACTAGAGGAAGAGGCTCCTTGAGTGACATCGCCGCTAGAAGACGATGCTCCTTGAGTAACATCACCATTAGACTCACTGTCCTTATCCTTCTTTTTCTTCTTGCTTGATGTATCCGAGCTATCCTCTGTCTCGCCACTGGAAGAGGAAGTCGCACTGCTTTCCGTCTCACTGCTGGACGAGGACACTGCGCTGGTTTCCGTCTCGTCAGAGGACTCTGTAGTTTTCTTCTTAGTTTTCAAGGCGGCACTGGACTCGGTTTGTTCCGTCTCATCACTAGCGCTGTCGCTGGCACCTGCGAACGGCTTCACTGTACCAGCTTCGTCGGAACCCAGACCCGATAGATCTGAAAACGTTTCCGACACGGGAGCTTTGGTTGCTGTCGTATCGAAAGAACTGTCCGAACTGTCCACAGCAGAAGACGAAGAAGTGGTAAAAGTTGCTTGACCCAACTCACGCGAAATGGTGCCAGCGTCCGAGATGGAGACGCACGCGACCAGCGCAGTGAAAGCCACGACTCGCAAGAAATTCATAGACACCATAGCTTTTGGTGAACGACGTCAATAATCCCTTGGTAGATTAGAAAGTGAAGATGGAGATGGATAGAGTGCCTAGCGAATGCAGTTGTACAGTATGATGCACATGGTCCCTCCTGGCAGCGTGGAATCGTGTATATCTTGGGATGGGAATCGTGCCGCAAAGTTTGCGGCGCAAACCATAGGCATTCTCGTATGCAGCAATCAGCGACTTGGAAGCGGATGGGATTCGAGAAACTCGGTCCCTCGTTGTCGTCGTTTACAGTTAAGCACGACGCGCTGTCAGGAGATTCTCCGACGAGGAAGTCGAGAGTTGCGTTGCCAATACAAGTCTGCTTTGAGTTCTTGGTGTTGTCTTTTGTATTCTCTAATTTCGGTTCGATGGTGCTGTTGCATTTTTGTTCTTGAGACTCTTGCGCAGCAGGACGCGAGCAGATCAACCAGATGAGCGCTTCGCGAAGTCACACTTCGGACAGTGCAAAGACGCCGTTCACCATCTCGACGTGGAAGCTTCCGACGCGACACCTGTCTGCAATTCAAGTGCCAAACGTTTTGATAATCGCCCAAGTTTGCCTACGAAGCGGACGTGAGCAAGTGCAGTCATTGAACCGCGCACGAAGACAATTTTAACTTCGAGTCTTTGAGATACGAAGATGGATACTGTGTTGGTCAAGTCCAAACTTTCGCTTGAAGCTTTGTCCTCAGCGAGAGCTGGAAATTATGACTTGAGTAAGGGCCCAGCTTGACTGTTCGGGTAGGCCAGGAATCCTCTATCATTCGACGTCGCATCTACATTGTAGATTCTACAGTATTGAGACAAACGGACTCAGATAAAGCAGGCCTGAAAATCATGGAGGCGATGATATATCATGCCAGGATTTCTTTTTCGAGTGGATCAAAGACGAGTTTCAGTCGTAGATGTACCTCGCGGTAGAATTCTCACTTGGACGCGTTTCGAAAACGTTAGAACGAGGGGGGAAACATTCATTCTAAATTAGCAGCATACCTAACTACCGGCATCCTCCGCTTGTAGAGGACAGGTCCATACCGGTACAGTGTACCATTTACCAAAAGCCATGTTCCGATTTCGGTAACCGGTACCTATACCGAAACCAAGATTAGTGAAAAGTCGTTTATTTGCAGTTATCAAGCATCTAGTCGTCTCGTCTGAGTCTACCTCGCCTACCTTTGAGATAGAACGCATTAACAACACATCGTACGTCGCCCGAAGCTTCCAGTGCTTCGGCAACGTCCAGCTTCTCGCGGGCAGTAAACGAGTCTCGGCGTGGAGGGCGGGTGGCCCTGGTCGGTGCTGAAGGCATTGCCAACAGCAAAATGAATGGCGATCATAAACTCTACAGTACCGGTTAAATTGTATCGATATGTTTGCTACATTTTCCGTTCAGAACTTATAAGTGGAACTGAGCAATAGGGCATTATGATTGGTCGCTCTTATATGAAGTTGTCTCCTACAAGCGGAGGATATAGGTAATTAGCATTGCTAGTTGTTTTATGGTATCGAGTTTGGTCCAGCGCAGAGGTGTTCGAGCAAAAAGCTTACTATTCGTCCGTGGGAGTAGCAATATCTACATGTTGCTTCGCCGCACGACCGACCCGTTGAGCACGGAGCAGCATCATCAGCTTTCGGTGTCGCAGCACTGCTGTTTGGGTGGCAGTGTTGCACCTTCACGCTTCAAGTCCCCTTATCACATTGTGATTCACAACCCGACGCCCCTTGCACTGCATCGGTCGATTGCGAACTCAGACGCAATCATCGTTTTCGTGGGGATCTCTCGAAATTCTGGTCTCGCTTTCTTCGGATGGTGACGCAGCTCCGGTTGCCCAGAATCCAGGAAAGCTTGCAGGCTGGAGCTCTTGCGCGTTCACCGAGATGCACCAATGTGTCCACCGGTCCAGTACGACCCCCCTCTCGACCATGGGCTTTTGTTTAACAGTTGAAGTGATAGAAAGGTGTACAAAAGGCTCATACGCAACTATACTTGTTAACACACCAAAAGCGGGCGGGTAGCTCAATTTCATACCGATACGTAGACGTCTCATCGCACTACCTAGCGGTGAAGAGTTCCGGACGACATCTAACGTTTCCCCTGATCAGAGAAACATTGGCGAGGACTCGCCGTCTAGTACGTAGTACAGTAGGAAGAAACAACCGATCCCCCTCAATAACTTACTCGCAGTACTCGGACGAGTCGGTCACGGCGGTGCTGTCCGTCGTGTTGCTGGTCTGCGTCGTCGAGTCGGCCGTGGTACCACTGGCCTTGGTGCTGGTGGTCTCCGTTGCAGCGCTGCTGGCGGCCGTACTGGCAGCTGTGCTGGCGGCGGCGCCGCTTGTGGCCGTGGAACTGGAGGCGCACGTGGTGCCGTCCGTGTTGGGCTCCGTTAGGGAATAGTCCGGGTCGCCGGACTTCCAGGTGCAGCACGGGTCACCCAGAGCCTGACCGCACGTGACCGAGCCGCCGGGCCACGTCTCGGAGCAAACCTTGGACCACTCGGTACCTGAGTCCGAGAAGAGCGTGCCGAAGTCCGTGTAACCCGTGGACGTGTGGCCCAGTGGCTTGCCGATGTTTTCTCCGTTCGGGATGAGCTCCATGTAGCTGGAGTAGGCGCTCACGGTCTGCACGAAAGCAGCCGCGACGACGGCGATCTGAATGGTGGACAGCATTGCTAAGTGGAAGACTGGGTCTGACTGCGCTGTCGTAAGGCGAAATGAGGACTGTTGTTGCTGTTCTCGGGGGTGATCGGATCAGCGTTCAGCATAGGCTGTCCGGTTTTGACGGTGGCGACCAGACTTTACGGATGCTCGGGACGCGATCGGCTGCTTTGCGGCGGCTTTTACTACTGCGCCGCCTCTTCTCTGATGGCGGATGGCGGTGTCCTGACCGAATCAACATCGCCCGATCACGCGCCGTTAGCAGATGGAGGACAACAGGAACAAGTGGATGGATTTGCCTCTGCCCGCACCATCAGAATGGCAGCGGCACGGCCACTGATAGATCGTGACTGCAAGGAGCTCGATTTGTGAAATGGTGCAGCGATGGCAGGACGCCAGGATGTCTGCTGCTCTCTATGGCAGCACGGAGATTGGTGTGCCGTCAAAAGCTAAACGCTGTGCAGGATACCTCGTCGATTTACCGTAACGCAGTTGAGACCGAACTCCACAGCGTTGGTGCTGTAAGCCTGTTGACGGACGCAAACAGCGCAGTTGTTGAACGGATTGAGACCGTATGATGCTCATGCAATTGTGAAGCCTCGCACCGCAACGGTGCTAGCCTCACCGCTCCGACGCCCATATTGTTCTGGGAGTTGAAAGCACGACTTTCCGTCTTCGTACCACCGCTGCATTCTAAGGAAGAATTTCTATTTTCTGGCGCGTTCTTGCTTTTGCTTTCGTGGTGACGAGCAAGCTGTGTGATTTAGCTTCATTAAACTACAAAGAACCGCTATGATCCATAGTCTAGGGGCTGCTGCAGCTTTCATTCGCAGCAGCGTACAATTTCGCGTCGCCACCCCGTCTCACTGCTACATCGCTTGACCAAGGTTAGTCGAGTCCTGCGCAATGATGCCTCGCTGCGCGAGTGCAAGTCTCCCACGACCGACTCGATCACTCTTCCTGGTCTACATTGCCCCACCTCGTAGCTAACGAAATCCATTTTTATATGCTAGCAGAAATCCACCCACGCAGGAACGATATTCCGTGCATGAATTCAGGAGGTGAGACCAGGCTCCACTTGATCGCAATATCCGACAATTGCGGTGCTGCAGGCAAAAATCAGCAATGGTGATTGCAAACGCTGTCCAACCTGGGAAAGTCTCCATACAAAACACCGTTTTTGTTAGCTGAAAATGGCTCCATAATTTGTCGCATACATAAATCAAATACCAGAACGCGGTGGTGCCGTTCATTTCGTGCAGTTCACTTGACAATTCCCCGCCAGTTACACAAAGCTCCATACAAAAGCCCCAAAAGCCATGCCAAACGCACTGCAGCCCAAGGACTTGTACCACACACTGCGGGAGACTCTCTTCGCGCGCTTCGTGTTCGCCATCCTCACACCCTTCATCTTCATCCTCGGTACGCTGCTGCGCTCGCACTACCGCAAAGTGAACGGAGAACGCACCCCAGGTCTCACCCGCTACCGGCAATAACAGTAAACCCACAAACAAAATATAATTTAGCAATTTACCATCAATTGAGCAGTTTCGTAGTTGCATCCTCATTTATAGTTGTGCACCACAGTGACCATGAAGGGGTTTTCGGCGGTTCTACTTGGTGTTGTTGGTTGCTTGACTTGGTGCAATGTTGCTGTCGTGTTGGGCGAAGGAGAGGAGCCGGCAAACCCTGTGTGCCGCCATATTGCTAAGGATTCGTTGTCATTTTGCTCCATGGTGGACTACATGGCTGTAGTTGATGCAGAAGACCCGACAGGGGCGAAATTTGACAGTAAGGCAGAATTTTACTTCCGCAACGTGGATATCGTACTGCAACGCTTCGGTTGTCACGCCAAGTACAGTGTCTACGGATGCGATGACTGTCGTGATGCTTATAAGTATTGGGTCTGCAGCAGCAAGTTCCAAAAGTGCGGTTCGCAGACTGTCACGACGGATAGAGGTGCCACTAAGCTGCGGTACTCCGCGGAAACGTGTGATTATTCAGCGACGACGAAATCAACTTCGACGGCCGCTAGCACGACATCAACTAGCAAAACTACAGCTTCTCCGTGTGTTGAAGGCTCGTCTGGACGTTTTCGCACTTGCTTGTCCATTTGCGAAGATGTCGTGAGGAAATGTCCTTACGTGCTCAATTTCCAGTGTCCGACGGTACGGTATCGCGTCAATATCCTCAGGATTCTGGGAAATGCTCACCTCCCGTGTTGTGTTGCTATTCGTGCAGACCGAGACTCCCTTCTTTTCAACTGACATCACCATTTGCAACAAGTTGGATCGAGTCACCAACCCCGATCGTCCCAGTCGTCCTTGGCCAGGCACTTTTGCGGACGCGTAAGGCAATAAACCTCTTGCATCTAACATGTTCACTACGAAGTATCTTGTAAGCTTCCGAGTACCTGTGCTTTCGAAAAGAACACCATAACGAGACACGGAGAATGTGGGCTATCGTTGTGAACCTTGCTGGCGCTGGGCGTCTCGTTCATAGGCTTCGATTTCAAGGTAAAGGGAAAATAGTACATGCAATGACTGCACATAATTGCCTTCGTACACTGGGATATCCACCATGGCGCAGACAATCTTCACGAGCTCCTTCAAATTGATATCTAGTTTGGAGAGCTCCGGGATGCCTCCGCTCTGAGTAGCTAGGAAATCCTCGAATTCTTCGGGCCACAACTCCATCAACCGAGAGAGAGGCGGCATGGGCTGCTTGTAATTCACTTGCGGCAAAGCTTTTGTCCGCTGAACCTTTTCAACGCTTGCCACCCACTGATCGATCTCTTGCGGGCGGTGCGATGCGTTCTCGATACTTCGCACGACGTCGCTTCTGTTACGGAGTTTGCTCTTGTTGGTCATACTTACATGCATCAACAGTTCCAGTTCAGCTACATTGGTCTGTCCTGACGGTTCTCGCAGCACATCAATACCAAAACTATCCATTTTGCCGTCCGGTCTTGGAATCTGACCAACACACGTGGTTAGCGAGTTCATTCGCGCTTACATTCAACTGCAAACCAGAAATGTTACGCACCAGGATTCCATCAAATGGCAAGCCTACGGAGGGAGTAAATTCCGGGAGGAATGGCTCCAACCGCGTTTCAATCTCAATATCTTCTGGTGTATATGCGTCTGTCAGCTATCAACAACGCACATTACAATAAGTTTCACACGAAATCGTTCTAGGTTCTCACTCAGAGAGCTAGCGAGGTCTCACATCAGCCATCCGAGCAATGCTGCAAATAAGCCACTCACGCTGAAAAGTTCCTCCACTTCTCGGGGCACCTCGATTTTATACTTGACCTGGAGGGTTTCGTCACGTCTCGTACTCGATGATCGTGTAGTGGTCTTACTGGTAATGTCTGGTCGTGGTGAAAGTGTGTTTGCAAAGGTAGAGACATCATTTAGAGGCGTGGCTTCTTCAAACTGCTGAAAAAAATCGTTAGGAACGACATCTCGGTACTTCTCGAGGTCCTTTGCAGCTGTCTTAGGCCGATTTAATGCAGATTGCTCCCTCTGCAGCTGAAACTTGCTTCGATCTTGAGTTTCCCTTGTATCGTCGTCACTCTCATCTTCCGATGAGCTCGAGGCATGAAATTCAGCTGCACGCGATTGTTCCACTTCTTTGATCTCGTACTCGTCCTCATCTTCTCCAAAATTCTCTGCCGCTTTCATATCGGACCGATCTGGTGAAAACCTAGTTTTGACCGGAATAGCCCCGAAGTCTGCTGCAGTGACGCCTCCTGTTTGAAATTTCTGCGCGTCCAGAGTCCAATTAGTAGACATTCGAGCTCAAGCAATCAACTTGAGCCAACCAACCTGTGCAATTGGGCTCCCCGGGATCTCGGGTGGTTCGTCCGAATCCTCGTCTGAGCTCTCCTCTCGACTCACCGATCCAAACTCGCGCATTGAAGCGCCAGTTCTCCGTCGATCAGTAAAATCGTCCCCTTCGCTGCTGCTGCTATCACTGCTGAAATTGTCATTGTCGCTGCCGTCGCTATTACTCGAGTCATTATGCACTGCACACCACAACCCGTATTAGTACTCAAGCAAAGCAAAGAATGTCAAGCGCCACGTACACCGCCGCCTTATGGGCGAGGACGCAGCGGTGTCCACACTGCCAATGCACCACACAATTGTCAATCACCCATTAAAGCAGTGCAACATCTAAACCCTGCTATTAACTAAATATTGCCCACACACCTCAGTTGCATGGCGTCCTCCAGCTCGTGCACCTCGTCCATACTCTGCATGCAACAACCTCATCAGTCTCTTTTGTACTGTTGCAACTCAATCGCAATACAAAACCTGTAGCACCTCATCATCCAGTATAACCTTCTCTTACAATGCAACAATCATTCAGCTTCTTTATCTTTCATCCTCATTATCCATCGACACGCACCTCGTCCGAGTCGCTCATTACTCTAATCTAATGCTCGATCTTGAATAGACGCCACCACTTAAGTAAATACGGATTTCTACGTAAATACGGTCTCACATCCATACATAAAAATATCGTCCCGTGTTTTCTCGTCCAATAGTCTTCCTGTACCCAATCGCAAATATGGCCGAGTTCCAAGCCATCATCTTGGCCGGTGGCCGTGGCATTCGCTTGTACCCGTTGACAGAGGAGACGCCCAAGTCGCTTCTTCCCGCCAATGGGAAGCCTTTGCTCTGGTATCAACTGCATCTACTGGAGACCTCGGGGTTCACGGAGGTGTTGGTGTTGACTGTACCGGACCTACTGCCCCCCATTCAGGACTATCTGACTCGTGAGTTCGACGGCAAGATCCACGTGGAGCTGTGCGAGGTGACGGACAACACGGAGACAGCTGATGCTCTTAGGGAAGTGGCTGACAAGATCAAACGCGACTTCATTGTGCTGGCCGGAGATCTGGTCACTGACGTGGTGCTGCACAATGTGGCAGACTTCCACCGTATCAACGACGCTAGTGTCACTATGCTACTACGTCAGGAGTCGCCTGCCCGCAAGGCTAAAGGAGAGAAACCTCGTCGTGATAAGGACATGACGGACTGCATTGCACTTGTTCAAGGCCAACGTGATGAGGAGAACCGCGTCGTCATGGTCTCCCAAGCTGTGCACATGAACGAGGACCTGTACGTGGCCAAGAGTCTACTCAAGCGCCGCAGCAACTTTGTGCTGCACACGGACCTGTATGACAGCCACTTCTACATTTTCTCTCACTGGGTGCTCGACCTGCTGCAGGAGAAGAAGTACATTGCCAGTATCAAGGCTGATTTGGTGCCTCATCTCGTGCGTCGTCAATTCCGTGGAAAGGATGCACTGCCTGAGAGCGTGAGGGAGAAGGCTACTAGCAAACAGGAGCTCGCGGCTTCACTGTCGCTGTCGGAGGAGAAGCACGACCCCGAGGACCTGGTGCGCTGCTTCGCCTATGTGCTGCCGTCGAACGCCTACTGCGAACGTGCGGACACCATCCCGGCGTACAAAGCTATGGACGAGGAGGTCGGCTCGCGACTGCGTATCAAGCGGTCGGGTTCCATCTCTAACTAGGCGTTTGCATTTCTTTCAGCAATGCAGCTTGGCTGGAGCGAGGCAGTAAGTAAATAAAGGGGCATTTGCTAAGAAGACTAGACAAAAGCATCGCAATTGGCCGCGCTCAGGCAGGCCTAGTAGAATGCTTGCATTTTTGTTCAGAAAGTGTTACTCAGTAGAGGGGAAGCGTAGCCGTCTACAGCTCTTCGTGCTTGGTAGCATCGCCCGACGAACCGGACAAAGCGGCTTCGAAGGCCTCCAGATCGCCACTGGGCGCCGAGAACGGGCTCGAGCCATCGATGAGCTTGACAAGGAATTCCGAGATGGCGCTTTCATCATTCGTACCCGTCAGAGCTGTGAAAAATAGCACAAAAAAATCAACAACCAGTAAGTACGCTGCTACCATACAACATCGATGCTACCTGCATACGTACCCGAGTACTTGACCTTACGACCAGGCTTCACGACAACCACTTCCGCATCCTTCTCACCCACGAACTCGGTCAGGGCCTGAAAAGCCTGCGCGCCAGGCTTGCTCGATAAGAAGGTGAACGGGTCGCGACGGTACTTCTTGGCCAGCGAGCGCACCAGCTCCGTGTCCTCTTTGGCCACCACGACGCACATCTTGCCGCGCTTTGCAGCACACTCGCGAGCAGTCTTCGTATTCAGCTCCTTCAACGCGACCACGGGTTTCTTCTTGGCCACCTCTGGCGACGGGAACAGCGGCACGCTAGGCAGCGACTCATCCTTCTCCGCCGTCTCCGTGTTCGCCAAAGCGTCACTGATAAACGTCTTGGCTGCAACTTCGTTCAACTTGCTCACGTCCGACACGACGTACTTCTGGCTGGACGGGTAGACGTAGATAACGGTAGGAAGCTGGTCCTCGGTAAGTCCGAACTGGTTGGCGATCTTGTCATCCGATCCGGACACGAACCCAAGCTGCACCGTGGGGTGCTTTTTCTTCTTCTTGCCTTCCATGAACGACTCGGCAACGTTGCCCAGCCACGCCAGTACCTTGGTGCTCTTCTTGCGTTTCTTCGGAGTACCAAAGAAGATCGCCGATGGCAGGTCCTTGTTCAAGAACGCGTGCACCTTGTCGTACTCCAGCGTGGCAACGTTGGCGCCACTGACGCCAAGTTTCTTGGCCTCGGGTGAGTTCTTCACGTACTGCACGATCTCTCTTGTTGTGCGTCCACCACGATAGTCCTGCGGACGTTTCTTCTTGGCACCAAACTCTTTGATCGTCGGGTAGCCCTGGACCTGGTACTTGTGCGCCAACTGCTGGTGCACCGTTGCGTCCACAACGCCCAAACGCGCCTACAACAATAACCCACCACAAGAACAAGCCCCCGTTGTTAAGGGTTACTCGTTAGTGCCTCTTTTCATTTTCAGTCTTCGGAATTCCACGAAAGCTTGAAATCCGTTCGTACATGTTTCTTAAGCTTTTTAGCCGCAGCCTTGTACTCCGGCTCGAGTTTCTTGCAGTGACCACACCTGTATCAATCATCACACAACGGTTAGTCGTCTATTGCAGTGCAACCTTTAGAGATTGAAGCTGTAGCGAGATATCCCACCAGGGAGCGTAGAATTCCACGAGCCAGTAGTCAGGGCTCTGCAGCACTTCCTTCTCGAAGTTCTTGTCCGTAAGGATCGTCACCGAGTCTCTCGGACCGTAGTCGGCCAGCACGCAGGCGGTTAGCGCATTTAGCAGCAGTAGCAACAGGCGGACACGTGGAAGCATCTTGCCAACCAGTCGACGAATGACGAAATGGCGCGCTTCTACATGTAGAAGATACGCTATTGTACACAAGTTGTACATCAAATAAGGGAGCTCTATTCGGGTAGCTACACTCTCGATAATAAACGGAATAATGAACAAGGAGACACTGCTACGGTTGTTGCTGCTGCACGTCGAGTTGGAGACGGCTGAAGCGTGGGCGGCTGCGTTGCCAGGTGGAGAGGAGCAAGAAGCTTCTGCAGGCGTCTTAGCACACGGTGGAGAGGAAGAAGGGGAACGTGTGCCACTGATCGTTGCGATGGACGAGGTGGTACCGTATCTACCCGATTACAGGGCCGTATCCACCAAATTGAAGGCGCTGATGAGTTACGCGAAGGAAGCATACTCAAATCAAGTGAATCGGCTTGTGCAGGGGTGGCTGCAGTGTGGTGGACACAGCGTCCAATTTCGGAGATGGGTCATCCACGACTGGCTAAAGTGTAGCCATCTTACGTCAGTGGATCCGGCTGCGCTGCTGCAATGGAGACACGCGTTGTTTGTGGCGGCGAACAATGCGACGATCAAGCCTTTGAAGCGGACGCTATTGCAGGTTTTAAATGCAGTTAACGAGACCATTGAAACTCACTTTGAAGATGATGAGAGTGGTGACGGGACTATAAAGACTCCAGATGCTGCATTGCAGTCAATTGAGACCGTCGAGGAGCTGTTGGACTTCTGCTTCTTGCATGCAGAGCAACTAGCGAGTTGCAGTCTCCTCTGCGCTGCAAAGCTGCATGTCTTGGCAGTACAAACCCAGAGGAGCGCAGTGAAGCTCGCAGAGTGCGAAGAGGTGCTGGTGAGGCTGCGGTGGTCGCTCATGTTGAAGCCAGTGCTGTTTAAAGCGGTGCTGCAGCATGCCATCACGATGAAGACGATCTCGGGCAAAATCACGACTAATCAGCTTTGGACGAGTGACGAGGTGGAAAGTCTTGTGGGGTTGGTAGACGTCTCCAGCCGATATAAGATTTTAGTGGAGATGCGTGCAAGCAGAGACGAGTTGGAACGTGCATTTGCCTCCGGAGCGGAGCACATTTACGGTTCTCCCTCGCAAACAAAGGACCGATCTGTCGTTGAAGCTGCCGTTGGGGGATATTTTCAATCGCTTTCAATTGAGGAGAGGAAGCTGCTGCTCGCAGAGTTGGAACAAGACTTGGATGAGGCACCACCTCATATATTCCTGTACGTCTTCATGTTCTTCGGGCTGATTCTCAGTGCAACGCTATCGCCGCAAAATCCAGAAGACCAGGACCTGCTCGCTGTAGCAGTTAACATCCTCTTTGCGCTTTTCGACCGGCGGAGTCACGACGTTGAAAGCTGCCTGGACGTCCTCGGTCTGCTGCTTCGACAATCACTAGCTGCTAACCCAATCTGGCTAGACAACTTGCCACTTTACCTCGAAACTATCGAGTCACAGATCGAGACCGTAACGTTACAAAGCGAGCGCAAACTCAAGTGGATAGCGAAGATGGCGATGCACCAGCTTCTATTCGAGTGCGACGTGCAGGTCCTTCAATGCAACCAGTGCAACCTGTTTAAACTCCTTCCTCCGCGCACAATGCAGCTAGTCTCCATCCGCCTCAACAATTAACTCAGTTGTTCACGTTTATTGACCTTTTCATCAGTCCGTCGACCTAATTGCCATCCACAGGCTTCGACATGCCTCCCTTCGGGCCGCGAATCCTCTGACGCATGTCCAATTGACCGCGTTTGCACTCGAAATAAGCCACACGGTACTCCTGCCAACATTAACGACAACAGTCACATCACTGGCTCTTGTATTGATAATTATCTACTGCTAACGTACCTTGCACTCGTATGAGTAGGCGCGGTCATGCAGACACTGTTTGAGCGTCTTAGTGCCGTCAGCCATACACTCTTGCTGTAGCATGCAGTCACGCAGTGCCTCTGCCATATCGATACAAGCCTTGCCCATTGTATGCGCCTGGAAATGAGCGATGTCACCCGAGCGAAATGAAGTGCGTGAATGTCGCTTGAACAATTCCATAAATACGAGATAGGTCGCTTGAACAACCCCGTAACTAACGTAATGTCGCTTGATCATTCCCGTAAATACAAGTTAGGTCGCTTGAAGGTTGCGCCAAGTGACAGTCGCCGATAGCCGCAAGTCTGAAGATGCGCAGCTCCATCACTTCTGCGCGCAGTGCGTTAAGCACCACACGACGTGGGTTCGCCAAGAAGGTGGCAACCGACAACTTGCAGGAACGTCTAGTGGCTCTATGTCGCCACCGCGGGTTCATTTTCCCTGGCTCGGAGCTCTACGGCGGGTTAGCCAACAGCTTTGACTATGGTCCACTCGGTACGTCAGTCAAAATCATCTTTAATTAATTCAATTAATTTAATTGCTGCAATTGCATCCAGGTGTCCTCATGAAGAAGAACGTGATGGATCGTTGGTGGTTCGAGTTCGTGCAGAAACGTCCCAATTGCGTGGGTCTTGACAGCTCCGTACTGCTGAATTCCGCTGTCTGGACTGCGTCTGGCCACGTTGACAACTTCACAGACCCCATGACGGTCTGTGGCAATTGCAACTCCCGCGTCCGTGTGGACCAACTGCTTGAAGCCAAGCTGGAGACTCAAGAGGAGATTGACGCAGTGGCTACATTGTCGTTGACTGAGATGGATGACCTTCTTGTTCAGCATGACGTCGCGTGTCCCAATTGCAGCAAGACCCACAGCTTCCAACCAGCCAAGAAGTTCAACTTGTTGTTCCGTACCAACATGGGAGCAACTGACGAGACCTGTGAGTGGATCTACCTACGTCCTGAGACGGCACAAGGTGCCTACATCAACTTTGCCAATGTGCAAAGCACCATGAGGAAGAAACTGCCGTTCGGGATTGGACAAGTGGGCAAGAGCTTTCGTAACGAGATCTCACCTGGACACTTTCTGTTCCGTACGCGCGAGTTTGAGCAACTTGAGTTGCAGTTCTTCACGCATCCGAATGAATCCGACGACTGGTATCTGTACTGGGTGGACCAGTGCTATGAGTTCTTGACCAAGTACGGCATCAGACCGGAGAATCTCCGAAAGCATGAACATTCACCCGAGGAGCTGGCGCACTACGCACGTGCCACGACGGACATTCAGTTCAAGTACCCGTTTGGATGGAGCGAGTTGTGGGGCATTGCGAACCGCACCAGTTATGATCTGAAAAAGCACATGGACGCTAGTGGAAAGAGCCTCAAGTACCAGGACCTCGTGGCGAAGGAAGAATTCCTGCCTCATGTGATTGAGCCGGCCCTTGGAGCAGGTCGTGTCATGCTCTCCATACTGTTGGATGCCTACGACGAAGAGGAGGTGAATGGACGCAAGCGCACCGTGATGCGTCTGCACCCGGACATCGCTCCGTACCGTTTTGCTGTGCTGCCACTGGTTAAGAAGGAGCCGCTGCTGGACGTGGCCCAGAAGCTTTTCGAGGACTTGTGTGGAAGTGCTAGCGTGGACTACGATGTGACTGGCAGCATTGGCCGCCGCTACCGTCGCCAGGACGAGATCGGTACGCCCATGTGCTTGACTGTAGACTTCGATACTCTGGAGGACAAGTGCGTGACAGTTCGTGACCGCGATAGCATGGAGCAAAAACGCGTGCCTATTGAGCAGATTCTTCAAGGCACGTCCGTGACGCACTCCAGCTTCTCTTCCTTCTAACTGTCGGGAAGAGAAAGCGTGTGATGTGGGTGTGACCAGGTTTGAATAGAGAAAACAGGCTTGCTGCAGTTGCATTCACCCAACTAACAGTCATTCCGCCCATGTTTATCATTGTCAGACTTTTCGAGAAATTTGCCTGTGAAGCACCAACGCATGGGCGTGTCCCTCCTAACGGTTATCGGTGTCTTGAACCATCAGGTACTCGAAGCTTTGCAGCCAGTAGCCTGCTCCTCATTCTTCGTCTTGCCTTGCAGTCGCAAAGTGATGCATGGGGCGCAAGAAGGCTAAGCAGAGTGCTGTGGTGTCGAACAAGTGCTTTCGACTTTTGCGTTTGAAGCATGAGATACAAACTGACGTAAAAGTGCTGAAAGCGGTCGTGGACGAAGTCGACGTACTGCGTTTGTGTCGCTCGCTGGGCATGACGATGTTCAACGAGGGCAATCGATTTTCGTCGCACAAGTTCGAGTTCGGTCAGTTTAATCCCAGTGATTATGACGCTGATTTTGCTCGTTTCATCCGTGAAAAGCTAGTTGCTGGGAATGACTGCAATGAAGAAGTGGATGGCAAAGATCCACTGCAGATTGGTTGCTTGTTCGGTAAGCAGCCGGAAGTCAAGACTGAATTAACTCGAATGGGATTCTGGAGTAGTGAATTGGATGAGGGATTATCCTTTTTGGATCAAGGTGTCTACTGCATTGAAGGCTATGGAGATCACCGCCAGCTTGTCTTTTTTGCATGGTTGGATTCTAGTTTGTTCGAGCCAAACACCATTCGAGATACCCCTGCATACGTGCTTCGGTTCCTCGTTACGCTGAGCTCCAACATCACATGTTGCCTATCACAAGAAGATTTCCAACGTGTGAAGAGCGACATGGATGCCGAGCCGGATGGTCTAAAGGTACGATGGAACTCGTGCTCAGTTGCGTTTAATGTCAAGAAGCAAGTGGAGCAAAACGACAGCATCGTTTGTGGTGCAGTCACGAGGGTGTCGATTCCAAAGTTCAATAGCGTTAAGTCCGTGTGGTTTGTCGGTGGAGTGATTCCGGCCGTAGCTGTTGAAGACGCGGTACCATCAATAACCGAATTGGTTTCACACAATGACACAGTGCCAATTGCTGATTTGGCAGAATGGATCATGAAGAAGCAAAAACACTTTGCAGTTTATCTTCCACCGCAGCGAATTCAGTCAACATGCATACGAGATGAGTTGCTTGTGAGGTTCGGACAGTCTCCAGATGAAGAGCTTCACAAGTTACGAAGCAAGGTCGATGAGCACCAGGAAGAAGCCAATCGTCGGTTTAAGCGTGAATCGTACGAGTACGCCAAGAAAATTTGTGATATAGCAGTTCGAGATGCTCGCATGCTGTTTGCTGTCAGATGTCCTGAAAATTCGGCGCAAATGGATTTGGTCCAGAGTCAATATGGTGATTTTCTGCGGCAATGGGAGAAGTGTGACTTTTTCCGCAACATGAACTATCAAGATTACAAGATGCTTTATTTGCCTGAACGGATTCAAACCCACATGAAACTATTGGATGATGCACTGCAGATCGATTGTTCAGTATTTGAGGAGAGGCTACACAAGGTAGTCTTCGACGACCCATTCCACACTGTCATTGACAGTGGTGGTTGGGGATGGGGATTCGTGCAGAAAGTTATACGCAGAGTGTTTTCGCGGCGCAATAACGGTCAATTTAGCAGCAATCTGCCACTCGCTATGGATGACCACCAGCCGAGATTGGAAGGTATTTGGATGAACGCAGTCGATCAGCTCGCATCCAAGATACAAGCAGCGACATGGGAGGAACGAGTACAGCAATCCACACAAGATCGTGGAAGTCAATTTGATCGGGATGCAGAAGACGTAAAAATGTGCTTTTGGTCGCCTTCGTGAGCACCTGAAAACTGGGGATGATCAGCTTGCTGTCAAGATTAGCAGAATGATACTCAGTGGTGACGGAACTACCGTCAACGTTACATGGAGCGAAGAAGTGGAGAAAGAACCGACCAAAGTGATTCGCATGTATCAGTTCGATAGCAGTGACCCTGCTAAAATATCGCCGATGGGGAGAATGGAGTTTGAGCCAGGCTTCGAGCTTCTTAAACTGGCGACGGTGAAAATGGGGCAAGTCGTTGCTATCCTTGTGAAGGAAAACAGAACAATCGTACGCCGTATTCAGTTCCCACTACAATTGGGGCTGAAAGCCGAACAATTCGACGTACGAACATTCCCGCGTGGCTGCTCGCTATGCTCAATTCGAGCGAATGACCGCCGCCTCGCTTTCTTGTTTGATGTTAGCACGGAACGCTTGGGTAAAGTTGCGTTTTGCCGATTCAACGAGCCGTTCACTTGTGTCGAGACAACACTGAGTATCGATATGGACACTTCATTTGGCCTAGCAAACCCCTTAGTCGACATTCTGCTGACCGAACGTTCACTGTGTGCTGTGGATGGAAATAGAGATTTTCAATCATTTGACACGAGGACTCGACGCACCTCGAAGAAAGTCTCATGTGGCGATGGCACCAGTTGGGTAGGCGGTCTAATGAGTTTTGCAGATGAACTCGTTGTAGGACGGGTCAATGTTGATGGAAAAAAGCAATTGTGCCTGACCTCGATTTCTAACGAGGATCATCGAGCGTTGCCAACTGCGGTACTTGGATTGGAAGTGCTACCGACGGAACTGCCAGTTGGGAGTATGGACGATGTGCTGTACGTGGTCAATACTAACGAAGGTGCTGTTTACTCGTCGAAGCTGAGTGTTACTGTTCGAAGTGATGCGTATCGAATTCAACGATCTGGTGATGGTGCGAAAAGTAGTCATCAGGGATGTCTACAAGTTGATGCCAAAGGAAAAGGTGCAGCTACGCAGCACTGGTTGCGGGTGTTTTACCATGTTTTTGAGAAATTTCCGGTGCGAAATCTCATTGACATTTCCATGAACCCGGACACCACGGTCTCTCTCGAGTTGGAGGTTGCTGTTGCTGGCAGTAACAACGAGCCGGACCATTCTGCGATGACTGCAGTGTGCACGAAGTATTTCAACATTGTCATGACAGATTTGCGTCGGCTTAACAAGCCGCTGTCCGGATTAAATCTGGTGAAGCAATTGAAGTTCCGGTGCTCTGAGCAAATGGGAGATCCAGCTTTGCAGGTCACATCCGTTCGACGTCTTCTGCTGGCCGTTGTTTCGTTTGTCCCAGTTCAGATATGTCGAGCTCAAGACAACATGTTAAAGCTGCTTCAAGACGGTGAAGAATGCACTAATAGTGCCAAAGAAGCTGGTGACATGAGTTCTGGTGACTCAACGGGTACAGATGCATCGGAGATTGCCCAAAGCATTCGCTTTGGTTTGCTCTCTCCTCTACTGGAGTCGTGGAATGGACGCTGTGTGGTGGTTACATCTATGGGGAAGCAATCTACAGGCAAAAGCTACTTCCTGAACCACCTCGCAGGCACCTCGTTTGCAATTTCAGGCTCACGTTGTACTGACGGAGCTTGGATGTCTCTCCGCTTTGTTTCTAAAGACGTGTTACTGGTTGTACTGGACTTTGAAGGTCTCGGATCTTTTGAGCGTTCGGAACAGGAAGATATCTTCTTGTCGGTACTCAATGCCTCAGTGTCGTTGTTCACAGTCTTTCGAATAGAGAGTCGATTTGACAAGGATATCGATGGCTTATTTTCCCGTTTTCAAAAGGGTGTCCAGCTGATCAAAGACGACCCTCGTCTCTTTCGTGGACTGTTGTACATGAATGTCAAAGACGTCAATATGAATGACCGACAAGGTGTCGTTGACGAACTCGTGGCAAAGCTGGATACGATTTTCGAGGCCAACCGAGACCAGAACTTTCTTACGGAAATGTATGCTGGACAGTTAGAAATCAACTGCTCGCCTCCGTTTGGTACAATGGACTACTACAATTGTATGGAGAATGACGCAGCGAGAGCTCTGTGTGATATTGTGGCACCTTCTGACCAAAACCCAGCGGGCTTTGCGACTGGAAAGGCTTTCCTAGATTGTCTACGGATTGTTTTGGCGAAAATCTCGATTTTTGACTGGACCAGTATGGACAAGAGTACGCAAAATCTGATCATCGCTGATACCAAGCAGAAGCTCCCTGGAATACTTCGTACAGGTTGCCAAGTTTCATTGCCTCTGGTGAATGATAAAAGTATTCCTTCTCATCTGAAGGACGATGTTTGGCAACTGGGTTCTCGAGAGAGACTCGTGATCTCCTTTGAACAAATGTGCGAAGACAACCCTAGGTACAAAACTAAGTGGATGGCACTCAACGCTATCATACCATTGGATAGCGTCAAGGACGAGGAGTTTGACATGGGCTTTGATGTGACTTCGCTCACTGGCAAGAGCACCAAAATGGTGCGGAAAACAATTGAGATGCTCTCCCAGTTTTTCCTAACTTTGCGTGGCAAAACGTACGATAGCTCAAGACTGACAACGGAAGATCAGAGCGATTTCAACGATTTTACTGCTTTTGTATTGCGCCGACGGAAGATGAAGGTAGCACTTTGGCTTCGTGGGTCGCTTGGTGATCATTTGTCAGAAGTATCCACGCAACTAGAACAACGCTACGCAGATCCGCTGATTCTGTACTTCTCCCGTTGTCAGCAGAGATGCACTAAATGTCAGCTTGGATGCATGCATTCTGTGGCGCATTCGTCGGAGATCGAGCATAATTGCTGCACGGATCACAAGTGTCGGGGCGAATGTGAATATGGCGAATGTCAAGTGAACTCTGAATCGAGACCAGCTCCTCCATGTTCTCGAAGTGCAGGTCACGAGGGCAAGTGCGAGTGCAAGAAAGGAGAGCACACTTGTGGTCAACCGTGTGTCCTTGCTCGAGCGTCAAACTGCGATAAAACTTGCGTGAAGAGGGCAGAGCACTCTGGTGAACACCGCTGCTCAGTTCAAGTCCACGTTTGTGGTGCAGAGTGTTCTGCACAAACCTGCACTGCGTCTTGTTTGCTGGACATCCAACGCGAGCACACGGTGCACAAATGTGCTGAAGTGCAGTGTCTTCACCCGTGCTTGGTCGAAGGATGCAAGCATATGTGTGGCGAAAAGAATCATTTCCATGGACAAGCTGCAGAGTCTCGTGCCTTTGCAGAGGAAAGCGGAGTGACGTGTGATGAGGACGATCTGTCAGTCACACACATGTGCAATGGTAGTCACGCTTGTGGAGAATTGTGCATTGTTGATGGTATTTGCGAACAAAAGGTTCATCTGAAGAAGTCGGCTCGAACTTACACTGGTGCACGTGGATCATTTGAGTACATTTATCAAGAGATGAATGGTTGCAAGAAGCATTGCACCCATGTACTACCAGTTGGTGAAGTGGATCACGAAGGCTTTGGTCATTCTTGTCTTGCTCAGTCCAGTGGGGAAGACGAAGAGCAGAGCACTGTTCACTACTGCGATGCGAGGTGCCCGTCTTGCAGCTACTATTGCAACAAGCAGTTTGGTCATATGGGTTTGCATGCTACTTCCCATGGTAATATGCGGCAGACGTACTTCCTGGCTAAGGGCAAAGATATCGACATTGAAGATCGCAAATACCTAGTGGGGGAGCGGGGTATTGCCGAAATGTGCAACCTCTTTTGCTCAAAGATGGGGCGTGGTCATACACACTATTTGCAATGTGAGAGCGAAGACGCGACGAAATGCGTGTACACTGCAGATGCCAGCAAAGATGAACGCCGTCATTGTGTGGATACTTTATTCCCAACTCCAGATAAAGAGATGGATGAACTCCTCCACGCTAAATTCTGGTCGACTATCGGATGGGAGGATCCGTGCAGTGAAGAAGAGTGTGCTCAGTTTGCAAAGTGTCGATTCCAGTGTGATGCTCCAGAACACGAAGAAGGAGATAACCACTCGTCCTATTGCGTCCTGGATGCCTGGCACTTACCACAAGTGAAGCCTGAAGCTGACGATGGATTTGCTTACATTGATGGCCACAAGTTCGAGTGTGTGCATGCTGTGGATTCGGGCAAATTTCACAACATTTTCGTTTTGGATAGCTCCGGCTCAATGAGTGGACAACCGTGGCAGAATTTGCTACACGCGGTCAACGAGTTCGGCATTAATCGTCTGAAAGACGGCGGAAGTAACGATATCGTCTCGTATATCACGTTCAGCAGCCAGAGTCAAATTCACTGTGAAGGTGAACCTCTAAGCGAGGCTTTGCAGACGACGATTCCGTATTCTGGTGGAGGCACTTGTTTCGAGAACGGTTTGCGATCGGCTCACGAGGTGTTGTCGAGAAACGACTTTCAAGAATTTAAGGCCGTGCTGATTTTCTTTTCGGATGGCCGTCCTTGGGATATTGATCTGGGCATCACGCTTGCCAAACATATTCGCTGCACTTACGCAAAGTATGATGTGAAGGCTTTTGTTGTGGGCTTCGGATACGTGAATTTGTCGGTGCTTGAGCGAATGGCAACGGAAATGGGCGGTGAATACCGACAGGTGTTGGATGCTAACGCGTTGAGAACCGAGTTTCAGCGGATTGCTGCTGTTCTATGCAGCAGTGAAGCGAGTTTGGCGTTGATGGAGTCGAGCGAGGACGCTCCATGATCGTGATTTATTTCAGTGCACTTGTGTGCCTGATGCATGGTGGACAAGTGTTTTGCTTTTTGAGTAGTGTTAATGGACCACTGTAGTTGGACAGGTGCGATTGAGAAAACAAGGTGGTAACCAAATGGAATGAGTGTTTTTTCTTCTTCGTTGTGCTGCTAATTGCCTTCGAGTGTTGCGATATCCACAGTTGAAGTAATATTTTATAGTTTTCGTACCAACAGGTTCGAGACTACTCCTCTGAAGTGATGCTTACCAAATCGTTTACTCGCTATCCGTTCCTCGTATCCTACCAAAAACACTTCCAAGAGATCCAGGTAACTGCTACCTCAAGGGAATTGACTACAGTACCGGTAGACTTACTGTAGATTTCCGTAGATTATTTCTCGGGTCGTATACAGGCCGGGTCGGGATTTGAGGTCGGGTAATTATCCCGACCTAAAGTACCGACCCGACCAAAAGTAGTGTTTAGAGCATTTACTGCCTTCAATGTGCAAGTATATTAATTGAAATGCATTCCAGCGTCGCCCTCGTTGGTAAGTCTGTTTAACTCCCACTAGACTACTGCCTCTTGTACTGGTGCATTTGTGTCGTCTCTGGTAGTGTCATCGTGGTCGCCCTCCAAGTACTCGAACGAGAAATCTGGTATGAAGTCATTGACTTCAGTATCTTCTTCTTCATCGCTGTCACTGCTGGCATCTAACTCCTCCAGCGAAGGTGCCTCATCCTCACTCTCCGAGTCTGAGAGACCTTCCACACTTAGGAGGTCCACTGGCTGTGGTAGCCCGAACTGGTCCGTGGTGACTTGCTGATCCGCTTGATTCTGGTTCTTCGTACGCTTGTTCTTGCCTTTTCCTCGCTTTCTGTGCTGCCGAGTGTTTGCGTTCGTCTTGTTGCCTATTTACCGACGCCCCGTAGCTACATCAGCCAGTTTAGCAACGTAGTCCTATGAAATTCGCGGTATAGTGGACACGAACGTGACGATGTTTGGATGTGGAGAGAAGGCACTGTTCAGCTCCCTGTGAAAACGTTCCAAGGGGTTGTTTGTCCTCACTACTAGGTCGTGCTGCAATCCATGTACATTCCACTCCTCGATATTGTAGCGGTCCAGCCACGTCGCCCGAAAGTAACCCCAAAACTCCTTCCATTTGGGATGCGAGTATGGGATGCCTTTAGCAGCACAACGCAGTTTGATCTCCCTCTTTACCCATTTGATGCCCTTGTCAGGTACCAGTTCAGGATCGACAACAGTGAGCATGTCAAGGACGCCCTTGGTCATGACAATCTTAATCTAATCCTCCGGAATGTGGTGAGTCTGCTTCATTCGACGACGCACAGCTTGCTTCCAGTGAAAGTAGCATCCAATGATCACACCGTTCTCAATTTGTTTTTGGGCTGATTCAATCAGTGGCTGCTCGAAGTCACAAACAATCTCGCTTGGCACAAGCTTTTCTGATGTATCTCGAAAAACAAGTTCCATGATGTCAAAATACATATCTCTCGTTTTCCCTGTGCATAGCACAAAGTAGACCGGCACGTATAGTTCGCTTGCTCTGTCGTGTACCATCACGATAAGGCATTGCTTGAAGCCACTGGGACGCAGCGACATGTACCATCGATGAAGATGGATACACGTGATACATGAGAAGCTGTCGTAGCTCGGGGTGAGTCCAGCCAATAATACGTTGAGGCTTAGCAGTAGGATCGGTGCTTGGGCGAGACAGATGAAATTGAAAGAAGCTTTACGGCTTGTCCTCTACCATTGAGAGAGGCGGAACTTCGATCATACCTAACAGGTGCGACCCGTAGTGTTTGCGGCGAATTCGATAGATTCGGTTGGATGCTTGTTCCTCCGACAACCCCTTGCGTATAACGCCGTCCTCGGGGAAGAACTTGGCACTCACAGCTTTCCAGATTGTATGCACGGGCTTGGCAAGGTCCATAATGCACAGTGTGTCAACCATTTGCTTCATCTTGGATACTAGTGAAGGAGTGCGTCGCACCCTGCGCTTCGGTACACGCTACAACGAAATGTAATTTTGCGCATTGATGTCCAGCATTTGGTGTATTTAATTCCGTTGTGATAGATGTTTGTGTCTCCGTCCCGGCAGTTGAAGCTGCCGGATGAGGAGAATTGTTTAGGTGATCTTGAACCGTTTGCCGAGTCATACTCGGAAGTGGAGCTTAGATACTTCACACGCTAGATGTATGGCAGACGATGTTAAGATTGGTGGTGCGCAGTTGATTGCAGAGTTGTGGTTCTTCTTGAGAAGGTCGTTGCCCTCGGAAGTGAACACAAAAGTGAGAGCGTCGTGGCTCATTATTCATTCCTTCGGCTCGTTCTATTTTGGTGCAGTTTTCTGACAGCAATGCAGTCGTTGCCTGCATGCTCCCATGTTGCTGATTCATGCTAAAGTGGTTTCACCACCATAGTAGAGAGCGGTAGTGTGAGCACTGCTATTTTCGAGCCGAAATCGTGGCCACACCGGCTACATTCACGCTAACTACTTTAAGCACTTCCACAAAAAGCCCGACCTGTGTTCGTATCATTTGATACCCGACCTGAAATCCCGACCCGACCAGTATACGACCCGAGAAAAAGTCTATCGTACCGCACTGGTAACCAGAGCTTGAAGTTAGCGTGAAAGATGATGGAATGATCGTAGATACTACGTACGGTGCGTTTTTGTTTGAGAATCATTAGCAGAAAATAGAAGCCATACACGCATACAAAGTGCCAAAAACATCATTCAAGGAGGGTGGATGTAAGCTGTATCATGCTAGTAGTGGATGCTTTCAACTACTACTGTATAGAGCTAGACCTAGGACAAAGGTCTACTTGCTCAGTCCTAAAGTAGAGCTGAAGCCATGCGGCAGCTGACGCTAGATTCCTTTTTGGTTCCGACGGAGCCTGTGACCTTACAGACTGAAAACCGGCGCAGCGATGAAGTAAGGATAAATGGCGTGTATTGTATATTTGTGTGCTGATATGTTGTAGGTGCGTGATGATCGTTCAGTACTGCAGGCCTTTACCGAATACGACGACATCACTCAAAACGAGTACATATACAGGCTCCGACGACAACTCAAGTCTGTAAGTTGTGATCTTCGAATGAGTTTGCTTTGTTGGAGGGTACCGATCCTTACTTTTGTTCCTAAAGCATGAAATTCCGTATTGCAGATGTAAAACTTTAGCTGGTATGGATGCGGTCTGTGGAGATCAATGTGAGAATCGAGTGGTATGGTTAATATATTTATGTGTTGTGTATTGTCATCTTGAACTGCTAACATCCGAAAGACTCAGACCGAATGTGTAGCAGGCCACTGCTTTACGAAGAAAGATTGCAGCAACCAGCGCATGCAAATTGGTGCTCACTCCCTGTTGGCACTGGAAAGTGTTGAAGGAAAGGGAATCGGGATTTTTTCGGACGGTGCGATTGCAAAAGACCAATTGATCGCTCAGTATGTTGGCGAAGTAATTCCACGCACAATATATGCGGAGCGTGAACGACAGGTACGAACGAGTGCTAAAACATCATTATTTATTTGATTTGTACTAAGTTATGCTGGCGTTTTCGTTGTGATCGATAGTGGAGGCCGTACACGAGCAGAATGTATGGGATGGCGATAACTTCAGCGGAAGTTATTGACGCCCGTCATTCGGGTGGGATGGCACGCTTCGCTAACCATTCCTGCGGTCCAAACTGCGAGGTTCAGCGATGGGAGGTGGCTGGAGAGACGTGCTGCGGGTTGTTTGCGCTCCGTGACATAGCAGAGGGCGAGGAAATAACTATCAGTTATGGTAGTCGCCCACACGAAAACGAGGAACGGCCATCTACAATGGTGCAAACATGGTAACTACTTGAAATGATACTGAATAATGTCTTTATGTTACCTGATCCATGAGAGATGCTTGTGCCGACAGTCAAATTGTCGAGGTTTTATCTAGCTGGAGATGTAAAATACAAGTTGTAGCGTTTTCCATCGGAGAATTGGTCAGTAGTGAGCGCATCATTATTGTGATACTACATTAAGACGAATCGCAATAGAACGTCGTTTTTACACTACGGGTAGTGACTCCATGTGAGGTTGGTGTGCGATTGATGTGGGCGATATCATCACATAGCCTGTAGCAACGGAAGATCCCCTCGACTCTGTATGCAAACAATTCGAGAACATCACGCATCTCGATTCCTGACACATAAGTGAAGGTAGAAGTGCTGAGTCGTAGATTTCTATGTATTGTAATTCATTAGTAGAAAATCGAAGACACACCCACGCAAAGCACGCAAGAAACTGGCCGCGCATCACACAGAAGTATCTACGAAGTAGTTGTAGTCACGGGTCTTACAACGAAGGCAGTTTACGGAATTTTCACTGATTGAGAGGCATCTCAACAATGTTGTGAATGCAGTGTGAAAGGATTTGAAAATAAACGTAACCAGTTAGAAATCTGCTGTATTTCGTTGAAAGGTTGCTACATTATAACGTCTCGATCGAATGTTCAAGCGTGCTACCTTGCGTGGTCACGCACGAAGTTTGCGTTTTCCCGGCTACAACGTGCATTGGATGGAAGAATGGAATGGATGAGAGTTCGTAGTTGTTTTCATCGCTCACTTTGCATTCTGCTCGCTCTACCTCAAGTGAAATACCACTCTCGATCAATAACGGACCCCTCACCTCCGATGGATCTACTGGAATCGATCCGCAACGACGTCCTGAAACAAAGGAAGAGGAGGCCGTCAATTTCTTCTCGAAGGTCACCGATTTCCGCGAATTCATCCTGGTGGCGAAGCCAGCTTCGGATGTTAACGTGACGTTCAAGGGATGCTGCGTCTACGTGGAGCGTCTCAAAGCCGACAATGGGACTCGTGTTACTACTATTGACGCATCCAACACGGTGTGTTCTAGCCAACACTGGAAGCGTTGAACGACCTAACTCCGACCAAGCGCAAGCCCTACATTGCCCAATTCACCGGGTGGGACGCTAAGGCCAAGACGGGCTCGACTAGCCGCCCAAATTTGGCGTTTCGCCCAGGAGCACTGTACGAGTTCCGTCAAGGAGGAGGAGGAAATATGAAAGACAGTATGGACTGAAAATTTAGATGTATGCGGGTAGCTATAGGCTAGACGGGAGTAGTATTTTACGTAGATATGCGTTTTACGTTCGTTGTGGGAAAATATTGCGTGAGGGGAGGAGGAGGAGGAGGAGGAGGAGGAGGAGGAGGAGGAGGAGGAGGAGGAAATATGAAAGTAAGTTTGGGCTGGAAATTTAGATGTATGCGGGTAGGTATGGACTAGACGGGAGTAGTATTTTACGTAGATATGCGTTTTACGTTCGTTGTGGGAAAATATTGCGTGAGGGGAGGAGGAGGAGGAAATATGAAAGTAAGTTTGGGCTGGAAATTTAGATGTATGCGGGTAGGTATGGACTAGACGGGAGTAGTATTTTACGTAGATATGCGTTTACGTTCGTTGTGGGAAAATATTGCGTGAGGGGAGGAGGAGGAGGAGGAGGAGGAGGAGGAGGAGGAGGAGGAGGAGGAGGAGGAAATATGAAAGTAAGTTTGGGCTGGAAATTTAGATGTATGCGGGTAGGTATGGACTAGACAGGAGTAGTATTTTACGTAGATATGCGTTTTACGTTCGTTGTGGGAAAATATTGCGTGAGGGGAGGAGGAGGAGGAGGAGGAGGAGGAGGAGGAGGAGGAGGAGGAGGAGGAAATATGAAAGTAAGTTTGGGCTGGAAATTTAGATGTATGCGGGTAGGTATGGACTAGACGGGAGTAGTATTTTACGTAGATATGCGTTTTACGTTCGTTGTGGGAAAATATTGCGTGAGGGGAGGAGGAGGAGGAGGAGGAGGAGGAAATATGAAAGTAAGTTTGGGCTGGAAATTTAGATGTATGCGGGTAGGTATGGACTAGACGGGAGTAGTATTTTACGTAGATATGCGTTTACGTTCGTTGTGGGAAAATATTGCGTGAGGGGAGGAGGAGGAGGAGGAGGAGGAGGAGGAGGAGGAGGAGGAGGAAATATGAAAGTAAGTTTGGGCTGGAAATTTAGATGTATGCGGGTAGGTATGGACTAGACGGGAGTAGTATTTTACGTAGATATGCGTTTTACGTTCGTTGTGGGAAAATATTGCGTGAGGGGAGGAGGAGGAGGAGGAGGAGGAGGAGGAGGAGGAAATATGAAAGTAAGTTTGGGCTGGAAATTTAGATGTATGCGGGTAGGTATGGACTAGACGGGAGTAGTATTTTACGTAGATATGCGTTTTACGTTCGTTGTGGGAAAATATTGCGTGAGGGGAGGAGGAGGAGGAGGAGGAGGAGGAGGAGGAGGAGGAGGAGGAGGAAATATGAAAGTAAGTTTGGGCTGGAAATTTAGATGTATGCGGGTAGGTATGGACTAGACAGGAGTAGTATTTTACGTAGATATGCGTTTTACGTTCGTTGTGGGAAAATATTGCGTGAGGGAGGAGGAGGAGGAGGAGGAGGAGGAGGAGGAGGAGGAGGAGGAGGAGGAGGAAATATGAAAGTAAGTTTGGGCTGGAAATTTAGATGTATGCGGGTAGGTATGGACTAGACGGGAGTAGTATTTTACGTAGATATGCGTTTTACGTTCGTTGTGGGAAAATATTGCGTGAGGAGGAGGAGGAGGATATGAAAGTAAGTTTGGGCTGGAAATTTAGATGTATGCGGGTAGGTATGGACTAGACGGGAGTAGTATTTTACGTAGATATGCGTTTTACGTTCGTTGTGGGAAAATATTGCGTGAGGGGAGGAGGAGGAGGAGGAGGAGGAAATATGAAAGTAAGTTTTGGCTGGAAATTTAGATGTATGCGGGTAGGTATGGACTAGACGGGAGTAGTATTTTACGTAGATATGCGTTTTACGTTCGTTGTGGGAAAATATTGCGTGAGGGGAGGAGGAGGAGGAAATATGAAAGTAAGTTTGGGCTGGAAATTTAGATGTATGCGGGTAGGTATGGACTAGACGGGAGTAGTATTTTACGTAGATATGCGTTTTACGTTCGTTGTGGGAAAATATTGCGTGAGGAGGAGGAGGAGGAGGAATATGAAAGTAAGTTTGGGCTGGAAATTTAGATGTATGCGGGTAGGTATGGACTAGACGGGAGTAGTATTTTACGTAGATATGCGTTTTACGTTCGTTGTGGGAAAATATTGCGTGAGGGGAGGAGGAGGAGGAGGAGGAGGAGGAGGAGGAGGAGGAGGAGGAGAAATATGAAAGTAAGTTTTGGCTGGAAATTTAGATGTATGCGGGTAGGTATGGACTAGACGGGAGTAGTGTTACGTAGATATGCGTTTTACGTTCGTTGTGGGAAAATATTGCGTGAGGGAGGAGGAGGAGGAGGAGGAGGAGGAGGAGGAGGAGGAGAGGAGGAGGAAATATGAAAGTAAGTTTTGGCTGGAAATTTAGATGTATGCGGGTAGGTATGGACTAGACGGGGTAGTATTTTACGTAGATATGCGTTTTACGTTCGTTGTGGGAAAATATTGCGTGAGGAGGAGGAGGAGGAGGAGGAGGATATGAAAGTAAGTTTTGGCTGGAAATTTAGATGTATGCGGGTAGGTATGGACTAGACGGGAGTAGTATTTTACGTAGATATGCGTTTACGTTCGTTGTGGGAAAATATTGCGTGAGGAGGAGGAGGAGGAGGAAGGAGGAGGAGGAGGAGGAGGAGGAGGAGGAGGAAATATGAAAGTAAGTTTGGGCTGGAAATTTAGATGTATGCGGGTAGGTATGGACTAGACGGGAGTAGTATTTTACGTAGATATGCGTTTTACGTTCGTTGTGGGAAAATATTGCGTGAGGAGGAGGAGGAGGAGGAGGAGGAGGATATGAAAGTAAGTTTGGGCTGGAAATTTAGATGTATGCGGGTAGGTATGGACTAGACGGGAGTAGTATTTTACGTAGATATGCGTTTTACCGTTGTGGGAAAATATTGCGTGAGGGGAGGAGGAGGAGGAGGAGGAGGAGGAGGAGGAGGAAATATGAAAGTAAGTTTTGGCTGGAAATTTAGATGTATGCGGGTAGGTATGGACTAGACGGGAGTAGTATTTTACGTAGATATGCGTTTTACGTTCGTTGTGGGAAAATATTGCGTGAGGGGAGGAGGAGGAGGAGGAGGAGGAGGAGGAGGAGGAAATATGAAAGTAAGTTTGGGCTGGAAATTTAGATGTATGCGGGTAGGTATGGACTAGACGGGGTAGTATTTTACGTAGATATCGTTTTACGTTCGTTGTGGGAAAATATTGCGTGAGGGAGGAGGAGGAGGAGGAGGAGGAGGAGGAGGAGGAGGAGGAGGAGGAGGAGGAGGAGGAGGAGGAAGGAGGAGGAGGAGGAAATATGAAAGTAAGTTGGGCTGGAATTTAGATGTATGCGGGTAGGTATGGACTAGACGGAGTATTTTACGCAGATATGCGTTTTACGTTCGTTATGGGAAAATATTGCGTGAGGGGAGGAGGAGGAGGAGGAGGAGGAGGAGGAGGAGGAGGAAATGAAAGTAAGTTTGGGCTGAAATTTAGATGTATGCGGGTAGGTATGGACTAGACGGGAGTAGTATTTTACGTAGATATGCGTTTTACGTTCGTTGTGGGAAAATATTGCGTGAGGGGAGGAGGAGGAGGAGGAGGAGGAGGAGGAGGAGGAGGAGGAGGAGGAGGAGGAAAAATATGAAAGTAAGTTTGGGCTGGAAATTTAGATGTATGCGGGTAGGTATGGACTAGACGGGAGTAGTATTTTACGTAGATATGCGTTTTACGTTCGTTGTGGGAAAATATTGCGTGAGGGGAGGAGGAGGAGGAGGAGGAGGAGGAGGAAATATGAAAGTAAGTTTTGGCTGGAAATTTAGATGTATGCGGGTAGGTATGGACTAGACGGGAGTAGTATTTTACGTAGATATGCGTTTTACGTTCGTTGTGGGAAAATATTGCGTGAGGGGAGGAGGAGGAGGGAGGAGGAGGAGGAGGAGGAAGGAGGAGGAGGAGGAGGAGAAATATGAAAGTAAGTTGGGCTGAAATTTAGATGTATGCGGGTAGGTATGGACTAGACGGGAGTAGTATTTTACGTAGATATGCGTTTTACGTTCGTTGTGGGAAAATATTGCGTGAGGGGAGGAGGAGGAGGAGGAGGAGGAGAATATGAAAGTAAGTTTTGGCTGAAATTTAGATGTATGCAGGTAGGTATGGACTAGACGGGAGTAGTATTTACGTAGATATGCGTTTTACGTTCGTTGTGGAAAATATTGCGTGAGGGGAGGAGGAGGAGGAGGAGGAGGAGGAGGAGGAGGAAATATGAAAGTAAGTTTGGGCTGGAAATTTAGATGTATGCGGTAGGTATGGACTAGACAGGAGTAGTATTTTACGTAGATATGCGTTTTACGTTCGTTGTGGGAAAATATTGCGTGAGGGGAGGAGGAGGAGGAGGAGGAGGAGGAGGAGGAGGAAATATGAAAGTAAGTTTGGGCTGGAAATTTAGATGTATGCGGGTAGGTATGGACTAGACAGGAGTAGTATTTTACGTAGATATGCGTTTACGTTCGTTGTGGGAAAATATTGCGTGAGGAGGAGGAGGAGGAGGAGGAGGAGGAGGAAATATGAAAGTAAGTTTGGCTGGAAATTTAGATGTATGCGGGTAGGTATGGACTAGACGGGAGTAGTATTTACGTAGATATGCGTTTACGTTCGTTGTGGGAAAAATATTGCGTGAGGAGGAGGAGGAGGAGGAGGAGGAGGAGGAATATGAAAGTAAGTTTTGGCTGGAAATTTAGATGTATGCAGGTAGGTATGGACTAGACAGGAGTAGTATTTTACGTAGATATGCGTTTACGTTCGTTGTGGGAAAATATTGCGTGAGGGGAGGAGGAGGAGGAGGAGGAGGAGGAGGAGGAGGAAAATATGAAAGTAAGTTTAATTATTTAGATGTATGCGGGTAGCTATGGACTAGACAGGAGTAGTATTTTACGTAGATATGCGTTTTACGTTCGTTGTGGGAAAATATTGCGTGAGGGGAGGAGGAGGAGGAGGAGGAGGAGGAGGAGGAGGAGGAGGAGAGGAAGGAGAAATATGAAAGTAAGTTTGGGCTGGAAATTTAGATGTATGCGGGTAGGTATGGACTAGACGGGAGTAGTATTTTACGTAGATATGCGTTTACGTTCGTTGTGGGAAAATATTGCGTGAGGGGAGGAGGAGGAGGAGGAGGAGGAGGGAGGAGGAGGAGGAGGAGGAGAATATGAAAGTAAGTTTGGCTGGAAATTTAGATGTATGCAGGTAGGTATGGACTAGACAGGAGTAGTATTTTACGTAGATATGCGTTTACGTTCGTTGTGGAAAATATTGCGTGAGGGGAGGAGGAGGAGGAGGAAGGAAGGAAGGGAGGAAGGATATGAAAGTAAGTTTGGGCTGGAAATTTAGATGTATGCAGGTAGGTATGGACTAGACAGGAGTAGTATTTTACGTAGATATGCGTTTTACGTTCGTTGTGGGAAAATATTGCGTGAGGGAGGAGAGGAGGAAGGAGGAGGAGGAGGAGGAGGAGGAGGAGGAGGAATATGAAAGTAAGTTTGGCTGGAAATTTAGATGTATGCGGGTAGGTATGGACTAGACGGAGTAGTTTTTACGTAGATATGCGTTTTACGTTCGTTGTGGGGAAAATATTGCGTGAGGAGGAGGAGGAGGAGGAGGAGGAGGAGGAAATATGAAAGTAAGTTTGGGCTGGAAATTTAGATGTATGCGGGTAGGTATGGACTAGACAGGAGTAGTATTTTACGTAGATATGCGTTTTACGTTCGTTGTGGGAAAATATTGCGTGAGGAGGAGGAGGAAGGGAAGGAGGAGAATATGAAAGTAAGTTTGGGCTGGAAATTTAGATGTATGCGGGTAGGTATGGACTAGACAGGAGTAGTATTTTACGTAGATATGCGTTTACGTTCGTTGTGGGAAAAAATGTGCGTGAGGGGAGGAGGAGGAGGAGGAGGAGGAGGAAATATGAAAGTAAGTTTGGCTGGAAATTTAGATGTATGCATGGGTATGGACTAGACAGGGTAGTATTTTACGTAGATATGCGTTTTACGTTCGTTGTGGAAATATTGCGTGAGGAGGAAGGAGGAGGAGGAGGAGGAAATATGAAAGTAAGTTTGGGCTGGAAATTTAGATGTATGCGGGTAGGTATGGACTAGACAGGAGTAGTATTTTACGTAGATATGCGTTTACGTTCGTTGTGGGAAAATATTGCGTGAGGGGAGGAGGAGGAGGAGGAGGAGGAGGAGGGAGGAGGAGGAGGAAATATGAAAGTAAGTTTGGGCTGGAAATTTAGATGTATGCGGGTAGGTATGGACTAGACAGGAGTAGTATTTTACGTAGATATGCGTTTTACGTTCGTTGTGGGAAAAATATTGCGTGAGGGGAGGAAGGAGGAGGAAGGAGGAATATGAAAGTAAGTTTGGGCTGGAAATTTAGATGTATGCAGGTAGGTATGGACTAGACAGGAGTAGTATTTTACGTAGATATGCGTTTACGTTCGTTGTGGGAAAATATTGCGTGAAGGGAGGAGGAGGAGGAGGAGGAGGAGGAGGAGGAGGAGGAGGAGGAGGAAATATGAAAGTAAGTTTGGGCTGGAAATTTAGATGTATGCGGGTAGGTATGGACTAGACAGGAGTAGTATTTTACGTAGATATGCGTTTTACGTTCGTTGTGGGAAAATATTGCGTGAGGGGAGGAGGAGGAGGAGGAAATATGAAAGAAGTAAGTTTTGGCTGGAAATTTAGATGTATGCGGGTAGGTATGGACTAGACAGGAGTAGTATTTTACGTAGATATGCGTTTTACGTTCGTTGTGGGAAAATATTGCGTGAGGGGAGGAGGAGGAGGAGGAGGAGGAAATATGAAAGTAAGTTTTGGCTGGAAATTTAGATGTATGCGGGTAGGTATGGACTAGACGGGAGTAGTATTTTACGTAGATATGCGTTTACGTTCGTTGTGGGAAAATATTGCGTGAGGGAGGAGGAGGAGGAGGAGGAGGAAGGAGGAGGAAGGAGGAGGAGGAGGAGGAGGAGGAAATATGAAAGTAAGTTTGGCTGAAATTTAGATGTATGCGGGTAGGTATGGACTAGACGGGTAGTATTTTACGTAGATATGCGTTTACGTTCGTTGTGGGAAAATATTGCGTGAGGAGGAGGAGGAGGAGGAGGAGGAGGAAATATGAAAGTAAGTTTTGGCTGGAAATTTAGATGTATGCGGGTAGGTATGGACTAGACGGGAGTAGTATTTTACGTAGATATGCGTTTACGTTCGTTGTGGGAAAATATTGCGTGAGG
>JACBOY010000198.1:0-316969 GCA_014706135.1 Phytophthora tubulina
CATATACCGTAGGAAACATCATCCTGGTGCACTAGCAGTCCCATTTCGGGTAAATAATGCTAGGAAGACGCGATTTGAGTGCCTACGGGCCACAGGAGCGTAGGTTTCAAAATGTTTCTTTAGAATTCGAGAAACCTTGGGCGCAAGACCGTGCCTTGATTTATCATGTGTTGTTCACGCTTGATGATACTTTCTGAAGCTTGGATTTATCAAGTTGTTGCTCACGCTCGATGAGACGTTTGGCTTCCCCGCTTCTCCGCAATAGATCTTCCGTTGGGGGAATTCTCTTTCACGGTGGTTAAAATATCTTGATGCTTAGTCAACGCACAGAGCTTCTTGATGCAATCGATCTCGCGCAGCGTGTTGAGTGAGGCTTCCTGAATAACATCGGTCGCTTCAATCTCTGCTCGTTGGTTTCTTAAACATTGGTGTGCCGTGTACGGACGCTGTTGAACTTCTTGGTATGCCCACTGGTGTGGTGTGAACAGGCGCGATGAGTCTGGTACTTGATCCCTGAACTCCAAGTGGCCGCCGACACGGGCATCAGAGTGGAGTGGTGATGCTGTACCAGTGACACCACAGAGCACCATGCGTGGGGACCCCCTACCACCATCCATGCTCGTGCTAGCGATGCGGCTGTTAAACAGTTGGTAAGATATGAAGTGATGTATTTGGTTTATACCCAACAAAGGGGAAATGTAGAAGATTACGGAAGGTGGTGACCACTGGTCAGGTAGACCGAGCTAGATATTCCAACAAGTAAAGAAGCTGATGGACGCCACGTCCGTCACGCTGTCGGATGTTCGATACACCCCTGAAGTGGAAGGAAGCCCCATCTCGGTGTCGAAGCTGGCCGAGAAGGACGTCGTCGCGCAGTTCAGCAAGGACAAGTGTGTCTTTCGCTATGGCGACGCCACCGTCATGGAGGCCAAGCGCCGTGGAAACGTCTACAAGCTAAAGACAGTGGGGACGAGGTGTGCCATGTTGCGACGACGCGTCGTAAGGAGCCATGGGTCGTTGTGCACGCCCGTCGCGGCTACATCCCATTCAAGCGCTATGAACAGCTACTGGCCCCCGCAGATGGAGTGCCTCGCATCACGGGCGGCGTCATTGGTACCGACGTGTGCGCAGGCTGCTTCATGGGCAAGATGAGAGCCGCCGAATTTCTGCGACACCCGGAGAAGCTCGTCAAGAGTGCAGGTGTACTTGACCTGGTGCACTCGGACGTTATGGGTCCGATGCAGACTAGGACACCTGGTGGCTGCACGTACGTCGTCACGTTCATCGACGACTACTCACGCCACGTGACCGTCTACTTCATAAAGACGAAGTCAGAAGTGCTGTCGAAGTTCAACATCTTCAAGGCAGCAATAAAAACGCGACGGGCAAGACGATCAAGCGCCTGCGTTCCGACAACGGCGGTGAATACACGGGCTGTCCGTTCATGGACTACCTCAACTGCAGCGGCATCAAGCACGAGAAGACGGTGCCGTACACGCCTCAGCAGAGCGGGCTCGCTGAGCGGATGAATAGGAGCCTCGTGGAGATGGCTCGCTGCATGCTCTACCATGAGAGCATCGAGAGCAAGTGGTGGGCTGAAGCTGTCAACACGGCTGCTTGGACCATCGACCGGATCCCCAACTCGGTGACAGTCAAGATTGTGCACAAAACCAAGCCACAGCTCAAGAACTTGAAGGTGTTCGGTGCGGTAGGCTACGCGCACATCCTCGACGAGAAGCGCCGGAAGCTAGACACAAAGGCGTTTAAGTGCCGCTTCGTGGGCTACGAGGATGGTGTATAGGGGTACCGCATCCTCAACGTGTCCACGGGAAAGGTGCAAATCGTGTGCACCGTGAAGATCATGGAGACGACGACACCGGAGCAGTTGATGGCACGTCCGGAAGCTGACGACGATGCACCTGTTGCTACGGTGCCTACACGAAGTGGTCAACCATTGACAGACTCAAGGCAGATTGTTCCGGCCGTTACGGAAGGTGGTGACGTTATCCCATTTCAACGTGACACGAGCGTAAACAGTTCGATAGTGCCGTATGAGTCGATCAATCCCATGATTACTCGCTCGCGCACTCGTCACATCGACGAGACCTAAGATCCTGAAGAGGCAGGTGCGAGGAAGAAGCAGGTGGTGGCGCCATCGGCAATTGGGACGAAACGTCAGAAGATGATCCAAGGCCGAGCTACGGTGAACAACGACCAGCTCGCTATTGAAGGTGGCCAGGCCATGGTTGCAGCGGAGAATGTCCCCAAGTCGTACACTGAGGCGACGACTTGTGCAAACTGTATCGTGTGGAACAAGGCTATCGCAAGTGAGCTGAAGTCGCTCATTGCGAACAAGACCCGGAAGCTACTGCCGCGATCAACACACCAGCGCCCGACCGGTTGTCGTTGGGTATTTGCGCTGAAACGCAACGAAAAGGGAGAAGTCATCCGACACAAGGCTCGTCTCGTGGTAAAGGGTACGCGCAGAAACACGGCATCGACTATGAAGAGACGTACGCACCTGTGGCTTACACGAACTCGATCCGTGTGAACCTGGCCAAGTATGTTGCCGACGGATTCGAGATCGACCAATGTGACGTCGAAACCGCGTTCCTGTATGGCAAGCTCGAAGAGGAGATCTGCATGGAGCTGCCCGAAGGAGTTCGCTAGCAACTTGCCTTGGCAGAGGCTGAAGGCGAGGATGACGTCGTGTGCTTGTTGCTACAGAGTCCGTACGGACTCAGGTAGACCTCTCGGGTGTGGAACGAAACCATCGACAACCACCTAAAGAACACCGGGTTCAAGGCTGCCGATGCTGACCCCTGTATCTACACACCAGGTGAAGGCGACGACGAGTGTGTCGTGTGCCTATACGTGGACGAAATGCTGATTGCATCACGTGAGAAGGCTGTCATCGCGTTGGTGAAGGCTGGAATCGCGGAGAAGTTTCGTATCAAGGACTTTGGCCGAGCTCGCTTTATTCTCGGCATCGTGATCGACTACGACATGGAGCGCAAGACATTAGCCATCAGCCAACGTGCGTACACCGAGTCGATCATCAAGAAGTTTGGCCAAGAAAACGCGAAGCCGAGCGTTTTCTTGGCCAAGCATTCACCTAACCAAGGATGACGGGCCACAGACTGACGAGGACAAGGCCAAGAATAAGTCGAAGCCGTACCGTTCACTCGTTGGCTGTCTGATGTACCTGGCATGCGGAACCCGACCCAACATCTCTGTTGCTGTCGCCAAGTTGAGTCGCTTCCTGGAGAACCCAGGTGAGGCGCACTGGAATGCTGGGGTTAAGTGGTGTGCTATCTGTTGAAGTCGAAGAACGTGGGCATCACGTACCACGGCCTGCTGGGAACGGAGCTGACCGCTTATTCGGACGCCGATTGGGTTCGGACGCCGATTGACCGGCAACCGCGACGACAGACGCTCGGTGAGCGGAATGCTGCTCATGATGTGCAATGCTCGGGTGATGTGGCGCTCGACGTTCCAGAAGACGGTCGCGTTGAGTTCGACTGAGGCCGAGTACATGGCTCTCAGTGAGTGCATCAAGGAGGTGGTGTGGATGCATCGACTGCTCAAGGACATCGGTGCTAAACAAGTTGACCCCACGGTGATCTACGAGGATAACCAGGGCGCAATTGTGTTGGCGATGAACACCGGTAACCAAGCGTGCACCAAGCACATCGACATTCGCTACCACTTCATCTGAGAGAAGGTCGCAAGCAGCGAGGTTGACCTTGACTACGAGGAGTCAAGAACCGACTCGCGGACTTCATATCGAAGGGCCTGTCGTTGAAGACGCTCCGCTACTCGATGACACGCAGCAACGTCGGTCCCAAGCTCGAGACATCGAATTAAGTGGGGGTGTTGTGGATGCACTTCGTCGTCTGCTTCACTTGGTCCCTACCGCTAGGCACACGCCTGCGCGTGCTGGGCGCGTGCTGTGGGGGCAACAGTTGAAGTGGACCGAATGGTGCGATCTGATTGGCAGATCGTTTGGGATCATGCAATATGATTGGTCGAAAACTTCAACTGGACCAATCTTGGGATCTGCCCGTTACAGGGACCCTTCCCGCTACATGCATCATTCCCGCTACATCTGACTTTCTTTATTGTATAACTTCGTTTGTAGGAGGAGTTAGTTGATGGTATTTTGACCAACGCTCTAGGAGAGGTTGAGTAGCAAGATAAAGACATCAATTGAACTCACTTTCGGATTTCCATTCATCCGCTCACATCGACTACTACAAGCCTCGTTCGCATACCTTTGATACTCTCAATTTCTCCGTGATCTTAGCGCCATACATGGACAAGGGAAACGGAGGATTTTCATCGTCAGTGCACCTGCATGTGGCCCCAGTCCCACTTCCCAGAAATATTTTTTCAGCAGCCGCTTTCCGTTTTGGGTTTGGTAGATTTCGGTCAGAGACCTAATTTCATTCCCAATTTTCTACCCAGCTAATGCTCTATCTAGTAGAGGTTCTAATATGGCAAACTGAAAGAGCTTCCAGTTTCGCTCCTTTTATCGTCGACAAATGGTGTCGCACGCAAGAGGAATAAACTGGATCAGCTTCCACAAAACTCATTCATATGGTGCCAGATACAATAATGCATGTGCTTTCTGTCGAGGCAAGGGCTACAGGTTCATTATCAACAAATACCAGCACCTAAATTTGAAAATGCGCATCGGTTGCTAGAGTCTTTTCCGTAGAAACTACTTCGACGTACTAGACAATAAAACGAAGGCAGAGAAGGAAATCAATATATATTGTCAATTCTTCACGCTTCATGAAACTCTTCAGTCCTCGTCAGTAAAATGAATTTGGAGTGTAGGCAAACGAAGCTTGTAGTTGATGTGAGTAGAAGGAAGTAGATTTGAAAGTGATTGAGATTGAATAAGCCTTATCTGATATATCAAAACTACTCACCTGTGTCCTCTTAACAATCTCACAAAGTCTGACTACCTCCGCCCAGTAAAAAAACGCACATTTATAAAAACAATCTCGAGAGCTCCGCCTCGTTTTTATTCGGGTATAAGTTGTTCAAAGGTGCTCTCTTCCTAGCAGTCTAGAGGCGTTTGAATAAGGAATTGACAGCTTGGTACCATGCATCTCAACAAAAGCAAAAAGAAAAATATACTGGCGTTTTTACTCCGCCAGCTCAAAGAAAAACGTGCAGATCGCTCAGTGTAGGGAGCGGGTTGATCTGAGGAGAGACTTGTGCGACGGCATTCGAGTAGACATCAGGATCGCACGGAAGCGTCACAGGAAGCTCTCCAGTACGAAAGAGACTGTCCTTATGGAGTGACCCAATGGAAACGATTTCCCACCACTGTGTTTCGTGATGCTCACCATAATGAGCTGGATAGAGAGGAAGATTTTGTTCAGCATCGCGCAGGTCGTCCCCCTAAAATACACGCTGCACTTCTTCAATCAGGTTTTCCGGTTTGCGCGGCACGGTGCCAGCTTGGATCTTTCGGTAGGTACGGCGGTCGGCGACAGGGGTGGTCTGAATGAGCTCACAGAGCGCAGCGCGATCTTTTTTCTCTCCCCCCCCGCGCTTACTTCAGCGGGCATCAACTACTGCAACAACCCCGCGCCCCATCGAGTATATTTCTCGCTTCCAGGTTCGCGAGACAACCCAGCGACTGAGTCCCAAATCCTCCGCTACCTGCGTAGTGTCGCCGTGCTTGAGCTTGCCATTTTTACTCCGAAGAAGGAGCGTCTTCCACAGTGCCTTGAGTTCTGCGGCCTGGATCTGCTAGAGGGGGGATCTTGCGAAGTGACCAGTTCGCAAAATGGGCGGGAAAAACCAAACGAATTGTCACACTGGTTAAACCGATTCATTTCGATTTGGCCGAGGTATAAACTTAAACAGTTTTTGTGTACGAGTACATAGGTGCGTTATTTTTCGATCGGAGGTCCGAACGGAGGTATACCCGAATAAAAATGAGGCGGAGCTCTCGAGATTGTTTTTATAAATGTGCGTTTTTACTGGGCGGAGGTAGTCAGACTTTGTGAGATTGTTAAGAGGACACAGGTGAGTAGTTTTGATATATCAGATAAGGCTTATTCAATCTCAATCACTTTCAAATCTACTTCCTTCTACTCACATCAACTACAAGCTTCGTTTGCCTACACTCCAAATTCATTTTACTGACGAGGACTGAAGAGTTTCATGAAGCGTGAAGAATTGACAATATATATTGATTTCCTTCTCTGCCTTCGTTTTATTGTCTAGTACGTCGAAGTAGTTTCTACGGAAAAGACTCTAGCAACCGATGCGCATTTTCAAATTTAGGTGCTGGTATTTGTTGATAATGAACCTGTAGCCCTTGCCTCGACAGAAAGCACATGCATTATTGTATCTGGCACCATATGAATGAGTTTTGTGGAAGCTGATCCAGTTTATTCCTCTTGCGTGCGACACCATTTGTCGACGATAAAAGGAGCGAAACTGGAAGCTCTTTCAGTTTGCCATATTAGAACCTCTACTAGATAGAGCATTAGCTGGGTAGAAAATTGGGAATGAAATTAGGTCTCTGACCGAAATCTACCAAACCCAAAAACGGAAAGCGGCTGCTGAAAAAAAATATTTCTGGGAAGTGGGACTGGGGCCACATGCAGGTGCACTGACGATGAAAATCCTCCGTTTCCCTTGTCCATGTATGGCGCTAAGATCACGGAGAAATTGAGAGTATCAAAGGTATGCGAACGAGGCTTGTAGTAGTCGATGTGAGCGGATGAATGGAAATCCGAAAGTGAGTTCAATTGATGTCTTTATCTTGCTACTCAACCTCTCCTAGAGCGTTGGTCAAAATACCATCAACTAACTCCTCCTACAAACGAAGTTATACAATAAAGAAAGTCAGATGTAGCGGGAATGATGCATGTAGCGGGAAGGGTCCCTGTAACGGGCAGATCCCAAGATTGGTCCAGTTGAAGTTTTCGACCAATCATATTGCATGATCCCAAACGATCTGCCAATCAGATCGCACCATTCGGTCCACTTCAACTGTTGCCCCCACAGCACGCGCCCAGCACGCGCAGGCGTGTGCCTAGCGGTAGGGACCAAGTGAAGCAGACGACGAAGTGCATCCACAACACCCCGATGTCTCGAGCTTGGGACCGACGTTGCTGCGTGTCATCGAGTAGCGGAGCGTCTTCAACGACAGGCCCTTCGATATGAAGTCCGCGAGTCGGTTCTTGGACTCCTCGTAGTCAAGGTCAACCTCGCTGCTTGCGACCTTCTCTCAGATGAAGTGGTAGCGAATGTCGATGTGCTTGGTGCGCTTGGTTACCGGTGTTCATCGCCAACACAATTGCGCCCTGGTTATCCTCGTAGATCACCGTGGGGTCAACTTGTTTAGCACCGATGTCCTTGAGCAGTCGATGCATCCACACCACCTCCTTGATGCACTCACTGAGAGCCATGTACTCGGCCTCAGTCGAACTCAACGCGACCGTCTTCTGGAACGTCGAGCGCCACATCACCCGAGCATTGCACATCATGAGCAGCATTCCGCTCACCGAGCGTCTGTCGTCGCGGTTGCCGGTCAATCGGCGTCCGAACCCAATCGGCGTCCGAATAAGCGGTCAGCTCCGTTCCCAGCAGGCCGTGGTACGTGATGCCCACGTTCTTCGACTTCAACAGATAGCACACCACTTAACCCCAGCATTCCAGTGCGCCTCACCTGGGTTCTCCAGGAAGCGACTCAACTTGGCGACAGCAACAGAGATGTTGGGTCGGGTTCCGCATGCCAGGTACATCAGACAGCCAACGAGTGAACGGTACGGCTTCGACTTATTCTTGGCCTTGTCCTCGTCAGTCTGTGGCCCGTCATCCTTGGTTAGGTGAATGCTTGGCCAAGAAAACGCTCGGCTTCGCGTTTTCTTGGCCAAACTTCTTGATGATCGACTCGGTGTACGCACGTTGGCTGATGGCTAATGTCTTGCGCTCCATGTCGTAGTCGATCACGATGCCGAGAATAAAGCGAGCTCGGCCAAAGTCCTTGATACGAAACTTCTCCGCGATTCCAGCCTTCACCAACGCGATGACAGCCTTCTCACGTGATGCAATCAGCATTTCGTCCACGTATAGGCACACGACACACTCGTCGTCGCCTTCACCTGGTGTGTAGATACAGGGGTCAGCATCGGCAGCCTTGAACCCGGTGTTCTTTAGGTGGTTGTCGATGGTTTCGTTCCACACCCGAGAGGTCTACCTGAGTCCGTACGGACTCTGTAGCAACAAGCACACGACGTCATCCTCGCCTTCAGCCTCTGCCAAGGCAAGTTGCTAGCGAACTCCTTCGGGCAGCTCCATGCAGATCTCCTCTTCGAGCTTGCCATACAGGAACGCGGTTTCGACGTCACATTGGTCGATCTCGAATCCGTCGGCAACATACTTGGCCAGGTTCACACGGATCGAGTTCGTGTAAGCCACAGGTGCGTACGTCTCTTCATAGTCGATGCCGTGTTTCTGCGCGTACCCCTTTACCACGAGACGAGCCTTGTGTCGGATGACTTCTCCCTTTCGTTGCGTTTCAGCGCAAATACCCAACGACAACCGGTCGGGCGCTGGTGTGTTGATCGCGGCAGTAGCTTCCGGGTCTTGTTCGCAATGAGCGACTTCAGCTCACTTGCGATAGCCTTGTTCCACACGATACAGTTTGCACAAGTCGTCGCCTCAGTGTACGACTTGGGGACATTCTCCGCTGCAACCATGGCCTGGCCACCTTCAATAGCGAGCTGGTCGTTGTTCACCGTAGCTCGGCCTTGGATCATCTTCTGACGTTTCGTCCCAATTGCCGATGGCGCCACCACCTGCTTCTTCCTCGCACCTGCCTCTTCAGGATCTTAGGTCTCGTCGATGTGACGAGTGCGCGAGCGAGTAATCATGGGATTGATCGACTCATACGGCACTATCGAACTGTTTACGCTCGTGTCACGTTGAAATGGGATAACGTCACCACCTTCCGTAACGGCCGGAACAATCTGCCTTGAGTCTGTCAATGGTTGACCACTTCGTGTAGGCACCGTAGCAACAGGTGCATCGTCGTCAGCTTCCGGACGTGCCATCAACTGCTCCGGTGTCGTCGTCTCCATGATCTTCACGGTGCACACGATTTGCACCTTTCCCGTGGACACGTTGAGGATGCGGTACCCTATACACCATCCTCGTAGCCCACGAAGCGGCACTTAAACGCCTTTGTGTCTAGCTTCCGGCGCTTCTCGTCGAGGATGTGCGCGTAGCCTACCGCACCGAACACCTTCAAGTTCTTGAGCTGTGGCTTGGTTTTGTGCACAATCTTGACTGTCACCGAGTTGGGGATCCGGTCGATGGTCCAAGCAGCCGTGTTGACAGCTTCAGCCCACCACTTGCTCTCGATGCTCTCATGGTAGAGCATGCAGCGAGCCATCTCCACGAGGCTCCTATTCATCCGCTCAGCGAGCCCGCTCTGCTGAGGCGTGTACGGCACCGTCTTCTCGTGCTTGATGCCGCTGCAGTTGAGGTAGTCCATGAACGGACAGCCCGTGTATTCACCGCCGTTGTCGGAACGCAGGCGCTTGATCGTCTTGCCCGTCGCGTTTTTATTGCTGCCTTGAAGATGTTGAACTTCGACAGCACTTCTGACTTCGTCTTTATGAAGTAGACGGTCACGTGGCGTGAGTAGTCGTCGATGAACGTGACGACGTACGTGCAGCCACCAGGTGTCCTAGTCTGCATCGGACCCATAACGTCCGAGTGCACCAGGTCAAGTACACCTGCACTCTTGACGAGCTTCTCCGGGTGTCGCAGAAATTCGGCGGCTCTCATCTTGCCCATGAAGCAGCCTGCGCACACGTCGGTACCAATGACGCCGCCCGTGATGCGAGGCACTCCATCTGCGGGGGCCAGTAGCTGTTCATAGCGCTTGAATGGGATGTAGCCGCGACGGGCGTGCACAACGACCCATGGCTCCTTACGACGCGTCGTCGCAACATGGCACACCTCGTCCCCCACTGTCTTTAGCTTGTAGACGTTTCCACGGCGCTTGGCCTCCATGACGGTGGCGTCGCCATAGCGAAAGACACACTTGTCCTTGCTGAACTGCGCGACGACGTCCTTCTCGGCCAGCTTCGACACCGAGATGGGGCTTCCTTCCACTTCAGGGGTGTATCGAACATCCGACAGCGTGACGGACGTGGCGTCCATCAGCTTCTTTACTTGTTGGAATATCTAGCTCGGTCTACCTGACCAGTGGTCACCACCTTCCGTAATCTTCTACATTTCCCCTTTGTTGGGTATAAACCAAATACATCACTTCATATCTTACCAACTGTTTAACAGCCGCATCGCTAGCACGAGCATGGATGGTGGTAGGGGGTCCCCACGCATGGTGCTCTGTGGTGTCACTGGTACAGCATCACCACTCCACTCTGATGCCCGTGTCGGCGGCCACTTGGAGTTCAGGGATCAAGTACCAGACTCATCGCGCCTGTTCACACCACACCAGTGGGCATACCAAGAAGTTCAACAGCGTCCGTACACGGCACACCAATGTTTAAGAAACCAACGAGCAGAGATTGAAGCGACCGATGTTATTCAGGAAGCCTCACTCAACACGCTGCGCGAGATCGATTGCATCAAGAAGCTCTGTGCGTTGACTAAGCATCAAGATATTTTAACCACCGTGAAAGAGAATTCCCCCAACGGAAGATCTATTGCGGAGAAGCGGGGAAGCCAAACGTCTCATCGAGCGTGAGCAACAACTTGATAAATCCAAGCTTCAGAAAGTATCATCAAGCGTGAACAACACATGATAAATCAAGGCACGGTCTTGCGCCCAAGGTTTCTCGAATTCCTAAAGAAACATTTTGAAACCTACGCTCCTGTGGCCCGTAGGCACTCAAATCGCGTCTTCCTAGCATTATTTACCCGAAATGGGACTGCTAGTGCACCAGGATGATGTTTCCTACGGTATATGTTAAGACGAAGCTGAAAGAAACGGCATACGTTCGTCAGTGTACCGGATTTGAGGAAGGCGGTCTCGCACTAGCGTGGAGACTTAAAGACGCGCTATTCAGTTAATGCAGGCTGGGAGTAAACCCCGGGATTGCCTAAATCAACGGATTCCTCATTTATGTGGTTTATAACCCATTCAGGAAAAACCCTGTGAGTATTTTTCGATCCCACAACTAACTCGATTTTATTTTATTATGTTGATAATGTTGTTATAGGTTACCAGCACGAATATAATATGTTCAAGATGCAAATACTCTGGAAATGAAGAATCATGCGGAAGGCTTGGCGAAGATATTTGATTTCCCGGAATTCGAACTCAAGTGTATCGCGATCACGGAACCATTACTCTGGACCAATCCTGTGTTGCTGGAGAAATCGTTCAACGCTTTGACGCCGCAGAATGTCACTCAAGAAGACCCCGACGGATTGAGGCTGCATCCTAAACAGCAAAATCGTAGAAAACAATATCCCCTCCGACACAAGGCAATGCCTGTACACCGCTGTGACGACTATCAAGATAGAGCTGGTTTTATCCTTTCAGCGAAAGCTGGAGAAGGTTCCAGCTACGTGTGACTGGTTTTATCCTGCCAGCGACAGCTGGAGAAGGTTCCAGCAAAGCTGCGTCTGAGTAGTTAGCGACGGTGGGCGGTATTATGGCAACTTTAGAGTTGCAAAAGGGCTCGAAGCGAAGAAAACAAACCCCTTCGGACAAATTAGGATCCAAGTGCTGCGAAGTGCTACTGGGCTTCATCGTATTTTACGTGCAGCCGGCGCTGGTAGGGAAGTGTTGGATAGTCCAGCTCGGTCTACTTGATCAGTGGTCACCACCCTCCGTAATCTTCTAGATTTCCCCTTTGGTAGGTAAAAATTAAACACATCACTTCATATCTTACCAACAATACCGACGGTGCCCTATGCAACGGCGTCGATTTTCGTGTCAACCGCGATCATGATGCGTATCGGCGTCTTCGGCTCCTTCATGGACGTGAACTTGTCCCGGACGCTGGTCATGTGCGAGCTTGCACCTGAGTCGACGGGCTATTCAACTTGCCCATCGCGCTCGCAGCCGTGAACGCAAAGTTTGACGCTTCTTCCTGCACCGCTTGCCCGCGTTCTTCATCGGCCTTCTTCTTGTGGCACTCGAACTCCTTGTGCCCAGACTTCTTGCAGTAGAACCACTTGCCACTGAAGCGACGTTTACCGCAGTCCTTCCTCTTCGTAGCGATTTTTTTCTCTTGAGCCGATGACGATTCATCCGAGTCTGCAACACCAGCGAGAGCTTGAATTGCGTAGGCGAGGGTGGTGTTCGGCGTGTTCTCAAGCACAGTGCTGATCATCTTGTACTCATCCGTCAGACTACCAAGGAGCAACACGAGCGGGCGAGTCTCGTCGAGAGGCTCACCGATCGTTTCCATCTGGAGGACGATCTCCTTGAACTGGTCGACGTGGGTGGCGAAGCGAGTACCGGGCTCCATCTTGAAGTTGTTCAGCTTCTTGGTGACGAGGAGCCGGTTCTTCAGCGTCTTCCGGTTGAAGTGTTCCTCGAGCATCGTCCACGCGTCAGCGGCAGTCAGTGCTCCACGGATGTAGACTTGGTAGGTGAGGCTCACGTCCCCAGCAATCACATCAAGTGCCTTCGGATCGTTTGTCTTCCATTGCGCCGTGGAGCGATCACTCAGTTGGTCGTACTCAGCCTTGCCAATCTGCGGGAGCAAACCCTTGCGAGCAAGCTTCATCCGCATGTTGAACTCCCAGTGGAAGTAGGTATCTTCCACGAGCTTGACGGTGTCTGCGTAGCTTAGGCTCATCCCAATTGAGAGTATCAAAGGTATGCGAACGAGGCTTGTAGTAGTCGATGTGAGCGGATGAATGGAAATCCGAAAGTGAGTTCAATTGATGTCTTTATCTTGCTACTCAACCTCTCCTAGAGCGTTGGTCAAAATATCATCAACTAACTCCTCCTACAAACGAAGTTATACAATAAAGAAAGTCAGATGTAGCGGGAATGATGCATGTAACGGGAAGGTCCACTTGCAGATCCCATGATTGGTCCAGTTGAAGTTCTCGACCAATCATATTGCATGGTCCCAAACGATCTGCCAATCAGATCGCACCATTCGGTCCACTACAACTGTTGTCCCCACAGACCACGCGCCCAGCACGCGCAGGCCGTGTTCCTAGCGGTAGGGACCAAGTGAAGCAGACGACGAAGCGCATCCACAACAGGAGAGTGGCTACACCCTCCGTGATCTGGCATCTGTAAAACTGGTATATACCAAATTGCACGTGTTTAGCTAAGAATTGGCATCAAGAAGAGATAGGAATCGGCATTGATCTGGCACCATACAAAAGTTTTGTCAGCCTCCTTTATAAAGCGGGCATTTTAATGCGAGCACCCGTCAAACTTGTTGTACGGGGGACGTTGTACAGGAAAACATCGGTAATCTTTCACTGACACTCAGCCATCCTGGATGGGTCTTACCTTGCGGTGATGCTATGCGAATGATGCGACTAACAGAATATAATGAATTGCATGTATGCAATTTGCACTGTTCTGCTCTTGCTCAATCCTAGCTATGAAGCTGACTCTGCCCTTCTATTTCTGCACCTAGCCTCGACCACCTAAACTCACGTCTACACAATGCGCTCTCAGTGGTCACGATTTAGCCATCAGGTCGAAGGAAGTAAGGGTTTGAAGTTTTCTTTGTACGTCTCAAAACTGGCATTTTCTAAAGATAAGATATGGCACGAATGCCAGAATTAGTTTGAGATGCGAGATTTATATATGCCTTACTCACCAAACTGCTTGATTGCTTCGTGTGCTTTGTGTTACGCTTTTTACTTCGCTCGGTTCACGTGCTCAACTGTGTTCGGCGACGCAAATCGAAGACTGAGCTCACTTCGCTATCGCTATCCGCTATGGGTACATGTATACCCGTCGTCTAGCAGCCGACGACTGCTCACTCCTTCAACGTAGATCTTGGGGTGGATGTCATGTGCTTTTGACGTCCCTACTCGCTCTGCTCACCTGCTCCTATTCAGTTCCGACGCCCTTGTCCATCACTGTCGCCTCGTTGGATGCTGTCTGCTGCCATTTCACATCCCTTGATGTCATTGGTCACTTCGCTCTTCAAAAGAAGTGGCGAACGCAGTCAGCTGCTCACGCCTCCTGGATACGTTGCAACAAAGCTGTGCATGTGCAGCCAGTGGCTGCCAGCTACATTGCCCAAGCCGCCCAAGCAAAACATTTGCTTACTCCTTGCCCATGAGTCATGGTAATGTAAATCAATGCATCCACGATCAGTACCATACAGCAACTCCTTCCCGGACTAGGCTAGCAAAATTGGCTAGTTATAATATCATTACTATCTTTCGGCTTCTTGGCTGTGAAATCGAAATTAGATCGGAAGCCATTTTGAACGCAACAGTTTAGAATCCGTAGTGCTTATTATTAAAGTTGGAATCCCTAGTTAGCCCAGGGGGGTAGTGAGACACCGGTACTTGCACGTTGTTGCAAACAGAAAATTAGAACACAATTGTGACGATGATCCAACCAAGTCAAAATATCGTAAGCAGCAAGTGAACGGCCAAAAGTCCAAGATCATTCGAAATGATTTGCTAGAGTATGTCCAGAGGTGTTTCTGACTATGTATTTGTAAGGAGATCCATCAAAATGGTAGTCTAACAAACACTATTCCAAAACAATTTGTAAAGTCACCGCATCAGCTCACTACCTAGTACTGCTAACAGCTGCGAGAAATGTTGACTCCAGCCATGTAACGCACTCAATGCCAACCGGGATCGAAGAGAAGCACCACGGGGTACGTGCCGTACACATGCAGGCGGGTTGGGTATCAACAGACCACTTAAAAAGTGATCATATATCTCGTTAGGAAGTGGGAAAAGTGGGAATGCATACATTAACACTGTTATATGGAGAATGGGTACAACGCTAAATGTGGGAGTAGTAGTAGTAAACTCGCTCACCGTAAGTGGGATGTTAGTAGGGATTGTATCAGTTCTAGTAATCGCCAGGAAGTGGGAAATGTGGGAAAATTTTAGATTTTCCCACTTTTTAAGTGGTCTGGGTATCAATAAATGCAGTTCAAAATTCATGTCCATCGATAAACAGCGGGAACGAGGAGAAGTTGTTGCGATAGGGGCGTTAGTATTCGCTTTATTCGCTTACTATCTTAACGAACCTAGCGTACTATCGCCAATCGACACGGTTCCACATGTTGCTTGTTTAGGACTTGACAGTGTTGCAGAGGCAGCTTGCTTGATCTGCGAGGACACCTTATTCGTAGGTGATCATTTGAGTCCCCCCTCTTCTTGTTCTTTTGAATGAACGTGTTCATCAATATTTTGTACTTTTCGTACTTCCCCAAATTCTGACCCAGGTACGATTGGCTACGAAAAGCCTCGTCAGCATTAAAGTCCAAGCGCTTAGCGAAAGCGGCCAACTGTGTTTCCTGGGCATCAGTAAAACGCCCCCTCTCCTCGGAGTCATCTTCACTTTCGTCTTCGACGACTGTGCGCTCGGACCTCAGAAGGGCCTTGATGGGGCCACTGGGAGAATTCATTTCGGCGATTTTGGCCTGATTCGAGTCCGCGGTTGTCGTGGAAACGAGGAAGGCACCTGCGACCAACACGACGACGTAAGAGAAACGCATGGGTATTCGTTGCGAGTGGGTACTTGAGGGCTGGAGAGGAGATTTCGAAATGAGACTCAAAGGCCAACTTCAGATACGTTTTAACACGACGCAGCGCTAGATAAAACAGATGGGACTGAGCAATGCTGAGAATGCAGTACACATTGTTTTCTTTGATTTATTGGAAATGACGATTTATTAGCTAGTTTAGCAATCCCTTCATTGTAAAACATTCACTTCGAGCCTCCGGCGCGAACAGGCAAAATTTGGACCCACCTCGTCTTTTCCCTAAAGGTAGATTTATACCTGAACTCAGTTGGTAAGCCTCATAGAGGCTTGCGTTCGATAATTAATAGTTACTGTATCGTATTGGCCCCCAACAATGCACTGAAGTACTGACATGTAGTATATGGTAAGCGTCAAATCGTTAGCTGTGGGCGAAAGCGACATCATCGATTGCGTTGTTCAATTATCGATCAAGTGCAAACCTCAATCAACTCAAACGCTGTTGCACGTACTGTACGACAAAGTATTGCTACATTTGTTAGCGACATCATCGATTGCGTAGTTCACCTGATCATAAAGCGATCAAGTGCAAATCTCAAATAACTCGAGTGCTATTGCATGTACTACAAACTATTGCTACATTAGTGCGTGGAATCATCGATTGCGTTGTTCATTACAACTTTCCGTATCGCCATAGCGTATCCCATAACTTACTAGATCTCAAAGTCTTCTATGCAGATGGACCATATGGGCATCGAGGATAAATAAAGTAAGCCAAATATAGTGCACTCGTCAACCACAAGTTGTAGTGTTGCTCTGCCGGCGGGTTCTCTGTGTTATGCTTTCGTCGCCAACTACGTACAGCAAAATATATAATACAATCGGAGTGAGCTGTGGAGCGAGTTTGTCGCTTTCCACCTTGAGCAAATACCCCGGGATGTGACCCATAACGGCATTCAAGATTTCATATTACGTCCGGGATTGTATGCGTTAGTGGGCATGAAGCTGGTGAAGACCAACCTACTCGACCATCGTCGACTGTAGTCCTGAGTTCAGGTATTGCACGGATCGCGTCGTGACCGCAGCTGCACGTCCAGCTATTTGTCCATAAATACCCACTAGCGCCCAAATTATCAATAAACCCAAAAGAGTATTTTGATTCCACTGAATGCCGCCTGGACGCTAACAATATGCCACGGATACCCCGTGCTTGCAAAAGGAGCAGCAAATTGAATCCTCGGATACCATTTTGGAACTGATGGTATCACCGACACACTGGGTGATACGAATCATGAATACTAAGAAACGCTTGCAAGTGGTAACTCAAATTGCCAATTCTGTCAAACAACGTGTCATTCTTTTCAACACTGTAGTCCTACCGTCGATCCTCTTCACCGGAATGAACAAATCAAGATCGCGAGCAACATTGTTGCAGCTTGAAAAACTTTAAAAACGTTTTGTTAGGATGGAACTACACGAAAGGTTCAAGCTCACGCCAGGATTAGTTTTTGTTTCTGAAAATCAGAGAGGAAGGGCTGCGCTTCAGCACATCAACCATCCAGACACAGATTCCCCTACGACTAACATGCATGAATCAAGCGGAAATTGGATACAGAGCGCTCCAGATAACCTCCCGGCCGCATTGCTAGTTTTGTTACCTACCGTACTTGTATCTCCTAGGGTTGCTATGCGTTTAATCCTACTTCCAAGGCACAAGTCCAATAAGCACGGCAAGAGAAACAATCAGGAATACCTTGACCGGTACAGACAATCGGGCGTCTTGAGCTTTGGGCAGATATAACGGAGCAGATGAGCTTGCATGACGATATTCAGCTTCTCAATTACAAATGAATAGGATCTGATACTCGAGAGCCTATTTCTGGGCACAATTAAGTACCTCCTGAACACGGCAATCAGTTGTCGAGCTTGAATAATAGATAAAGACTATTGGCAAACCACGAAATGGAATTCTCTGGAGTTTAGATCCAGAGTTTCTGCCGAGGTGCTAATAAAACTCTGTACTCTTATTCTCAATACTAAAATAAAACACAGTTACGAATGCAACTGGGACCCTATTTCTTGATGTACCTGTTTTCTCAGAACGACAGGTGGATTTATCAGCCAAAAGTGGCGTCATTCCTAACAAACTAAATTAACTGGTTATCAATGTAAGTAAGAGCTTCTACGTTCCATACAAAACACATTAACGAAACCTCTGGGCCGGGTATCACATAAATTATCCATCTGAATGTTGCTTGTGTGGCTAAGGGTTACTTCAGAACCCAATCACCCGGTGAATGTTGCTTGAAGAAATGATACCTAGTGAAGCTGATAAAACCTGTTGGTTAAAAATGACTCAATGTGAGTCAATATGACGGTTAAGTAGCGATAGTTCATCGTGCAACTAGATTGCATTTTTTTAATGGAGTTATCTTTTTTAAAAGGTTAACTCCGTTTACGAGGTTCATTCGCAAAAATAGGAGCCGTTGCAGATGCTGCTGCTGCGAAGCAGGCGCAATCGGGGTGGCCAGCAGGATGATCGACCGACATCTCACTTAATTTTAGGGCTAATCTTTTGCTGTCGGTAATTAATAAACTAGGCCTTGGTTTTGTTTCTAAATATGCGGCGGAAGTATCCGCGAATATGTAAAATCCAGGGTTTCCCCGTGTGGAACACGAGATTGCTTATATAATATTATCGTGGGCTATTATCGTCTTCGCTTGCTGTAGTTGGCAAGTGTCATGTCGTAAGTTGTGAGCAAAGCGACCATCTTCGATTGCGTTGTTCGCTATCATAAAGCGATCAAAGGCAAATCTCATTTAACTCAACCACTGTTGCGTTTGCGACAAACCTAAAGCACATCATCAATTGCGTTGTTCGCTTGATCTGCACCATTGGTGTCGCCATAGCGTATACATGCACATACACCATAGCTTACTGTACTAACATGTAAAGCACACTCCTGTCATCCCGATGGAACACCGTCAAAACCTAAGCAAATCGTTTGAAGAGGATCATCAATATAGTAAGCCGACAGATATGCACCGCTCATCAAACGTTACTTGAGTACTTATCTGCAAGCTGTGATGTTGCGTTGCCCGTCGGGTTATACGTTGTGCACATGCATTTTGTTATGAATACAGTAAGGAACTTGATTTGATTAACTAGATACCATGGTTCTCGTCTGAGTAACCTTAGAGTCTAAGGCTTAGACTATACCAGCATGTACTAGCGATCTACATTCGCGGAATCCAAATGCCATGCACCCGCTCTGACACTCTGTCCTGCGGGGTCAACAATGAAATCGTTGAACGATCACAGTGTAGTTCCACCGAGTGTTGGTATAAAAAAAAATTCAGTTTTGAAGAGATCGTCCACACACTTACATTGAAACCATAGAGTCCTGACATCACTGGAGGCCCTGCCGTATGTTAATTTGCTCTTGTCCAGGAATTTCATCGCCATCTTATTGCCCTTTTTAAGCACCGAGTCTTGATAAATAAATATGATACGGTTTCAAACGAAATGATGCTTAGGCGCCATTTGGAGTTTTCGAGGTAATCGGCTTCAAAGATTGGCCATCTAAATTCGGACCTAAGCGAATTTTGTCAGGAGAGGGCATTTTCCAATCGTACCTATTTTGGGCAGGTGTATCCGAGGGGGATCTTTGACATACCCAAATACGCAACAGAATGGACGGTGGTGACTCAAGCACTGATCCCCGCGCCCCCGAGGGCGGGCCAGACTGCCGCAGCGTCTCAGCACCGGAAGGCGGTGCGGACCCCCCAGCGACTCAGTATCACAGGGCGGGGCAGACCCTCGCAGCCACGCAGCGGCGCAGCACCTGAAACCGGCGCACCAGACAGTTCCTGTGCCTCAACTCGCCCGAGCATGCGTAGACTGCTCGGCTCACTTCGTCCTGATCCAGTGGAGGTCGGTGGTGTAGCGTCGGATGATAGCTCCTGGGATCCTGCTACAGAAGAGTCTAGCGGAGAGTCTATGGCCTAAGTATCCACTGCTGAAGAGGTTGTCGATGATCTCTCGGAATCAGAGCATGACGTGCAAGTGGACGGAAGCGTCATTTTGAATGACGGAGAGCTACGGGAGCGTGTGACTGGTCTAATTAACGAAGATACCTGCGAAGAACGATGCCTCCAGGGCAAAGCAGCCGAGCTCCAAAATTTCCTGTGTTCGGTCGCTCAGTTGACGACTCAAGAGAAGAAGCAAAGCATTATGACGTCGTTGGCGATGATGAAGCAGATAGATACGGCGGTGCGTCGTCGGGGTACTGGTGTAAGACAGAGCTTTGCGTACTACCTTCCTCTGGTGGGACGAGTTTGTCGCGATGCATGGACTGCTGTGTACCAGGTGTCAACGGCAACGATCACTCGCTACAGGCGCCAAATCCAGCGCGGTGCCTTTTCGGTGAAGCCGCACGGGGGTCACATGAATCTCAATGCTGCCAAAATTGATATCCGTTGGTTAGTCAAGTGGTTCCGTTCCTTCGCCGCCACATTAGGCGACGTGGTGCCCGTACGAGTTCGAACACAGAAGACGATCGACGGCGTTGTCCGAAAGCAATACACTGACGAGCAGTACACACTGTTGCCCGCGTACTTCACCTGCGACAAGATCTATACGGAAATGCACAACTACGTACTGGAGAACGAGATGGATGTCCGGGAGCCACGACCTTCGTCGTTCAGAAGGATACTGTTTGAATGCTGCCCAATGATTCGCATTCGCTCTCTACGAAGCAACGTGTGTGATGTATGCACCATTCTGTTCAACAAGATGCGGTCTGGCGTCACTGCACAACTCACGGAGGAGCTCGGGCTTCACACGGTAGCCGCACGGGCGATGAGGTAAGACAAAATGGACACAAGCATCATTTTGAATTGACAATGGATACTAAGATCATTTTGATTTGTTGGAAACATTTTTCAGGCAAGAGTATAAGAAAGACTTGGATTCTGTGTCGGACGAGCATGCGGTTCTCGTGATGGACTTCAGTCAAAATCCCACGCTGCCCAGTGTGACTTCAACCCCGTCACAATGGTACTTCTTGTCTTTGGTGAATGTGAGCGTGTTCGGCATCTATTATACCAACAAAGCCATTCAGTACAACTACGTGTACGAAGAATCTACCGCCGGCAAGGGCACAGACGAGGTTAACAGCATGCTTCACCATTTCGTCACGAAGATTGTGCTACTCGGGGGACACCGGAAGCTCACGATCTATGCCGACAATTGCGGGGGCCAGAATAAGAACAACTTCGTTGTCAAAATGCTTCTAGCGTTAGCTCAAATGGTAGATCTAGAAACTGTGGAGCTCAAGTTCTTCGTCAATGGCCATACAAAGAACGCTGTGGACCGTGGATTTGGACACATTCGAAAGAAATTTGCTAAAGAAGACGTTTGGACGATGGAACAAATGCTGGAAGTCATCAACTCGCCTTCCGTCACCTCGGCGCTCGTGCACATTCCCAGAGACAATGGTATCATGAAAGTCTTTCGTAACATCGTCAAGGAGGCCTACAAGGATCTAAAGCATTCGCAACGCTACCGGATTTTCACCATGAATGAGGCGAATCCTGGAGTTGTGAGTTGTAGGGTGGGGCCAAGCGATACGGCGGTCCCACAAGACTTGCGGTGCACTTACGACGGTATTGCGACGGATGCAGGAAAGCTAAGAGAGCTCTTTGAAAGTCATCTAGAGAAACTCGAGCCCCCAACACCAAACTTCGAGAAGAAGCAGCAAATATACGACAAAGTGCGCCCATACGTTCCGAAGGAATACGCAGATGACTCACTTTACGACGCGCCAAACGATGAAGAAGAGAAAATAGCAAAGGAAATCGCCCAGGCTCGCCGTAACACTGCCGCTAAGAAGAAAAAGCATGCACCAGAGAAGCCAAACACCGAAGAAGCTATGGCAGAGGCAACTTCAACCGAAGCGAACGTCGGTGAAAGTGCCCCTAGCAGCAGTGCTGCACAAGCCAAACCTGCGTCGAAGCTTTTGAAGCGTGCCAGGAAGGAACAGTAATGTAGCAATGTTTCGATCTAATCGAAATGATGCTTCCATCCATATTCCCAAAATACCAAAAAATGGGAAGTGATTACCCATATTAATCAAAATATACCCTCAGATTTTTGCCATGGGATATTGGCATCCAAATTTGGAGAGGTTGTAGGCCGATTTAGAGGCTGTGAACAGGCGCAATCGATTCAGCGCCTGAAAAGGAACTATTTCATCAAAAAAAAAATCCAAAAATGTCGACCCGGAGGGAGACAACATTTTTAAGTGACCAAGGCTTGGTCGGTACGCAGCTTCTTGGGGACCTAAAGGCATCAGAAGAAAGAGGAGACGCTACTCTTTGCAGTCATGTGCCTAAATCGCGATTCGTACTTAGGTTCGGAAGCATCTTTTCGTTTGAAACCGTCTCATATGTAATAGCTTTGCAGGTTGGCATGTGATCAGTGTTGTTAATTAACTTGGAAATACCGGGTGATACATGTACCTTACCCACGGTAATTCGTGCGTTATTAGGAAAAGGTATTAACTTTAATGTTCGTTTTTTGTCATGGCTGACGGGTATTGGCTTAGAAGGTACCACCGCAAGAATGTATTTTGTGGCAGGAGTATAAAGAACAAGTTTCATAGGCTTAGAAGTGGTACCTAGTGGTACCTTCTAAGCCTATGAAACTTGTTCTTTACTTTCGTAAGAAGTATATCAGGCTCTACGCCAAAACGTCGGCGTTTTCCGCTTATGTTTTCTCGGAATAATTCAAAGTTTACGTATTAGCGGTACAAGGAAAGGTATTAATACATGTATTAGGAGGTAATAACGGTAATTGGTATTAACTCGGGGTCTAACTGACGTTGAGTTGGACAGAAAGCTCCAGATGCCCACCTTCTCTAGCTTTAGGCACCCGAAGTTTTAATGAACCGCCACCTGTACCGGGAAGTCCCAGAAATCCAGGTCGCCATCGGTCAAGGTAGAGCGACTTGCATCCTAGCACCAAAATACTAGAAGTCCATGTTGCGTTGCTACCAGTCGGGACGGCCAATTCATCGACTTTATGACCACCGGAGAAAATGTTCACGGTCACAGCCTTGGTATCGACGCTTCTGAACGTGAGCATGACAGCTCCATCACCTTTTCTTGTCCACGATAAACTACTACCCTTGAAAGCCTTCCCCACGGTGATAAGTCCAAGCGTGTAGGGCTCAATCCCGTCATCGATCTCGCCGATAAACTGAGTTGGGCCGCAAATTGGCTGGATGTACTCGGTAACGATACCTACGATTCGCGTCATGTCGATGAAGAGCACGAAAATTGTCATGACGACTTTGTCCGTCACAACCTGCATGTACTCTTTGGCGGATAATGAAGTGCCGTTGTCACTCTTCCCCGTGTCAATTAGGCCGTCCACAAGCGGAAGGTTGGCGTCTCAAATGACCTCTCCACGTGTACTTGACAGTGTGATAACCCTCACACCTGCTGAGGAGCAGATCCTGGTAGACGCTATGGCGGAAGTTTTCGTGCCACCTGAAGCTCCAGCAGATTTACTGGCAGGAATTGCGTCTGCTGTGGCAGCTTTTACCAGTTCGAACGGGAGAAAACCTCCACAACGTACACATCCTCTGTTCACGAAGGAACAAGCACTTGAGGTGCTAAATGGACTACTTGCAGCTCAGCAGACGGATCCACATGTGGTTTTGGAGACTTTGATCACTCCAAGTGTCTTGCGTAGCGTGTCACGAGTCTCATAAGCTGTAGCCTCAGTCGACTCGGAGATCATCTGATCCATGCAGTTGTTAGTCACGATCGGAATATCACGAACCATGAGATCGGACTCGTACATCGCGATATGAAGCTGGTTGTGCGTTATTCCAGGGTTATCTTTCTTCATTTGAGCCACAGTCATCCACGTACGATCAGTCAATTGCTTGAGCTAATAGCCACATGTAGATTTGGAGGTCAAAGCAGTCTTCAGTGAGGATATTTCAGTCTCGTTCAGCTCAGACAGAGGCTGCGTAAAGTTGACGCGGTGAAGGAAGGCCTTGAACCTGTCCCAACCTCGAATGATGATGTCTTCATGGTCTAAAACCTCACCCAGTAGGAGTTGAATTGTATCTAGCATCCAACTTCCAGGGTCGAGGATCTCAGGACACGGGAGACCCAAGCACATCGCGATGGCGACAGGGAAGTCCATCGTCACGTAGCTCGTCTGGTGCACAAGGCTCATGATCTTGTCGTAGGGAGTCTGCGGGTCGGAAACCTTGATACTTCGAATATACTTGACGAGCATTTGACTGTACCGATGATGGATCGGATACATTTCGCACCCGAGACGATGCCCTTCGTCGCTGCTGTAAGTTCACCAAACAGACCCATGGTAGCTAATGATATGGCCGACTGCAACACGTTGGCAGCCTTCATGTAGACTTCGAGTGCACAGTCATCGTTTTGTCTGATACATTCCATGCCGCACTCCACTGGGTAGGAGAGAGGACACTGCTCCCAACACGTTTTCCACTTGTAGTTGAAGCCAACAGGACAAGTGTCCGTGATATGAGCTTTACAGTAGCAAGCGGAGTCTCCACAATCAGGTTTACCAATAGTAGGCCCAACCCAGTTTCTACAGGTCGATCGGACCTCATCGACGGTCTTAGCGTAAGCTCCAATCTCGAGTTGGTGACTTGAATTTCGTGATCGCGAAGAGTTTGGATCAGCTCCCTCCAAGACGTTTTATGAGCTTGATCTCACTAACTTGGGCTGCTCCGTTGAACTGATCACCACTGATGCGGACGCGTCTGTTGTTGAAAAAGTTCTTGTAGCAAAAATTGACAGCAAAACCAGAACCTTCGTCCACTTCATCATGATTTTCTCCGGCAGTAGGGAGTTCAGCGATTTTGAGAATGAGATATTCGACTTGTACGTCTCGATGATCATTGTCGTAGGGCGAGCGCAGCCAATGCTTCGGTCATTTCACAACAAGTTCCCTCGCATATCCGGCGACGAAGCATAGCAAGAACATCAGCAGTATCCCATATCAAGAGGTCATATTCGTCGCGTGGAGAGTGAGCTCGGTTGGTCAACTTCCGTTTGCCATCCGGGTGTCGTTTGCGGACCGAGGGCCAAATTCTTGAGATGGGCTCAACGTCGTGAAACAACATCTTCGTTTATGCCGTTCGTGACATTTCAGACGTCACGACCTCGTTGACGCGATGCATGGAAACTCTTGAAACTCCGAGTGAACAATTGTGTCCAGTCTTTGAGTTAGCAAACCCCACTTCTGTCCGATCGTCCGGTTCCGGTAAGAGAGGCCAATTCGGAATTGTAGCGGCCGTCGTGCCTCAGGCAAATGACACTTCACCTCTTGCTAATGTTTTGTCGACCGATGAGACGGACACGTCGGATAGCGAAATCTATGTGCAATCGCAGTTTGTCTCGCTGTGTTCATTGCACTGCACGACTACTGTAGGCTCAGCTCAACCAGCCAATTCCTAGGACGCACTCATTCAACGGAACCAGACACATTTTAATTTTAAAAGGAAGCTTCGGTCTGTCCGTCGGAGAAAGAAATATTGTCCGCACCAAAGAAAATTGTACTGTACGATTGAGTCGATCATTCGAATGCGTACCATTGATCAAGTAAATTCAACGGAAATTGCTGATTTAGCTCTTTCGAACCCCCAGAACATTGAATATTTTGTTGCTGGAGTTGAGCTGCTGTGTCTGCACAATATGGAGTGCCTTGCATATAAACAGGTTCCAGAATTTGCGTTTGCGTCCACCTTGGTACTTCCGTGATCTTAGTATTTGTAAGATCTAAGCGCTCAATAAAGGTTGTTGAGGAAGTCCATGTAGCTGGTAGCTCTTGTAAAGGATTGTCGTTGAGCGTAAGCACTGGAAGCGCGTGGTCTGCAGGTAAATTCCCAAACTGCGGAATGCTCTCTAATCGGTTCCCTTTAAGCGAGATCACTAAGACTTGTAGGTCAAGCAGAGACTCCGGAATCGTGGTAAGTTCGCCATTTTCAAATGCAACGATAACCATGAACTTCCATAGCACGGATAAATTATTGGGCAAGTACGTGAGGTCCGTGGCACAGAAGTTTATCGTCAACAAAGACGCTGGAAGCGGCTGTATCAAAGCCTCCGGAAACCCGGACGAGAAGTTGGAGCGTGCCACAGCCAACATTCGCAATGATGGGTTTGCTGAAGGTGATAGGGACTCTTTTGTCCACTTCACAACAGTCGAGTTGTACACATGTAACAGCAACAGATTGTTAAACCGGAGAATTGACGTCGGCATAGAGAGCTCGGGGCAGTGTATGATCGAAAGTGTAGCAAGCGCCAACTCGTCCAAGCCCAATAAATCAGCGTCCTCAACGGAAACTGTGCCACGTTTGTGGCAGTCGATAACTAGACTCGAACATGAGGCTTGGTCTCCAAACCATGGATGTGTTAACGCACGGCAGCCAACAACGCTGGATTGGTCATGAAGGGCAGCGTGAATGTGAAGTCCGAGGACGAGAGCTCCAGCCACGCAGAAATGAGCTTTTGCAACTTTGTGAAGTAAATTCGTACAAGTCCACTTTGTCGAAGAAACCTCCGATTTATCTTCAGAGTGAGGCTCTGTCGCTGGTGTGAGGTTACTAGATATCGCCACAGACTGAAATGCATCGGATTCCCTTACCAATAGCTGGGACAACGTCACGAGAGACACGTAAATGGAAACGTGTGGGACCAATTTCAGTCCAAAATCCACAAGACTGCTGACGAATACGAGCTTACTCTCGAGAACGAAAGTTGCAAAGAAAACTGGATCGTGGAGTTTGTTGTATCCTTTGAAAAGGTGGGTAGTAGTGTCGAACGCCAGGTAGAACGGTGCCATGATAACGATAGGAATCAGTACAGATATGGCGATACAAAGGAAAAGATCTACTGACAGAGCCACGACGCACTCAAGTGCTGGTTTGTGTTGTAGAAATTGCTCAACTGCCACCGTAGACCAGCAATTCATCACAAGTAACGCTGCTAGCAAACTGTTCAGCCATTCATGTGGCATTAAGTGGCTGGATCGATAGGCCTGGTACGTTTGTGACAAGACTTCTGCTATCTCTCGCACCACGAAAACTGTGAGGAAATGTTCACTTTCAATACCAAAAAGTCCACGAGAGGAGAATACTGCAGCTCAGATGGCACTACCCTTGAACCTATTGAAGCGGCAGGTACAAACTGAGATCGAACCTGGCCAGGCTGGTCCTTTTGCACTGAGGATCCGCGTCATGGTGGGGTGTTTTGAGTGTTTTTCTTGTGAAGGAGCTTCTCGAAATATGAATTGTCGCGCTCGACTCGACAAATACGTCAGTTGGATCACTCGAAAAGTGTGGACAAGACCAACACACGCGAATACGAGACCATAGACGCCATAGTCCCTATTTCCTGTGATGGGAGACCAAAGCCGAACGTAATTTCCCATTATGGGGCCGGTGAAGTACATGTACCAATACGCAGCAGCTGTCTCGATCAAAAACGTGCCACATAGGACGTGTGTCGCCACAATAGTCGTCCAAGCCACACGAAACCCCATCGGCGTCAATGTTAGTGTCATTATCGGTCTCTCAGTGCTGGTAAAGGTTGATACAGCACTGTACGTTGTGGTGACCACTGTCTGTTTTCCAGTACTAACAGGAACAATTGCTGGAGCTCGAATCCAGGACAAGCGCCGCATCATCGTGCCAACGAAAATCATGAACATTAAAAACAAACATCATCAAACCATTAGGAACCATTTTTACGTTACAAGGAGCCATTTTAGGCTACGGGAAATCATTTTTAGGTTACGAGGAACCATTTTTCGGTTGACGAAAAAGCATGACGGAACACAAGCAAAAGCTCGGTTAATTGTGCTACGACTATGACTGCCATCGAAAAGATGTAGATCCACATTTGAATGGAAATGGGTATTATAACCCAAAAGGTAGCGATCAACTCACAGCTCGAACTCTTCCTCGTGGACGTCGAAGTAGCGGACGCCAATATCCGAGATTGCACTCTCAGTAGCGTTTTTAAGAGCCCCCGGTCGGGAGATGAAGACTCCAACGGTAGAATTCCCAATGGCTGCAGCGTCAGGGTGGGCAGTCGTGAACTGTTTGTGGCTGGCGAACACCTTTCGCATGATCGTACCCATGTTCGGACGTTGGCCAACAACCACTTGGTAGTCTGCGATAAGGTCGCGGAGAGTGTGAGCGTCACTGGCGTACGGCTGCACGCCACCAGGAGTCATCAGTGATCCAGAGTAGCCGGCAGATTCCGTGTTTCTCTTGTCCTCCATGAAAGTAAATGCGTAGACTCCAAGCATAGCGACGACAATCACCAGCACGATCTCCACAGAGTTCTGCAGTGGCCAAAGGTTGTTATCAGCCTGCACCTTAGTGCCGTACTTGACCAGAATCCAGATGAGGAAGGTGATGAAAAACACCACAGCGTACATGAAAACCTTGTTGGTACGTGAACGCAGTGGCTCAGCAAAAGGTCGAGGTGTCTTTGACGTGATAACAGTGTCGTATTTGGTGGCTGATGCGTGTGGCTTCCCACCGAGACGTTCGTGATCAATCGGTTGGTCGAGTTGGTCGTTGGTTGGACACGCGTGAGACTGAAGTGAAGACTGAAGTAGTGTTGCTGCGGGTCGAGCTCTCGGATCTGCATGAGCAACGGGTGGACCTCTTCCAGTAGCGACAACTCACGGAACGTGAAGATGAAAAAGACTTTCTGACGCACTGGTTCACCCTGCTGCAACTTGGCCACGATGTCCTCTAGGATCGAGAAGAGTGGCGTCACGCCAATGCCGCCGCCCACAAGACACACAGTCGAGTACTCGTCGTACATTTCGAGTGACACGCCGTAGTAGCCATCCATGTAGATGGTGGGTAGCACGTTGTTCTGCTTGCACTCCTCAGAGTACCGGACGAGTTCGTCGGTCCAGTCACCAAATGACTTCAACAGGATCGCCAACGTGTCAGAGCTGGTACGAGGTGATGAAGCAATAGTGAAGGCGTGCCACTGCAACTTGGAGATGGTGGGGACATTCAAGTAGACGAACTGACCGACTTTGAAGTCACCGGCACGAGTCGTAGAACGCGACAGCACCACTTTGATGACATCACTTGAAAGCGTCGTGAACTCACGCACCGCCACGGGCGTAAACCCGTTGGAGCTGGAGATCGCACGGCAGATCGTGTACAACATGACCGAAGGGAAGATCCACGCGAGGATCGGGTTCCAGTGCAGCACGGCGAAGATCGTGCCGAGGATGAAGAGGTGGTGGGCCGAGTAGAATGTGTTATACATTTTGCGGCGTACCCACGCGATGGAGGTAAATCCGATGGAGAGGAAGCAAAGCAGAGCAATGAGACCAAAGAAATTCATCCACTGGTCCTTGCCTTCACCTCCGACTTCGCAGTTGAAACACGGCAGAGCCTCCTTAACCCACGTACCCTCCTTGATCCAAGACCAGTAGTAGCCCAGGCAGTGAAGGAATGCCGTCACAACAGTGACAACACCCACCCAACGGTGATACTTGATACCGTTAGCGTACGAAATGTTGAGGAACTCCATCCACACGCAGTTACGAGTTGCCGGTAGGAACAAAAATGCCATGTTGTAGATACAGACAAAGCCCAACGTAAGGGCCACCATCTCCAAATACAACTCAAAGTTGAATTCACGTCCCCTTTTGCGGTTCCGCTCCACCCGGTGCACGTAGTAGAAGTAGAACACGTATACATTGCCACCCACGAGGAAAGCCAGGAACAAAAGCTCACCAAGACTGACACGTGCCACCCAACCGAAGATCCGTGGTTTACGACGGAGAACACGCGTGAAGCTGAGAATGTAGTGCGACGTGATCCGATGCACATTGAAGTGCTTTAGCGACTCAAGGAAAACCAGAGATGCCGCGATCGGGAGGAAGCAAAGCAGGAAGAAATACGTCGGACGCACCATTTCGGAATGACCAACATCGCTCCCTTTTTCAGCATTAGGTGGAACACCAAACCAGGTACCGATTGTGGTACTGAGGTCGGAGTACGTCTCGGTGAAGTAGAAGAGCTGGCCGTACGCGTACGTGATCATGGAAGCGATGATCAAAAGTTGCAACAGGTTCCCGAAAATTGAAAAGCGGTTGATCGATGGGTAACTGGAGATTCGAGGTTCTCCGACGAGACTGTTGCGCTTGTCATCAGCGTCGGGAGTCTTGAGTGTTGAGAAAACTGCATCGACACGAGGGGTGGTGGTTGTATCCGCGTTGCTCGGTGCCATGGTGGACAATCGAAACTGAGACCGCTGGACTTGCGCAGTCGAAGGCAAAATGCGGAATGGTCGAGTAGCGAGACTTGCACTGTCGTTTCCATGGCCGAAAGACTTTACTGGGGATTGTGGGGCTCGAGTAAGTGGCTGGATACGAATCAAGGAGACAGACGAGTGCACGTCAAGGCAGAAGCTGGACGAGTGTGTGTCGCTACAAAAGCTGGACCATCAGTACCGAGGCACACGCCCTCAGGCCAATGGCAGCTTCTTATTACAGTTGTAAACGGCGCTGAGTGTTGACGGATGGAGCCGTCTCACCGCCAAAGCATCAACTGGCGATCCGCACTCAATTTCGGACGCGGGGCTTTCGTGGATCGGCGTTATCCCTTGGTTGCTGATAGGATACATGTACTGTACCCTCAACCATTGCGAAGCAAAAGTTCAGCTAGCATTATAGAGATGACGTTGCATTAGCTCGTGAACCCGTCCAGCTCAAGGAGAAAGCTATGGTTCGGACACCTCATGAGTGTGTGGGAATTGCACTCTGTGTGACAGCAGTCAGTCAGACGGCCTGAAAGCCTCGTCGTGGTGGCTTTCAGCTGCGCTGGTCGTCGCGAAACCGTGTTTTGTGTCAAATCTTGGTAGTCTATCGGCAATACGACACCGTACACACAAGGTCCTCGTGCCATCGGCCAATGACGTTGCCACCACCATGGTGTCGCCCAGACTCGCATGCGGAATCGGCTGGTCAGACTTTGCCAGTCCCAGCGACTGGTTCATTCTGGTCATGCCAGCTGCAGTCAGCGCAAGCCCAACGATACCCACAAAGCTCGTTGCAGCTTTTTCTACATGTACAGTAACTCGTGTGAAATTTAAGTTAATTCGACCAAAATTAATCGTGAGATTGACTAAAAAATTTTGGCGATTCAATTTCTCTGCAGGAATTAATTCTCTAGGTTTCGTTATGCGGTGCATACATAGCATATTTTTTTTGGATAATTGACTTTTAGGAAAGATTTAGCTAAATATATGGAAGAAAATATCTAATGATACTTAGTACTACTACTATATCCAAGGTGAGGACTTCCAATTATGGTGTGATGCCCCCCAAAAACATAGTTTTCGGTTACTTAAGTTTTGCCACGGTTGACGAGGCGTCTCCTTCGCCTGCCTCGCAGCTACTACAGCGCTGTGTTGGAACACAACTGATCGATACCAACCCATACAAGTTAATAACTGCTGTAATGTAGTATGTGAACGCTATTGGGTGACCATCGTCACCATGCCAAACATTTCGAATATTTAGTAGCGAAGACCAACTTTTACAACTTTCCGGCAACATTGTTTACTATTTTAATATTAAATTAGTAGAGGAATACCTGCTAGAAAACTACCGCAGACCGCATCAATCAGCAGAACTTTAGTTCCTGGAATAACGGGACCCTTCGTTATTCCACTGGAACTAAGTATTGGAATATCCACAGGTAATTTATCCGTAAGTTATTCAGATTTTCACGGACTTTTCGTTTTTCCAGACCCGGAGATATTCCAATGGTTACTAAGTACAATTTACAAAAGCGTCGACAACATCTGCATGCAAAGGACAGATATCTTTCGTGGTGCTGCTGAACTTCAGTCGTCACGCCACCACAGACGTGATATCATAATCAGATGGTGCACAGACAATGCGTGGAACTCGAGACCTCGTCTCAAATCTCCCCTCCATGTTTCACTGCTTCACTTCAGGCCACTTTTACTGCGTTCTACATGTACTGTACATGTAGCCGCCAGGAATCAAAGGACCGAATTATATGTACAGTACTCGCAGCACAACACACCGAGGTGATTGTCGACAGGTTTCATTCGATCACCTTGGCAAATCGCACGGTAGGAAATGGATAGTCCTCGCCTTCTGACTGTACGAAGGACACTCGCGAGTCTGCCTTGCTGTTCGAAACTGTGGGCGCCAGTCATCAACCATATGCCCCGACGACGAAATCTCACAATCCTGAAGCTATCACCGGCGTCTCTATTGGTGAAGGCCACACGCCTTCATGCCAATCCTCCGTGATACCGGTGGTGCAGAGAGACCGAGGTTTGGCCGATGGACCTTGCGGCGGAATGGCCTTCATGACCGTCTCTTTCAAAAGGCACGCGTCCGATGCGCGATACAAGTTCACCGGGCCGCGGTTGCCCGCGAGATCTGGGCGCTTCTGAGTCCCAACGAGTCTCTAAGGCGCGTGCCATTAATTTATTTGTTCAGTTCTGCACTTTACTACGCTACTCGACTTCTATCTAACTCACGTTAAGCTTGGCGGTGAGCTCCAAGTGGCCACCTTCGCTAGCTCGAGGCACCCACAGTTTGAGTGAGCCACCGCCGGTACCGGGGAGACCGAGGAATCCAGGCCGCCACCGGTCAAGGTACAGCGTCTTTCCTCCCAGCTCCTTCACGGTTGATGTCCACGTCACGGTTTTACCTGCCGGGACGTCCTTCTCGTCGAACTTGTCGCCACCCGAGATGATATTGACCGTCACGTCCTTCGTGTCGGTGCTGACGAACGTGATCTTGACAACACCGTCACCTTGTCGCTTCCAAGACGAGCTACTGTCTTTAAAAGCGTCTCCGACGATACGGAGACCAAGTGTATTGGGGTCGGTACCGTCGTCGATCTCACCCACGAGCTGCGTGGGGCCGCAGATGGTCTGGATGTACTCGGACAACAGACCGGAGATACGCGTGAGATCGATGTAGAAGAGCGTGGCGATCGTCATGAGCACTTTATCAGCTACAACTCGAGTGTACTGCTTAGCAGTCAAAGACGTGCCGTTGTCGCTCTTTCCCTTATCGATCAAGTCGTCCACGATCACGCCGTACGTCTTACGCAATGTGTCACGTGTCTTGTACGCTGTGGCTTCATCCGACTCCATGATCATTTGATCCATGCAGTTGTTGGTGACTGTGGGGATGTCGTGCAACATGAGGTTGGATCTGTACACTTGCACACGGAGGTTGTCTGTGGAGATCCCCGGGTTCTCTTCCTTCATTTCGGCTATAGTACGCCATGTACGGTCGGTCAAACGCTGCAACTCGTAGCCACATGTCGAGTTGGATTCCATACCTTTCTTCAATGAAGAAATCTCCGTCTCATTGAGATCATTCACAGCGTAGGTGAAGTTGGAACGGGTGAGGAAAGCTTTGAATTTGCCCCAACTTTTGAGGATTCCGTCTTGACGAGCCAAGATCTCGCCTAACATCACTTGGACCGTACCCATAAGGACACTAGCAGGATCGAGGACTTGCCAGTTGTAGGATCTACCCATGCACATGACGATACTAACCGGCAGGTCAATTGTGATGTAACTTGTCTGGTACAGTGCCAACAACACTTTATCCTGCGCTAACTGCGGATCGGACACCTTGAGAGCGCGAATGTAGTTGACAATAGCACGCATCGTACCAAACATGGCTCGAGCGCACTTGATGCCGACACGGACGTTTTTCGATAGCTTCGAGAATGCTCCAAACACACCCAGAATTTGTACAGAGAAGAATGCGTTGGCCACACTCACGAACTTGGCGTAGACTTCAGAGCCGCAATCATCACTTTGTCGGATGCATTCAAAGCCACATTCCACCGGATAAGCCATCGGACATTGAGCCCAGCACATTTTCGTGTTGTAGTCGAATCCGTACGGACAAGTATCCATAATATGAGCCTTCCGCCAACAAGCCTTGTCAAATGCTGGGTCCGAAGGCTTACCAATGGTAGGACCAACCCAATTACGGTAAGTAGACACGATCTTGTCCTTGGTGTTAGCAGTCGAGCCAATCTTGATGTTATCAGGAACAGCAACCGTCGCCAATGCGTCAGAATAGGAGGAAGAAGCGTTGTCATCCTCCGAGTCGTCGGAGTCATCAAGACCACTTGTCGACCCCGGGAATGTATCAGAGTGTGAGTCATCGTCGTGGTCTACGTCGTATGAATCGACCTCATCTGATGACGAAGAGGAAGGTGTCGATACTACCGTCGGTGTTAGCGTACCAGGCGAGTACGTCCGATCGATCACTACGGACAGCTTCGCTTCGGCTTCCAGGCGGCTGATAGCGACAAGTGCTGTCACGAATGTCAGCAGTTTGAGCCATTTTACCATCGTTGGAACCTCGCGCAAGACTTGACGTCGCTTGTGGAGAACTCCGCAGAAAAGAGAATGATCATTGTGCTCGACTGGCACAGCACGTCTCGGTGGTTGAGCCCGTGAACCCTAAAGTCGCCTGTCGCTCGGGCGTCCTGGCTCGTGTCTCCCCCTCCTTATGAGCTCCCTCCCTTACACATCCAGGACAGCTTTGCATTTTGCAAGAAAATTGATATCACGCCCCTGCTTTAGTTAGTTTTGGACTCACAACTAAGAGAGCCGATTCGGTCGTGCAGGTCGATCGATATCAGGTGAACGCTTGGCTGTTTGCGCTGTGTACGGGACCTTGGTCCACGTGGAAATGGCGCAATGATCCCCGCGATGTATTTGGGATCCGCTAGGGACATCCTTGTTGTTTGCATGTTCAAACTGCTTTCCCTCGTGCCAAGACTGTTGGCTATCAACGCACTGCGGTAATCGTACAATTGTAAACTTCACGCTGCGAACAGAATAACAACCACGAGATGCCGACCTGCTGCTGTCCGATGGTCCGGTTCCATTAAGAGTGGACATTTTCAGAACGCTTGCCAACGTCGTGCCTCAGACCAATGACAACTCGCATCGCTGCAGCTGTCGCTAACGCAATTTGTCGACGAATGCCGCGGACAGGCCGGCGGTCCAAGTTGAACAGCAAAGCTAGCGAAATCCGCCAAACTGTACAGTACATGCAGCAGAGGTCCTCTGCCAGAGGAGGCTGACACCTTGGCCACCGCTGTCGCAGACTTGCCTTCGATACCCCTGCGGCGTACGTGCATGGCGACACCATCCTTTGACCTCCTTATGCACGGCCAGATTCAGCGCAGCGATCCGAATTTTGCAGGTCCAAACGCCGTCGGACAGCGTGGTTGAAATGGCGACTGCGACATGGAGCTACGGTCGGTACAGTACATGTACGTGTACTCGCGGCGCTGATGCTACGTTGAGGGCGATTTCTGGGCTGTCCAATTTCCGTGGGTTAACGATCTACACAAGTTGCTGTGTTTGTTTAGTCTGGTGCCTGGTGACCACCAGATCGGACCTCGTCGTTTGTTCCCTTCATTTCGGCAACAAGATGTGGTTTCGCTAATTTCTGATCCCTCTCAGTCTCTTCTCAAGCGGTACGGGGTTTAACAAACCGCATCGAGAACTGCCCGCCGCTGAGTTGTCCGCACGCGAAACTTGTCCGACGGCGGCATTTAGTCCCCACAATAGAAGACCGGTCATACAAATGTCAAGTGATTTCAAGTACTGTAGCCATCTTTAATACAAGGTGATCCATTCCGACGGCGATTAAAAGTGTACGACCAAGTGCGAACAATTTGCAAGCGATGAGGAATCGGTTGGTGAGCAAGTTATCACTTGATCCGACGGCGTCTTCATCGCACGTCACCAGCGCATGGACGATCGATGACAGCGGGGACACAATAGAAACGCGTAATGTGAATGCAATGAACAAGGATGCAGTCAACGTCGAGCTGTTTAAACGTTCGTAAAAAAAATGACTGCATTGTCGTGGATCATGCACCCATGTCCCCTTTCCTTCGTTAAAAAATTGTGAAACAACATCGTGCATAGCAACGCGCAGCGTTGTGCTAAGCTTAGGATCCTCTCGTATGAACTTTCAGCTTCAAGTGCCTCCCTTCTCTAGCTATCATCGACGGACACGATGTTTGTATTCGCTGTATATTGAAGACCTACCGATGCATGCCTAACCAATAGCCAACGAGACTAAATAACGGCTATTAGGATGTTGACATTGTCGAGTGTCGGGCATTCGTCTCGTTCATAAGTAATGCTAAAGACACGTCGATGATTTTTAGTCTCGGTGGCTCATCAGCGCTGAAATCTCGAAAACCCTGATGCTCAACCCACTTTAATACAACGTTGCGATCAGCGATGCGCAACGCGTACTGGGAGCCTATAGCGCCACGCGCCATCCGACTCCATCTCCAGAACCAGACAGTCCTGCCATTGATAGCTATCGCCATAGCTCGACTCCAATGATGCTTCCTAAAAAGCTATCTTAAACGGCATCAACAGTATCGGAGATAGGTACTGCACGAGAGAATGAGAGCTCTAAAGCAGTGATCTTGACGTTACCATGCTTGTACCAAGATACACACATGATCTTTCCAGTTATCTATCGCTGAACCGTTTGTCAAACATGCCAGAAGCTGAGATCGTCCGCGTTTGTTGGTGATCCATTGTCCCCAAGTCGCGTGTCACTGGCCAATGATACTTGTCGGATCTGCGAAACGAACGCGTCGTGTGCCTTAACGACGAGTATGGGGTCAGTTTGAGGTCAGCTCCGTAGTTACGAATCGCACACTCAAAAGAAGATATGGTGAAGATGAAACAGCATTAGATAGAAAATGTACCTGTAAGCGAAGCCTGACAAACACGCTTTATGGGGACCAGTTAATTTAGCCATCCAAGCAAGTGTTTTTCCTCAAAATGTTAGCCTGTATGAAGCGTTCTTTTGCTGGCAATACGACCTTGTCTCAACTTGCCGCATGCACGTAATTTATGTGATCACATCACACAGCACTAAGTGGCTGTAGCCGTGACTAAAGCACGAGAATAATGCTTTTGTGTTTTCTGCTTATCCCGATCTTATCCACCGTACTGCTTTGAGGGGTTGCAACCTCCCGCGACTAGCTTTTCATTGGCGCCTGCCACGCGACACAAAAGCAAAGTCTCATGCTGAAGTCGCCGCGATCCAAATTCAAGTTCAGTTTGGCACCGCACGTATCTAACCGATCTGAACCATTTTTCACGGGAGCGCATTTTCACGGCGAATGCAGTGACGAAAACGAATTTATGGGTGGTGAAGGCGATTTTGTTGTTCAGTGGCCAAGTAAAGTGCACAACTTACCTATGAAATAATGGACATAAAATCCGCAACCTCCTGCTTTGTGCTCTTGTATCTGGCCAGATAGCACTCATTATTCCCGATGAGACTTTTGTCATTGGTTCGAGGCCACACGCCCTGAAGGCACTGGACGATTCAGCAACAGGCCGTTTGCACGATGGTGTTAACGGCCCAGACGTGGCGAGACCCACAGAGAGAGACTAAAAGAATACAAGTTTCAGACGTGTGCGTTGCAAACCGCCGGAAGCGCGTGTACCGACGAGTGATTTGGTTCTGTTGGTGGCGCCGCAGTCGATCTTCCCTACAGATCTCCTCGTTTAATTGCTGCCGTTGCGTTGGCCATCGTTTCACAGAAAGCGCTTCCAGTACTCACGAGTACGAGATGCTGCAGCTCCGAGCTTTGCATCGAAGCTTGAGACCTCTTTGTATTCGACTCATTCTCCGATTTCCTCTCGACTGAACAACTATCGGTAGCCTCCCGTCCTGTGCATCAACCAAGTGAAGCACCTGTCAGTCATGGCGCCAAGCAACGCGATGACTCCTTATCCGGACATGGAGTTCACTCACCTCAAAACTCCGACGGACAACCTTCAAGACAAGTGTGGAAATCTAAACGTTTCTCGCAAGTTCGGACCTTCTCCGTGGGCAGGTCAGTTTGCGTTCTTAGGGAACGTGGCTCAAGTCGTGATCTTGGCTTCTATCGTCGTGTACGCGTATGGCCAGCTCTTCTATTTCTCGGACGCGTACACTAACACAGTAAGCTCGAACATTGGCACGTGGTTTGGTGTTCCTGTTGGTGGTGGCAAAGGTGCTGGTGGCCACTCGGAGATGGTGCGTCCCATGTTCTTCTTCCTTTTCTGCTTCATCCCGATGGCAGTGGCGATTCTCCTGCTCGAGTTCCTGCGTCACTTCAACGTACGTCGCATCTCGTCCAGCTACGTCCTCAACTTGGCTCGTTTCCTTCGCCTCAAGCCCCGGATCATGGGTCGTGTGATCAACAGAAGTCTTGGTGATCTCCTCTTCCTTGCGTTCCTGATCGGTGGCAACATCTACGTCTTCCAGTATTTCTACAGAGCCCGAGTGGAGCGCATGAAGACTCGCAGTCCGACGTTGGACTTCGGTATGTATCTCCAGATGATCGCGCTCACTTTCGGCTTCGTGTGTATATTCAACATGGCATTCCTGTTCCTACTGGCGACAAGAAACTGCGTGTGGATGGAGTTCCTCAACATTTCATACGCCAACGGTATCAAGTATCACCGTTGGGTGGGTGTTGTCACTGTTGTGACGGCATTCCTTCACTGCCTGGGCTACTACTGGTCTTGGATCAAGGAGGGTACGTGGGTTAAGGAGGCTCTGCCGTGTTTCAACTGCGAAGTCGGAGGTGAAGGCAAGGACCAGTGGATAAATTTCTTTGGTCTCATTGCTCTGCTTTGCTTCCTCTCCATCGGATTTACCTCCATCGCGTGGGTACGCCGCAAAATGTATAACACATTCTACTCGGCCCACCACCTCTTCATCCTCGGCACGATCTTCGCCGTGCTGCACTGGAACCCGATCCTCGCGTGGATCTTCCCTTCGGTCATGTTGTACACGATCTGCCGTGCGATCTCCAGCTCCAACGGGTTTACGCCCGTGGCGGTGCGTGAGTTCACGACGCTTTCAAGTGATGTCATCAAAGTGGTGCTGTCGCGTTCTACGACTCGTGCCGGTGACTTCAAAGTCGGTCAGTTCGTCTACTTGAATGTCCCCACCATCTCCAAGTTGCAGTGGCACGCCTTCACTATTGCTTCATCACCTCGTACCAGCTCTGACACGTTGGCGATCCTGTTGAAGTCATTTGGTGACTGGACCGACGAACTCGTCCGGTACTCTGAGGAGTGCAAGCAGAACAACGTGCTACCCACCATCTACATGGATGGCTACTACGGCGTGTCACTCGAAATGTACGACGAGTACTCGACTGTGTGTCTTGTGGGCGGCGGCATTGGCGTGACGCCACTCTTCTCGATCCTAGAGGACATCGTGGCCAAGTTGCAGCAGGGTGAACCAGTGCGTCAGAAAGTCTTTTTCATCTTCACGTTCCGTGAGTTGTCGCTACTGGAAGAGGTCCACCCGTTGCTCATGCAGATCCGAGAGCTCGACCCGCAGCAACACTACTTCAGTCTTCACTTCAGTCTCACGCGTGTCCAACCAACGACCAACTCGACCAACCGATTGATCACGAACGTCTCGGTGGGAAGCCACACGCATCAGCCACCAAATACGACACTGTTATCACGTCAAAGACACCTCGACCTTTTGCTGAGCCACTGCGTTCACGTACCAACAAGGTTTTCATGTACGCTGTGGTGTTTTTCATCACCTTCCTCATCTGGATTCTGGTCAAGTACGGCACTAAGGTGCAGGCTGATAACAACCTTTGGCCACTGCAGAACTCTGTGGAGATCGTGCTGGTGATTGTCGTCGCTATGCTTGGAGTCTACGCATTTACTTTCATGGAGGACAAGAGAAACACGGAATCTGCCGGCTACTCTGGATCACTGATGACTCCTGGTGGCGTGCAGCCGTACGCCAGTGACGCTCACACTCTCCGCGACCTTATCGCAGACTACCAAGTGGTTGTTGGCCAACGTCCGAACATGGGTACGATCATGCGAAAGGTGTTCGCCAGCCACAAACAGTTCACGACTGCCCACCCTGACGCTGCAGCCATTGGGAATTCTACCGTTGGAGTCTTCATCTCCCGACCGGGGGCTCTTAAAAACGCTACTGAGAGTGCAATCTCGGATATTGGCGTCCGCTACTTCGACGTCCATGAGGAAGAGTTCGAGCTGTGAGTTGATCGCTACCTTTTGGGTTGTAATACCCATTTCCATTCAAATGTGGATCTACATCTTTTCGATGGCAGTCATAGTCGTAGCACAATTAACCGAGCTTTTGCTTGTGTTCCGTCATGCTTTTTCGTCAACCGAAAAATGGTTCCTCGTAACCTAAAAATGATTTCCCGTAGCCTAAAATGGCTCCTTGTAACGTAAAAATGGTTCCTAATGGTTTGATGATGTTTGTTTTTAATGTTCATGATTTTCGTTGGCACGATGATGCGGCGCTTGTCCTGGATTCGAGCTCCAGCAATTGTTCCTGTTAGTACTGGAAAACAGACAGTGGTCACCACAACGTACAGTGCTGTATCAACCTTTACCAGCACTGAGAGACCGATAATGACACTAACATTGACGCCGATGGGGTTTCGTGTGGCTTGGACGACTATTGTGGCGACACACGTCCTATGTGGCACGTTTTTGATCGAGACAGCTGCTGCGTATTGGTACATGTACTTCACCGGCCCCATAATGGGAAATTACGTTCGGCTTTGGTCTCCCATCACAGGAAATAGGGACTATGGCGTCTATGGTCTCGTATTCGCGTGTGTTGGTCTTGTCCACACTTTTCGAGTGATCCAACTGACGTATTTGTCGAGTCGAGCGCGACAATTCATATTTCGAGAAGCTCCTTCACAAGAAAAACACTCAAAACACCCCACCATGACGCGGATCCTCAGTGCAAAAGGACCAGCCTGGCCAGGTTCGATCTCAGTTTGTACCTGCCGCTTCAATAGGTTCAAGGGTAGTGCCATCTGAGCTGCAGTATTCTCCTCTCGTGGACTTTTTGGTATTGAAAGTGAACATTTCCTCACAGTTTTCGTGGTGCGAGAGATAGCAGAAGTCTTGTCACAAACGTACCAGGCCTATCGATCCAGCCACTTAATGCCACATGAATGGCTGAACAGTTTGCTAGCAGCGTTACTTGTGATGAATTGCTGGTCTACGGTGGCAGTTGAGCAATTTCTACAACACAAACCAGCACTTGAGTGCGTCGTGGCTCTGTCAGTAGATCTTTTCCTTTGTATCGCCATATCTGTACTGATTCCTATCGTTATCATGGCACCGTTCTACCTGGCGTTCGACACTACTACCCACCTTTTCAAAGGATACAACAAACTCCACGATCCAGTTTTCTTTGCAACTTTCGTTCTCGAGAGTAAGCTCGTATTCGTCAGCAGTCTTGTGGATTTTGGACTGAAATTGGTCCCACACGTTTCCATTTACGTGTCTCTCGTGACGTTGTCCCAGCTATTGGTAAGGGAATCCGATGCATTTCAGTCTGTGGCGATATCTAGTAACCTCACACCAGCGACAGAGCCTCACTCTGAAGATAAATCGGAGGTTTCTTCGACAAAGTGGACTTGTACGAATTTACTTCACAAAGTTGCAAAAGCTCATTTCTGCGTGGCTGGAGCTCTCGTCCTCGGACTTCACATTCACGCTGCCCTTCATGACCAATCCAGCGTTGTTGGCTGCCGTGCGTTAACACATCCATGGTTTGGAGACCAAGCCTCATGTTCGAGTCTAGTTATCGACTGCCACAAACGTGGCACAGTTTCCGTTGAGGACGCTGATTTATTGGGCTTGGACGAGTTGGCGCTTGCTACACTTTCGATCATACACTGCCCCGAGCTCTCTATGCCGACGTCAATTCTCCGGTTTAACAATCTGTTGCTGTTACATGTGTACAACTCGACTGTTGTGAAGTGGACAAAAGAGTCCCTATCACCTTCAGCAAACCCATCATTGCGAATGTTGGCTGTGGCACGCTCCAACTTCTCGTCCGGGTTTCCGGAGGCTTTGATACAGCCGCTTCCAGCGTCTTTGTTGACGATAAACTTCTGTGCCACGGACCTCACGTACTTGCCCAATAATTTATCCGTGCTATGGAAGTTCATGGTTATCGTTGCATTTGAAAATGGCGAACTTACCACGATTCCGGAGTCTCTGCTTGACCTACAAGTCTTAGTGATCTCGCTTAAAGGGAACCGATTAGAGAGCATTCCGCAGTTTGGGAATTTACCTGCAGACCACGCGCTTCCAGTGCTTACGCTCAACGACAATCCTTTACAAGAGCTACCAGCTACATGGACTTCCTCAACAACCTTTATTGAGCGCTTAGATCTTACAAATACTAAGATCACGGAAGTACCAAGGTGGACGCAAACGCAAATTCTGGAACCTGTTTATATGCAAGGCACTCCATATTGTGCAGACACAGCAGCTCAACTCCAGCAACAAAATATTCAATGTTCTGGGGGTTCGAAAGAGCTAAATCAGCAATTTCCGTTGAATTTACTTGATCAATGGTACGCATTCGAATGATCGACTCAATCGTACAGTACAATTTTCTTTGGTGCGGACAATATTTCTTTCTCCGACGGACAGACCGAAGCTTCCTTTTAAAATTAAAATGTGTCTGGTTCCGTTGAATGAGTGCGTCCTAGGAATTGGCTGGTTGAGCTGAGCCTACAGTAGTCGTGCAGTGCAACTGACAAAATGACAGTCGTAAGCAATTGCACGCAGATTTCACTATTCGATGTGTCCGTCTCAGCGTTTCCTAAAATACTATTGCCATATTATGGAAGCACATCTATGAAATAAATAATGGTATCAAAATCAAAAATTCCGGGAATACATTATTGCATACTTCTACTCTCTGAAATACATTATCCATACATATTTTCGTGATTCTGATTAGTTGAAATTGTGATTTGGAAGCACCCGCCTTGGATCTGGCAGCGGTAGCGGGGAACAGTAGCAGTAAATACTCCATAGACAGCACACCACGAGTCACGGCACACACGGTCAACGAGAGGTAAGTAGTAGGCGAAGGTGTTTCGGATACCCACACCACGACGTCGTACAGCTTTTCCGGTCTTCATGAGCGTCGCCAGCGAAACTAAAATGCTTTGCTTCTTTTCGTGTGGGCTCATGTAAGACATCGAGTAAAGGAAATTCTCCAACTCTTCGGCATTGCCCTGCCAACAATGATCATCACACGTGTGGGCGTTGATCAAACCTGTAACATTCTCTCGAACTTCCCCGTCAATCGAAATGACGCTTACATCCTCCTCGTCCTCCGACTGCTCGCTCGGAAGCTCTTCGGTGGACGACACGTCGCTCGATTCAGATGGCTGCCACGCTGAGTCATCCGACGCTTCGCTCTCTTCGTCTTCGTCACGCAGCGAGCCAAGCACCCTTCTCACAGGGGTCGGGGGCGCAGGTTTGGCAGGCGCCACGCTGCTGGCGGTCGACGTACTGCTGGAAGCATTATTGACCGTTGAAGCGGCCGCGGTGCCGCTCGGCGTCGTGCCCACTGAGGCTGCGGCCGTGGTCTTGAAGGTGGTTGGCGTCGTGCTCGCATTGGCAGTGGTTCTGCTGCCGCTCGTCGCGCTGCTGCTGGCGTCGTTCGAACCGCTCATTGTGGGTCCAGTGATATCTTTGAGTGAGCTCGTCCGATACACTTGCCCAAAAATTGGGCGGTGAGAAAAGTGGCTTTTGTGGGAAAGGGTCGGTGAGTTCGGTTTTGGTTGTCCAATCTTTGAAGCCGTTTATCTCGAAACAAAAACAAAAGTGGCTAAGGATCATTTCGTTTGACGCGGTCTCATTTGTGACTCGTAATTTTATTAGTATTTGTAAACGGTTACACGTGGCTCGTAATTCAATTTGCTTTTGCAAATGGTTATACGTTTTGCTGCAGAGCCTGGAAACGGTCACACGCTATTCTGCAGAACGTGTTGCTGCATAGCTACCCGTACATAGGTTTCGTCCCTTCAATGATTGTAGTTGGCGTAAATTAAGATGGCCACTCGGAAGGCGATAAATACAAGGCTTGGGGCGCGTTAGATACCATTCACGATAATGATGAACATCACCCCGCCACCATCGCCACCACTATCGTCTAGAAGCGTGTACTACCCGTGTCCGAAGCGGTATTTCCCTTCACATCTGCTGGACATGACGAAGACAGCGAGGTGATCCAGGTGGAGACCGAGCGACTGCCGCTACGCCTGCGCGTGTATGGTGAAGAAGACGGGGTGCGCTACACAGTGTGTGCGCGTTCCACCATGAGAAGGCGAACCGCAACCAGCGGTGGCAGTAGAAGCGCAAGCGCCTGCTGATCAACAGCACCAGCAGCGTCGCTGTCCTGAACGTGGCTGCTGGGGGCTCTCCCCAAGCAATCAACCTGGAGCCGTCTGATGTCGGCGTTCGCGTCGAGTTTGAAGAGTATACTGGGCGAGGCGTCGCCTTCATCGGTAGCGCCACAGTTCCAGTCGCCGCACGAGGTGGCGAGCGAGTTCGAGCCATCCCGCACGCCTGTGGCGTTGTTCCCGGAGGGCCTGAAGGAACTGAGTGAGCTGGTGGACGTGAATGGGTGGCAGGTTTGTGCTGAGCCGAGCGCGGACGACTTCCGCTCACTGTCGCAGCTTCTGTTTTAGACGATAGTGCGAGTAAATATTTATTAGAGAGCGTTGTGTCGATGTAATGAAAGGATTGATTCAAACAAACGTGGCGCAACGTTGCTTTTGACAGGTAGACAACCGCATTGGTGCAGATGCAGTCAGATGCAGTCACTTCAGCATTAGCGCTGAATATTTTGCGGCGGCAAGCTAAAGTGAGTACCATGAAATCACAGAACGCTAAGGTATACTCACCAAACATTGTTATGTCGGTGTAGCCCACGTCTGTTAGACCTTTTTTTCTCGCTAACGAATCCTTTAAACGTTTGAAGAGTTCAGCGTATCGACTCCATTTTCATCAATGCTGTGCTTTATACTGGGTTTATTTAATGTTATCTTTCCGTGGGCAACATCATACATCCTGTTCAAGCTTTTATCGTTGCACTACGTTTCTGTAGGTCAGCAGGAATATGGTCATGTCCCAACTGCGGGTTTAGCTTTAGCTGGTGGAGTGTAGGCATGCTTTGTCGCTGACAGGCTGCTCGGATATGCGCAGCTCTTTTGATAATGGTTCCGAAGACCTTGGTAAACCCTTCTTGTTTTCAGCGTTTTCCTGAACGAACTTTGGAAAATAGTATCGTGCCTAGGCTCGGAGATCGTGGATACATCATGCGCAGGCAGTTCTCTGGTGAATGGAGTCTTATTCAGTTTGTTTGCATCGTTTAACATGATGGGGGTACTGGAGTTAGCTGTAGATTCGTTTGGCTGTAAATTATGTCTCCTTTTTCGCAGATCTACAAATACGTTGTCGAAAGTTCGGGTATGTAGAACTTTGTATTAATCGTTAATAGCTATCGTCTAAGCTGTTCTGAAAATATTGTTGTTTTTGAAAAGGCAACGATGTGCCCAGACAAGATATACGAAACATGATTGCTAGTATTATGAACGTGGAAAAAGTGAATTCAGTTGAATCACGCGCCGAACGTATATTGGCAGATTCCATGGAGAGCGATCCATGTAATGCTTCTAGCATGCATGTGGACGAAGGCGGGACCGCGAGATGCCTGACGTTGCAGACCGCAGGAATGCGAAAGCTCTTCGATCTGTTTCCTGAAATCATGATGGTGGATACAACCCACAAAACAAACGACCTCAAGTATCATCTCTTCGGTTTCATGGTTCACGACTCGTTTGGGGCGGGTCAATTTGTACAGCACGCCTTCATAGATGCAAAAACAATGGAGAATATGACCAATGCCGTCTCTACATTTAAGAAGAACAATGCCAAGTGGAAGGATATTCAAGTTATCATGGTATGTTGCAGTGAGCTACTCGTATTATTGTTTTTGTTCCTAACTAATTGTGTGAACTGTACAGGTCGATAAGGATTTGAAAGAAATTGAAGTGCTCGAAGAAGAATTTCCTCAAGCCCGAGTTTTACTTTGTGTTTTTCACGTCTTAAAGTGGTTTAAGACTATCAAAGGTGTGTGCTATACACTTCTGTTCCAATTATCTATTCACATTCGTCGCTAATTACTTGTGTTGGTGAACATGCCTTAATGTATGTTGCTACCGATATTAGGTGATAAAAACTACGGCCTTAATCAGCAACAGTTACCGCCATATAAAAACATCTGGTTATGTGGCGTGTATGTGACCAGAGACGCCACATACAGCCACAAACATGCAATCACATGAGATTTGTCATCTTTGACAGATTAAGTCACTCTGAACAATTATCCATTTTGTATTACGAGACGTGATTGATTTGCACAGCCGCACTAAAACTTGGAACATGTACTTATCACTATGTCTCGATTAACACATCGTTGTAAAAGGCAAACATTTACTATTTCTAAACATCTACAGTACTGCACTGTACGTAGTATTAAGGGAAACAAATGAAGCTTTATTACCTTTTCAAAAAAGGATGGATGGATGGTTCTAAGTCCTTGAATGAACAGGGTCATCCGTAGAGACTGCAAATTAGTAGTGGTAACGGGCGGAACCTGGATACCTTTAATGAACATCAGGGCGAACAACAATTAAAGTACCGCAATTGTGCCCATCCGTTTGTTTCAAATCAGTTGCACGCTGCACATCATAGTTGTCGTAGTTTGTGCCGATGCCCACTCTCAAATACGTACCGCAAAACTCCTCTAGTCGCTTGTAATAATCCTCGTTTTGAAGAGGATCGAACTGGTAAATTACTGGGTGCTGTGAATCCATACCCACCAAAACCATGCACCAATGCGCGTTGGCACTGTTGACTGGTAGGACAACGTATCGTTTGCGCCCAGTGCAAGCCTCGGCAAAACTTACAATTTCCTTAGAATTTTCTGGTTTGGTATTCTTAACGAAACTTGTATCAACGATCACAGTGTCTCTGCGGTATCCAAGGGAAATATGTAGCGCAAGGTTGACGCAAAGATCATTCAGCCACTTGCGGCTCCTAAATTCCAACAGTTCATGAAACATTGCTTTCTGTAGGATCAACAACAAATCACTACTTTGAATATTGCAAGATAAATGCGAGATCATAGATGCATAAAATACGTACATGCGGTCCGAACTGCAAAACCGTGTACGCAGATGTGCTTCGAATCAAATTTCGAAACCTTGTGATGTCCGTCAAACTCATCCCTGAATCCATCGCTTGAGTTTCAAACCATTCGAGGCATTCTTGCACGGCTTCAAGAATACTTAGTTTGTCATAGAACCTTTGCATACACGTAATTGCTGATGAATGAAAAGTCCCATAGTTTGGGCCGACAGTGACGCAAAGATTGTCCAACCCACCACAATTTTCATCTAGAACGTGAATAATGTTTCCGTTCATTGTCTCAGTACGTTGTTGAGATGCAAACAATTTTCCGTTGACCTAATAGAAGATAAGGCGTTGTCAACAACGTTTTTGTTGAGCACGTAGTGTAATTGGCATGGTCGCATGGCGAGGTCATTTGAATTTTCAAATGCCTGTACAAACGAATTATGATCTGCGCTCACCACTTTGTACGGAAAGAAACAATTTGCGCAACCGTCGAGGTAAAACTCGTCATAGGGTAAGTCAACCAATCGTTCGCCTCGTCGCTTTGAAGGTCATCCAAACTGCCCATTGTAATTGTAGATGTGAGTTCAACCTTGGACTTTCGGCTTCTTTTAGGATACCAAGATCGATTTAATTTGGATACCTTGGACGCCCGGACACCTTCACCTTTTTCGAAAACCGAAAATTGCAATTTTTTGTTTTGGTAGAGTCAGTGTCAAGTTGGACGGAATTACAAACCCCACTTGATTGCAACCCGTGGTGTGCAATATTACTATCGCAAGTGTTCGAGCTGAGCCCGCCGCCACTTGATTGTGATATGCCTCCATTTTTTAAACTAATTCCAAATGCCGATAGGTTATCCACGTTTCCGTCGACCGCGAGATCCACAAATTGTTCTAATGCATAATAAATCTGCTCAAATTGATTAGTGCCATGGGATATTGCAGCCTCTGTCAGTCTACTCTGAAAGACAGAGAGCCGGCGGAATTTTTCTCGTTCACTCAGCACAGAATTGCTTCTAAAAGTTCATTTTAGGACCGGTTCCAGAACGTGAGGTTTGTCAGGTGATAAGTCGGCGTTTGCACGCGGTAACCACCGTTTGTGGATCTTTGTCAGGGGGACTACAGGTTCCTTAGTACAAATCTGACGAAATGCATGAGTTAGAACCGAAATGAAGAGTGCCAAACAATGTACTAATAGATCTTACCATTCTTCGTATGTGCATCACGTGGTAACATGGCAAAAGGCATGTCCGTGCAAATGGACATGAACACCCCAGGATGTCGTATCTACACAGTGTTTGAATTGCCCTGAAGTGTTTCTGGATATCATGTACCTACCAGGACGCTCTTCAAAAAAACTCCATACGGGTCGAGTACTGACACATATTGAGTTAGTATGTCATTGCCAAAGTTAGAGTAATTCAAATACATTAATTTTTACCTTTACTGCATGAAGATACTGCTCACGAATAAGTTCTGCTGCACGTTGTGATACCACTCGTAGAACATTCTGCATTACGGCATCATAGGTTCTGTTTACAACAGATCGTATATTCTAACAAGCAAACACTGTTAAAATCTCCGTGCATTCCATAAAGGTTGGCTGTACATACGTTTAGTTGCCTTGAAAAGTCTTTCTCTTTCAAAAACCGCAGTGTCAGGATTGTAGATATGCTTTCATCAAGCGGCATGTTCCAATTTACCCCATCCGGATTCCAGTCGATTGTTCGTATTGTTGCCCAAGTGTGGACAGTCTTGCGTTAGCACATGACCCAACGCCGTTTCAATTATCCTAGTTGCTCATGAAATAATTTTCAAAAGGGTGAACCTCAATGGCGTTTGTTTCATCGACGGAAGAAACGTCAGGTTTTGATCCACGAACAGTCCATTTATCCATCACTGATATAGTCATGGCGAGATGAGCTGATACACCAACTTTGTGGAACCATACCTATTCTTGCAGTGGACCAAAATTCAAAAGGAAAAAAACATCGGAAAGCTCTTTATATTCTCGTTTAAGTGAGCCCGCCCTGAGCACGTAAAACGCGAACCGACAGAATTATACTTAAACGAAAAACATGGGTCCTAAAACCGATTACGGTGTGACATTTCTCCCTGGATTATGTTCGTGCCATCTGCTTTTTGCTGGTGTGTACCAATTTATACTTGCTTTCACTATGTTTATTTCGTGTGCACGATCCATGCACCAATTTCGACCCGAGAAACATCTATTCGTGGCCCAAATTGACATGATCAACTCGTTCTCGGGTCATCTGCACGCATAGTGCAGAAGTTTCATGCGTGTAGTTATGGTCGACAAATTCGTAGGTTTCCTCTCGCGCCGAGCTTACTCAAGTTGATGCTTTCCTTGCGAAGATATCTTGAAAAAGGCACTTTGACACGTCCACAACGCTATAATTATCGCACCAGCTGTTTCCCTTTTGTCGACCCCAAAACTTCGACTGATGTGGTTGCACCCTGCTTATCTGTATTCTATTTGAATTGTGCTTTGTGTTCGTAGTCTTGCGGTATTCGTGGGGTCTATAGTTGCGAAGTTATCGTTCAAAACACACTTTTGGTGTGTCAATTCATCTCGCCAGTACGATAGTTGAGTCATGCATGCAGTTGAGTCCATCTCCATGCTTTTCAAAGCATAGCTACGAGATTCGTTACTCGTAGATATTTGATTTTGTGGCATCATCAAATCGTCGGCAATCAGCTGCTTAGATTTTGAAAGACATATATTCCGCAGATCAGACTTTCGTTTAGATGCCGCATCACGTTTTGGCCACTCGTGCCTTGGAATAAGACGGATCTTCGTAAGAATCTCATCTCGAGCTACTTCGTATTCTGTTTCAGATTTTGCGTACACCATGTCTTGAATCGCCATATTTGCAATTCCATTTGTAGTTGCTGATTAAGGCCGTAGTTTTTATCACCTAATATCGGTAGCAACATACATAAAGGCATGTTCACCAACACAAGTAATTAGCGACGAATGTGAATAGATAATTGGAACAGAAGTGTATAGCACACACCTTTGATAGTCTTAAACCACTTTAAGACGTGAAAAACACAAAGTAAAACTCGGGCTTGAGGAAATTCTTCTTCGAGCACTTCAATTTCTTTCAAATCCTTATCGACCTGTACAGTTCACACAATTAGTTAGGAACAAAAACAATAATACGAGTAGCTCACTGCAACATACCATGATAACTTGAATATCCTTCCACTTGGCATTGTTCTTCTTAAATGTAGAGACGGCATTGGTCATATTCTCCATTGTTTTTGCATCTATGAAGGCGTGCTGTACAAATTGACCCGCCCCAAACGAGTCGTGAACCATGAAACCGAAGAGATGATACTTGAGGTCGTTTGTTTTGTGGGTTGTATCCACCATCATGATTTCAGGAAACAGATCGAAGAGCTTTCGCATTCCTGCGGTCTGCAACGTCAGGCATCTCGCGGTCCCGCCTTCGTCCACATGCATGCTAGAAGCATTACATGGATCGCTCTCCATGGAATCTGCCAATATACGTTCGGCGCGTGATTCAACTGAATTCACTTTTTCCACGTTCATAATACTAGCAATCATGTTTCGTATATCTTGTCTGGGCACATCGTTGCCTTTTCAAAAACAACAATATTTTCAGAACAGCTTAGACGATAGCTATTAACGATTAATACAAAGTTCTACATACCCGAACTTTCGACAACGTATTTGTAGATCTGCGAAAAAGGAGACATAATTTACAGCCAAACGAATCTACAGCTAACTCCAGTACCCCCATCATGTTAAACGATGCAAACAAACTGAATAAGACTCCATTCACCAGAGAACTGCCTGCGCATGATGTATCCACGATCTCCGAGCCTAGGCACGATACTATTTTCCAAAGTTCGTTCAGGAAAACGCTGAAAACAAGAAGGGTTTACCAAGGTCTTCGGAACCATTATCAAAAGAGCTGCGCATATCCGAGCAGCCTGTCAGCGACAAAGCATGCCTACACTCCACCAGCTAAAGCTAAACCCGCAGTTGGGACATGACCATATTCCTGCTGACCTACAGAAACGTAGTGCAACGATAAAAGCTTGAACAGGATGTATGATGTTGCCCACGGAAAGATAACATTAAATAAACCCAGTATAAAGCACAGCATTGATGAAAATGGAGTCGATACGCTGAACTCTTCAAACGTTTAAAGGATTCGTTAGCGAGAAAAAAAGGTCTAACAGACGTGGGCTACACCGACATAACAATGTTTGGTGAGTATACCTTAGCGTTCTGTGATTTCATGGTACTCACTTTAGCTTGCCGCCGCAAAATATTCAGCGCTAATGCTGAAGTGACTGCATCTGACTGCATCTGCACCAATGCGGTTGTCTACCTGTCAAAAGCAACGTTGCGCCACGTTTGTTTGAATCAATCCTTTCATTACATCGACACAACGCTCTCTAATAAATATTTACTCGCACTATCGTCTAAAACAGAAGCTGCGACAGTGAGCGGAAGTCGTCCGCGCTCGGCTCAGCACAAACCTGCCACCCATTCACGTCCACCAGCTCACTCAGTTCCTTCAGGCCCTCCGGGAACAACGCCACAGGCGTGCGGGATGGCTCGAACTCGCTCGCCACCTCGTGCGGCGACTGGAACTGTGGCGCTACCGATGAAGGCGACGCCTCGCCCAGTATACTCTTCAAACTCGACGCGAACGCCGACATCAGACGGCTCCAGGTTGATTGCTTGGGGAGAGCCCCCAGCAGCCACGTTCAGGACAGCGACGCTGCTGGTGCTGTTGATCAGCAGGCGCTTGCGCTTCTACTGCCACCGCTGGTTGCGGTTCGCCTTCTCATGGTGGAACGCGCACACACTGTGTAGCGCACCCCGTCTTCTTCACCATACACGCGCAGGCGTAGCGGCAGTCGCTCGGTCTCCACCTGGATCACCTCGCTGTCTTCGTCATGTCCAGCAGATGTGAAGGGAAATACCGCTTCGGACACGGGTAGTACACGCTTCTAGACGATAGTGGTGGCGATGGTGGCGGGGTGATGTTCATCATTATCGTGAATGGTATCTAACGCGCCCCAAGCCTTGTATTTATCGCCTTCCGAGTGGCCATCTTAATTTACGCCAACTACAATCATTGAAGGGACGAAACCTATGTACGGGTAGCTATGCAGCAACACGTTCTGCAGAATAGCGTGTGACCGTTTCCAGGCTCTGCAGCAAAACGTATAACCATTTGCAAAAGCAAATTGAATTACGAGCCACGTGTAACCGTTTACAAATACTAATAAAATTACGAGTCACAAATGAGACCGCGTCAAACGAAATGATCCTTAGCCACTTTTGTTTTTGTTTCGAGATAAACGGCTTCAAAGATTGGACAACCAAAACCGAACTCACCGACCCTTTCCCACAAAAGCCACTTTTCTCACCGCCCAATTTTTGGGCAAGTGTATCGGACGAGCTCACTCAAAGATATCACTGGACCCACAATGAGCGGTTCGAACGACGCCAGCAGCAGCGCGACGAGCGGCAGCAGAACCACTGCCAATGCGAGCACGACGCCAACCACCTTCAAGACCACGGCCGCAGCCTCAGTGGGCACGACGCCGAGCGGCACCGCGGCCGCTTCAACGGTCAATAATGCTTCCAGCAGTACGTCGACCGCCAGCAGCGTGGCGCCTGCCAAACCTGCGCCCCCGACCCCTGTGAGAAGGGTGCTTGGCTCGCTGCGTGACGAAGACGAAGAGAGCGAAGCGTCGGATGACTCAGCGTGGCAGCCATCTGAATCGAGCGACGTGTCGTCCACCGAAGAGCTTCCGAGCGAGCAGTCGGAGGACGAGGAGGATGTAAGCGTCATTTCGATTGACGGGGAAGTTCGAGAGAATGTTACAGGTTTGATCAACGCCCACACGTGTGATGATCATTGTTGGCAGGGCAATGCCGAAGAGTTGGAGAATTTCCTTTACTCGATGTCTTACATGAGCCCACACGAAAAGAAGCAAAGCATTTTAGTTTCGCTGGCGACGCTCATGAAGACCGGAAAAGCTGTACGACGTCGTGGTGTGGGTATCCGAAACACCTTCGCCTACTACTTACCTCTCGTTGACCGTGTGTGCCGTGACTCGTGGTGTGCTGTCTATGGAGTATTTACTGCTACTGTTCCCCGCTACCGCCGCCAGATCCAAGGCGGGTGCTTCTCTTTAAAGTTGTACAAGGGGCATTTGAACCAGAACGCCACCAAGATTGAGATCCGCTGGCTCGCTACCTAGTTCAAAGCGTTTGCAGCTACGGTGGGTGATGTAGTTCCCGTGCGTGTTCGCACTCAGAAGACGATGGATGGTGTGGTTAGAAAGCCGTACTCGGCGGAAGACTACACGTTACTGTCGGCAAACTTCACGTGGGATCAGCTGTACACCAAAATACACAACTACGTCACCGAAAACGAGTTAGACGTCCGTGAGCCGCAACCGTCCACGTTTCGTAAGCTGTTGCAGAGCTGCTGCCCCATGATTCGAATTCGATCGCCACGCAGCAACGACGAAACCAGGCTCCGTGGCCTGAACGAGAGCCACCTCGAACCCCTAGAGCCCCCACTGCCCAACTTTGAAAAGAAACAACAGATGTACAACAAGGTTAGACCTTACGTCCCCGCGAAGTTCTCAGAGGACCGGATTTACGAAGCACCGAACGATGAAGAAGATAGACAAGCAAACGAAACTAAGCGTGCCCGCCAAGATCAGCGTAAAGCGGTAGCCGCAGCGAAGAAAAACAATGTGCAGGCGAGTACCGTATTCCTTATGTGCTTGCCGACGTTCAGTCATTACTGAAAATCTTTCTATCCAATCACTGCTCGCTTATTATTGTACCGTTGTGGTTTCTGTCCATACTGACACCATACAAATAGCAAGATACTTCTGATTCAAAGGATACTATGATACTTTTTTGTGTGAGCGTGGGCACCTTTCAAATCGTAAATTTTGGTGTCAGTAAGCACAAAAGGAATACGGTATGCAAATCGGAGGCGGCGATGAAGAGAACGACAAAGATGGTAGTGCCATCGCGAACGACGAAGAACAGCCCAAGACAGTCAAGCCGAGGAAGAAACACGCGAAAAAAAGATTCTTGAAGGACCCAAATTGTTTGCAGCAAATCGAATTGATCCTTCCGTTTAGTGACCCAAAATAGATATTTGGGTCAACAACAAAAATATACCCCACGATTTGCAGAAGTTGAATCTAAAAATCTAAATTTGGTAAGGAAGTAGTCTCAATCGACGCGGATGCTAAAACTGTCCCTAGATCACCAAAAAAAGTTTTTTCCCCCAAGATATCCATTTCTGAAGGAGAAATGTTTTCAGCCGACCCGCACTCCGTGTAGACTGAAGGTCTGTGGAAGCTGAAGGCATCAGGAGAAAGAGGAGACGCACATCTTTTTAATGGTGTGCTCAGCTCGCAAAACGTACTTAGGTTCGTAAGGATATTTTCGTTTGACGCGGTCTCAAATGCGCCACATAATATGTGGCATAATATGATGACACGTACGCGCCACATACGTATGTGGCAATAATCACTCTGATTCTTTTTTAATCGTATTAACGTGTACTCGATCATAAATGACTTCACCACACTGATACGTAGACTACGTTAGCTAACCTGTTATAATATATAGCCTGAAGACAACGAAGAAACACAGATGATGTCGCTTGTACATGTAGCGTCGTCTCGGGTAATAGCAAAACCCATTCACCCGCGGATATCGCGCGAACACGACAGAGCTAAAGGCTAAAAAGGAAACCGAGTCAAGACACCCACGGTTTTTAAAAACGAAAAACCCAACATCGTTTATATGACTGGAAAGACATCATTGCAGGCTGCGGCTGCGAAGCAGGCCGAGGTATCCTCCAAACCGAAACAGGACATTTACTAGCCTATTTCGTACCGAATATCATTAATGGTTTGAAAATTTTGCAAATGCACGACGACAAGAAGTACGGCCACGTTGAGTTAGGGAACTACTAAAGCCCCATGACAGTACCACTAATTTGGCACAGTTGGTCTGATGCTGGTTGCTGTAGCTAATGCATGTGTATCAGATCTACTAGAGCCCCGTGACAAACAACAAGCAGTGACGATGTTATAACACTTCACCAGCTAGTGCATGTTGTGTCTTGACGATCCAGTTCGTCCTTGATTTTATGCACCTCGGCCACCATATACTGCACCGTGGGCCACGGCAGCGACGGTGAAGTGTACAAAAGGCGCTCCAAAAAGCTAAGAGAAGCCCCCATATCACCAGCGTTGAATTCGTATGGCACGCTGAATCCTAGTGAACCATACTGAGCGCCACGAGGGACTCTTAAGACGGTCCAGCTTATCTTGACCCACAAGAACCGTAAAGCTACGCAGTAACCCTGCGCATAGTCCAGCGGACGGTTCATTCTTCACCTTCGTGCTTCAATGCAAGAGGGGAACTCTCGGACGTCAAGAATAAGCGACATTCAGGAGCTGGAGTAGGAACTGGCGCAGTCTTGAGTCAATTAACTTGTTTGCCCAGCATTGTCGATTCGGCTCTGCAGCAGAGCTGTAGTGTGCATGTTGTTTGTCACGGGGCTCTAGTAGATCTGATACACGGGCATGAGCTATAGCAACCGACCGCATCAGGCCAACTGTGCCAAATTGGTCGTACTGTCACGGGGCTTTAGTAGTTCCCGTTGAATTAAGTTTCAACGTGATGTAGATTTTGTTTTACAAGGATCACTTGCAACATTGATCCTGACAAGGTGATAAGTTTCGATTTTGAAATGAAACTCACCCTGATAAATTGTGTGCCGTTCAGGTGGCAAACATACAAAATTGGTTTTATTTACAGGAAAATAAAACGAAATTTCATGAAGTTTCCAAGAATGATCAGAAAAATTAGGGACTAAAAACCTGGATTGCATTGGCACAGTTTTCTTGACCTATACATGCGACTTCGATTTCAAGGCGCAAACTGTGTTGGTATATACATTTGTAACTTGCGTGTTGACTGGAAACGTAGCAGAACAAGTGATTGAACAGCACTTGGTTTGATCACTGCTATGCCTGTTGTCGAAAATAACTTGCCTAAAGTATTGAGCTGCGTACACGTACAATTCCTGCCATTCAGTGTCCGTATTCGAAAGCTCTGTAAATTCGTTTTCCACTCAGGATATTTGCGGCTGATACTGGAATTTTTCTCGGATCTTTTGCACGAAGCCATTGCCCTAATGGTGGGGTTTGGCTAGTGCCACTACTTCATTGCTTCATTATTTTTCATCTTTGCCAATAGGCCTTTCTTAATTGAGCGTCGCACACTTGTGCGGGTTGTATCGAATTTGTAAACCTAGCCAATTGTCGCGGCTTGGTAGCTACAATCGCCTTGGGCGATCTTGAATCCATACTGCTAAGATGCTATTTTCGAAATTGTGGCGGATTTTGGAGCCTGGTAAAGTCGAAAACTATCTGTACGCCTTGTAGAACAAGCTCTACCGTGGCTAGTAGGACATACTCACTAGGCATAATTTTAAAAATTATGAAACTAATACCGTGATTTACATGTACAGTACTGGAAGCTCTGGATTTTAGTACTCGTCGAGCAGACCTGAGGCATATTTTTAAGGGAGCTTTTTGACACTTTGCAGACTGCATCGATCCCCACAAATTACATATATGAACCTCCTTGCCATTAATTATGATTTGGTCAACGAAAATACGCATCTACTTGGTGTAACCTAGCTCACATTGAGCTTGACAGACAAATCCAAATGGCCACCTTCACTTGCTTTAGGTACTCACAACTTCAACGAGCCACCGCCCGTTACGGGAAGACCTAGAAAACCAGGTCGCCAACGATCAAGATAGAGCGACTTGCCTCCCAGCACCGTCACATTCGATGTCCACGTTGCGTTACCTCCTGCAGAGACGTCCACTTCGTCGATCTTGTCACCGCCGGAGAAAATATTCACAGTGACTGGCTTGGTATCAGTGCCCTCAAATTTAAGCGTGACGACTCCATCACCTTTACTCTTCCAGGACGAAGAACTCCCCTGGAACGCCTTCCTGACTACGTTAAGCCCGAGCGTGTAGGGATCGTCGCCATCGTCGATTTCACCGATGAACTAACTGGGTTGGGCCACAGATAGGCTGAATATACTCAGTGATGATACCGATGATTCGTGTCTCGTCGAAGAGAGAGATAACGAAAATGGTCATCGCCAGCTTATCCGCTATGACACGCGTGTACTCCTTAGCACTTAACGAGGTGCCGTTATCACTCTTGCCTTTGTCGATGAGGTCATCCACAATCACTCCGAGCGTCTTGCGTAGCGTGTCTCGGGTCTGGTACGCGGTAGCCTCCGACGACTCGGAGATCATTTGCTCCATGCAGTTGTTGGTCACCGTCGGGATATCACGAACCACGAGATCCGACTCGTACATGGCAATACGAAGCTCGTTTTGAGTGATTTCAGGGTTATTTCTCTTCATTTGAGCCACCGTCATCCACGTCCGGTCCGTCAGTCGCTTGAGTTCATGTCCACACGTTGAGTTGGAGGCCATACCAGTTTTTAGTGACGAAATGTCGGTCTCGTTCAGCTCGGACAGAGGTTGTGTGAAGTTGACGCGACGAAGGAAGGCCTTAAACCGATCCCAACCTCTGATGATGTTGTCTCCATGGTCGAGGATTTCTCCGAGCATAAGCTGCATCGTGTCTATCATCCAACTTGCGGGATCGAGAGCTTCTGGATACGAATAACCCAAACAAGCCGCGATGGCGACAGGGAAGTCGATAGTGAAGTAGCTTGTGTGGTATACCATATTCATGACCTTGTCGATGGGCATCTGTGGATCATACACTTTGATACTTCGAATGTAGCTGTTAAGCATCTTGATATTGCCGATCATGGATCGAAGGCACTTTGCTCCTTCAACGAAGCCCTTAGCGACTGTAGTGAGCTGGCCGAATAGTCCCATCGTGGCAAGTGAGATCGCCGTCTGCACCACGTTGGAAGCTTTCGCGTAGACTTCGAACGCGCAGTCGTCATTCTGGCGAATGCATTCCATACCACACTCCACAGGATACGAAAGCGGACACTGCGTCCAACACGTCTTCCACTTGTGATTAAAACCAATAGGACAAGTGTCCATGATGTAAGCTTTGCGATAGCAAGCCCAATCGCCACGATCCGGCTAGCCGATGGTGGGGCCGACCCAATTCCGGTAGGTCGACTCCACTGTGTCAATTGTCTTGATGTGAGCTTCTATCTAGAAATGACCGACTGAGGAAGACCGCACGCTGTTGTCTTCGTTGTCGCCTTGGCCACTCGAATCCGGAAGTTTTGACCGAGAAGTTACGACGTATGAATCGTTCCAATTGTGTGTATCTGTGGATGTTGATCTTGATCCCTCAAGCGCGGATGCCTCTGCCATTATGTAGCCAAACCATGACGACTGCACTAACAACCTCATCCATTTCACCATGTTGCTAAAATATCTAGAATCACTTGGGGGGAAGTTGACAAAGTCGACAATGGGAATCGGCGACTACTTCATCTTGTTGATTAACTTTGAGCGGCCACAACCAGAAGATCATTTCACCACGAGAATCCTCGCTCATCCACCATTGAAGCTTCGTAGACCCTTGACACCAATGGTGTCACAATAGCAATCGATAGCTTTCGGTTGCATTCACAACACACTCTGTGTTGCTCAGCTTTTGTGCGTTACCCTTTATCTCTTGTCGCTGGTCTGCGCGGGACTTTGCTTCGACCTCGTCCAAAGCCAAGGGCAACAATTCCTGAGATGGGATCAACACTATGTTATGCACACATCCTTGCTGTGGCCCACAGCCTGTGGGTCCTCTAAGCGCCATTGATACGACTACCCGAACTCGCGTGAATGTAATCGAGCCCATTCTTTGGGGCAATGAATCCCCACTTCTGTCCCATGATTCGGTTCCGATTAGAGAAGACGCGTCGGATATACGGTATATCATATACCGCCGCTGGAATCGTTCGAGCCAATGAAAAGTGGACGCCCTCCTGGACGTGTCGATGATCTCTGCGGACAGCGAACCGTGCAGTCTGAAGGCCCCACCCACTCACGCGTACGTTGTCACTTTGTCCGTCGTCTCCGGTACGTGTACAAACCTACTAATATATCCGACCACAATATCTTCCTTTCATGCTCGTTCAGGGACTACACTATCCAGCATAATTCGTATGTCGCGCCTACAATTCATCTTGAATCACATTTCTACCACCGGAAGCGGAGTCCTCTCTAATCCTTTTGATTAGCCGCTTGCCATTTTCTACGCTGCATCCGATTGCTCACGGTTAAATCGCGCTTCGACATCCATAGTTCAAGTTCTAACAGCCAAGGGTCGGGTCTGGACAATGAAGCTTACAGCGTAGTGCGAGACGTGTTACTTCGATTGGTGTGCTTATAAGTGGCGGGTTCGGCGTAGAACACGAGAGCCATCTTTTCAAAGTCAGAGCCTCCTGAATTAACACCGATTTTTGCCTCTGAAATTCAGGCCATAACTTGGAAACTAATACACATTTCATACCAAACGAAACGCCACCGGGCGGCGGAATAACTGGAACGTTCCAACATTCTTGAAGAATTGGTGCCTTCCAAAACCTATACAAAACGGCACGCATTATAGTTTTTATCACGATGAATTGTTTGGTGACACCACTTTTTGGTCCCATCAAGCATTAAACCGATTGGTAATTTAAAATAAATTACCGATGAAACTGATCAAACCGTTTTAAATGGGTTTTGGAAGGCACCCATTTCAGCACCTGTCTACTTCGAAGTACATGTACAATGCTAGCCGTTATAGTGCACAGACGCACACCCGACATGATGCTACGTCATCGTTCAATTTTTTTTTCCGATTCTACAGTAGTGACACAGGGCATACATCTATGGTGTCAGTACAACACTGTTGGTGTTCTTACACGTACCCTAACATACTACAGGGCTTTTGCACGGCAATACCGGTATTGCTTCTCGAACGAGCAGCCAAGTTACGTTTGTAAGGTCAAGACAACGCACTAAGAAAAGATTGAGACGATGACCGCTGTCTAGTCAAGTTGCAGAGGCTTCCGCTGGATGACTCCCTCCTCGAGATGATTATTTTAGTGGGGATAATAATATTGCAGTGTGCAGGACAGAGATCAGCAACGATGTTAGGCGTATTACCAAGTGAGGTGGTGTAATTGAGAAAACAGGGTCAGGGGTTAACGCTTTACTCCTAAGGAGGGGCTCGTGTTCCTATTCGCGAAGATACCCCCCCCCCCCAAAAAAAAAAAAAAAGATTGAATTTACGTCGAGACATGGTAACCAGATCCAATGAATGTTACTGTAGTAAAATTGTTACAAACTCGAATTCGTTGCCACGTACGAATTGCTTTGACCGACCTACAAAGTTAACCTCACCGTGGGCTTCAGAGAAAACGCCTGCCTCGCAAATAGCGCTGCATACAGCTGCTGAGCCTTCCACTCCACACCTTTCCTGCTGAGAGTTGGGTATTTCGTCTTAAAAAGGGTTGCGACCTCTTCCGGCTTCAGCCCCCGGGTCACCCAGTCTTTGATTCTTCCGGTAGCACCCCTTGTGTTACCGACTTTTGTCATTAGATCAGAGACAATCTTGTCACTCGCCAGCTTTTTCTGCAACACCTCACCAGCCTTCTTACCTTCCGCTAGAACTTCCGATTCTTTGCGCAGGAGAGGGTGGTTCCGATAGCTTTTCGACGGCTTGAAGTTCTTCAAACCCACCATTCTCTCTTCGTCCTCAGAATCCAGGTCGTCACTATCTTCCTCTTCTTGCGTTTTGATGCTTTTTAGGTAACGGGCACTATCATCGACCGTTTGCACTGTGGCAGCCGTCGAAAGCTTGGTCTCTGAGGTAACCGAGGTAGCATCGCTGCTGGCGACTAGGGTGGCCACAGCCACGAGAAAGATGGAGTTCAGACGCATCGTGATTCTTGAGTTGTAGCTGCTGGATGGAAGGCTTGAGTGCTGGAGAGAAAGTCAAAAAGTGAGGTTCATGGAGGTCGAGACCGGATTATGATCTGATCACGGCCAAAAGGCGGACACAATGATGTCGCACCATCTAGTCACATCCTGGGATACATTTGTATCTATGGCTCCTCAACAATTAATAGTATTGAATTAAGCTGCGTCATACTGATCAGTAGGGTATTCAAGGCAGAGGTCGCAAACTCTAGACACCGGGTGTCCGTACATGGCCGAACCAACACCCCGGCATGTTTTGGATGTCCGCGGTCAACCGTACGAATCTATCGGGCGACCGTGGGTGGCCGAAATATTGGAATCGGTTAAAACCGAGAAATGACATGTATTTTTTTAGCCAGAGGTTTGCTTAGCTTTTCGACAGCACATCTGCATTTGACAGAGCGGCAAGTGTATTGTTCGCCACCAAGGGACTCAACGCATTTTCTTTTCTTGGGGACTGGGGACTTGTGTAGGGCACGACAAACCTGTAAATGCTGTCGGCTATTGGCAGTGAAATCCCGTTGGGGGGATTTCGGCTATCCCCGTCCGTGGTTTACGGTCAAACTTTATCCGTTCGGGTACGGTTACCCGATTGCGACCTCTGATTCAAGGTGATGCTCGAGCACAAAGTCAGCACATTTTCGCCATGAAAAAATATACATGTACAGCCACGTCTGTTACTGTATAGTGTTTTCGGCGACCAAAGTATATCCCTAAAATATCCTTGACGGCCGGCATTGCACCATTGGAGATCACTTCTACGGTACAGTAGTAGAACGAGTATTCTCCAATCTCTCAGTCTCCCGTCTTTACGTCTGACATTCCGAGATGGTGAACCACCTTGTACCCACACAGTCTTTGAAATGTACCCGACTGGAGGTCCTTAAAATAAGGTCTTTGATAAGGTCCTAAAAAGGGTTGCTGATTGTACATTGAGCCCGCTCGAAAACACCTCCCCTCTCCGTTATGCTATTGTTGTGCGACTATAAGAGCTGGATAGTGCCTCCATTGGTGTCCTTAATCCAGCTATGGGGTCCGGAAGGTACGTGAGTCACGTGGATTGGTCAGTTTGTTATTCGTTTCTAATATATCGGTTAAAAAACGATTTTTATCAGTTTAAAATGGCCAAAAAGGTTTTGAACCATTAGGAAATCGTAGTTGAAGTTCAAGAAACACTACAAATGCAAAAACAACTCTACGATGCACGGCGAGCGTGGCTCAGCATGGTCACCAATATGACCGTATCTGACCCTTAAAAATCGAATCTGATGTCGTGATCAGTTTGAAACGCCAAATTCTGAAAATGACCATTCCATATACGTGACAGTGCTGGCAAAAACAGCAAATTTGCCCCTTTTTGATCCAGTCTGGCACAGCAACCATTTTTAGGCAAAAACAGCAGACGATGCTGTTTGGGCTGTGCAGGCGCAACGACAGGTAGCAGCCAACCCCTCCGAAATTATATCATCGCTTTTTATTCCTAGGTAAGGGTACACTATGCCCATTGTACCGCTTACAGGTGCACTCAGAGCAGAGGTTGTATGCATGGCGGGCCACAACAGGCCATCCGCCAGATGTATTCGCCGCCACTCCTCTCGATCCGATCACCCTCGGCCTATTGCTCTTCTTCAAAACTACAGCTTGTCAACTCTCAAATTTGTCAGCATCAAGCGCGATACCCGTATCTGTCGCGAATTTAAAGTGCTGCGTGGGCTCATGCAACGTGTTCCCTAACTCAGCTTCCATCACAGATACCCGACGAGAGTTTTGTGGCTTCGACGAGGACTGAAGTCCATCAACCGAAAGCCCACTCCACGAGAAGTAGTCGACAATGAAGCTGAGAGTAGCGTGGTCCTGCAAGAGCATTTCAAGTGGGTCGACAAACTCCTTATTCGAGCAGATGCAGGACTGTGAGCAAGCTCCAAATGATATAGCGTGCGTTACGCAGGAAGTAGGTCGGAAGCAAGGATACGCAGCAGATGTCCTTCCTTGACTGTTCTGCCCAGAATGGATTATTACTATGGTTAAGCATCTCTCAGAAAAATTATATTTCTTGATTTTGAATTCATTATTGCGATTGAGGGGGAGGGGAATAGTTACTTGCAGTCAGAAATTCTTTGGGAACCACTTGTAGGCGCCAAAATAATGGGAACCCGAAGTGTGCATTTGTGATCGACCACTTAGCTTTAGTCGATGATCGAGTCGAGCTACCCAAATCCTTGTCATTGCGCCAAATTTTGAGTCTGTGTAAAGGTGACCTGGGCCCAAATATCTGCAGAGCGTAAGAATAGAAAGGCTTAACTGTACTGTCCACACGGTACAGAAACAAGTACCGCGCACTATAGATAAGTGACGCACCATCTGTTTTTCAATTCTAAACGGATATATGTTTATGCGTATCCAATACACTGGACGCCGCCCAAAACTGCCATAAGACGGTCATAATCGATCTCTAAATTTGTCTCTAAAAATAAAAGTTGCACAGGTACGATATGTGAAAGGTTTCTGATATATGCCAAAGTTTATGAGAGCTTGTTTCTTGAGGGTGGTACAGCAGCCCTTCCCGGAGGATGCATAGTTAATCCAAGCTAAAATGTATGTAGTTGCCAAATAAAGCGTGCGGTTAGGTAACATTTCCAGAAACTTATTGAGACCGGATTCCCGCCTCACCAGACTGCGTTGGAGTTATGCTAGGTCTATCAAATCTCGAAGGCCTTGACATATCGGTGGATACGCTAGTTTTGGGCGGCGTCCACTATAAATGTCGTGTGAAGGTATAATTATCAGTGTGCGCCAGTTTGTGAATGGTATCTGGCTATCATTAGGCGTCTGCTTCAATTCCTTCGAAACAGGGAGCACCTGCTGTTCGAGCGACTTTGGCAGTGCAATGTCGTCACCTGGCAAGATGCTTCAACTGCACAGTGTCTATACATCGCCAACAAAGTTTCACGTGACTGGGGCAATAGCTTCACCGCCGAAAAAAAGGAAACCAAGTGAACGAAAACCCGAGGCTTCGGGGCTAAGTTCTTTGCCAGGGAAGCATAGCAGTTTGTCTCCAAAACTATGGAAACAGTGGATGGACGAGGCGCAAGAACTGAACGTGTCCTCGTCGGTGTTTCTGGCCACCACTTCAAGTGAAAGTTTGGCTCAAGTCGCAAACATGGGGATGCAACTTATATTGAATCCAGTTGTGGCGAGGACAGACGAGAAATTCGCGTCGTTGATGGACGAACGAGTAAATGAGCTTACAGACTCGAAAGTGAGCGTTTTCTCGTCGAAATTTTCACCTACAACCGTCAAAAATCAGCAATGGAGATCGCACATTATTAAACCAAGGAAGAGGGAAAAGAACCTTAGGATCGAGCCTTTACTGTCGGAAGAGGTGAATGCTTCATGAATTTGTACGGTATACTAGTATCACTTTTATTCTAACGATGGTTCTACATGTACAAATGCACAGATGCGAACGAAGTTGCAAGTTCATTTGGAAGAGAAGATCAAAGGCAACATTTGGGAAAACGAGATCCGTTCTCGTCTCGCTAGACCACTCAGTGCATCAACTTTCTGTAGCAGAAGTGAGCAGCTCCGACATCCACTCAGTACTGTTCAGTTTGTCTACTTGGCAACTGAAAATACTGTTCATGAAGTAGAGAATACCTCGGAAGTATCAGGAATGCTTGGTCCACCAGAGCCCTCAGTTGCTCCACGCTTTCCGTACTCCATGGAAGCGCACGTGTCTGCAAATTGTATTCGTCGCTGTCGACTGAAAGCTTGGTTTCGAGCAGCTCTAAAGTCCCGCGCACGTGTTCTAGCCATAGCCATTCGTGTGCTCCGTCGTCTAGGTGTTCCGCTTCTTGTTCGAGGTTTTCGTCGTCGACGACGCGCCGCTATTCGTATCCAGCGATACTATAGATATTTTCTTTCTTGGCGCACTGAGATTCTACGTCCATTTGTATGCAACAACGTCGCAGTATGGGTGCGTCAGGCGTTGCGACTCGCAGCAGCACGTGTACTCATTGCACGTACGGTCACAGCACTGGTTCTAGCGAGGAAGGCGAGACATTTGACAGCTCTTCAACGTGCAGGACATTTACGTCGCTGGGCTGCCAAGACGTGGGTTTGCTTGTTTGTTCACCAGATTTGGACAGTTTGTTGGTTCCGTACCAAACGAAGCAATAATGTTGCTGGCATGAAACAAGAACTTGCATTGCTAGAAGCAAGTGACCACAACACTCATCTCGAGTATGTTGCAATATTTGCAACACCACTTGGTAAGGACATGTTGAAGAAAGAACTCGCACTATGGCGGGTAGGAGCTCGAACGAGAGCACTACAAGAGAAAATATCCAGCGTTGAAGCCTCCGAGGCGCAAATGGACCCAGCTATCATAAGATTACGACAATGTTTCCAAATCTTCGATCTAGATGGCTCCGGGACGCTCGATCTTGACGAGTTCCAACTTATGTTATCGTATCTACGTGGGAAAAAGCCCAAACAGCTCAATCGTGGCAGCATAAGCGGCAAGAGGCCAGCTCAGCAGCCTCCCAAACTAACTACAGCGCAGGTACGCAACCTGTTCGCCGAGTTGGATCGTGATGGAAATGGTGGTATCACTTGTGGGGAGTTTGAAGGCTGGTGGGCTGAGGAGCACGAGCGATCGACGCTATCAACCTCAGCCTCCACGAACTTCCTGTCTCGTGGTCTGGATGGCTTACTCCTCCAGAGTCATGGACTCCTCTTCTGGTTACTTGGACGCAAACAGCAACTCGAACGAAAGTTTGTCAAGAAGCTAGTGATGCGGCGTACAATGGAAAAAGCTAAGCGTGAGATTTTACATGAGGCAATTGATTGTGAACGTGTAGCAGGCAGATTTTCTGGTGTTTTTCGGTGTGGTTGTTGTGGCCGCCGCTTTGGTCGACGGCGAGACTTGGCAGATCATGTCGCCCACGAATGCAGTTCGACCGAGTTGGTGGTAGATACGTTTACTCTGAAGCGCTGGGTCCATGAAGAAGAATTTCGATTGCTTGAAGAAGTGAAAGAGTTGAATTGATCGCGCCGATTTTGGGAGCACACAAGGTGGAGCTCGTACATGTACAATAACCGAATTATCGCTGCCATCGTGCTGTGATAAAGTTAACAGAAGAAGTTACTCTTCGAGTCATTATCTTAAAGCATCAGCCTGGGCTATTGTCAGTGACACGGATAAATTAAAATTTGAATATTTCCGTGAATCGAAAAGTAGTTGATGACAACGGAAGCAGTCGTTTTTAATACCACCTAGCGGACATTGAGAGCGACAATTCTGTACGCTAACAGTAAACAACCAAATTGAATATTATTATTGCGAGTGAATTATCGAACCCTCTAAGGTTGGATCCTTGCTCAGTTATTTGACACAATGTGAATCAATTAGTGTTGACTCGAGTGTTGAGCTATGCCGTTTGATGCGGTATCCTCAACTTAACCGGGTAGCATGGCACAATCGACACGCATTTTCGGGTTCGCCGTTCTGAAATACTTCAAGTATACGATTATGGCCGATATTCATTCCTTCTGCCGACCAAAAGCACACAAGATATTCAGTGGTTGCGCTCCTCTTGCAGGACTGGAAACGCAAAAATCGCGAAGCCACATACATCTACTTTCACGTACTTACGTACGCACCCAGGGTTCTCGAGTGAAAGCAAGGAACATAAAAGTTTGTCGTCGGATAGGAAACCGTAATCTAGCGTACCAAAAGCGGTATGTGGCGTACTATCAGTTCAATTTGCGATATCAACCTGACGATCTGTGTAGCGAATGAGTGGCCCTACATGTACGCGATGCAACTCAAGCTGTGCTTTTTAGTGAAGCACTGCTTTCGTCCCTTTGAACAGCATCATTGAAGCACGGGAGTGGCTGTTGCACACCAGCGAACCCTTGCTCGTCAAGTGTATTCTGGTGCGAGGGCATTGCCTGAAAAGCTCTTCAAAATTGTTTCCGCAAAGTCATCTACACTCTTGAGTAGTGCATCTCGCGTAAAGGTAAACATGGGGTCGCCATAAATTCGCTACACAACGCACATGAAGCAGGAACTGAATCTACTCCATGTGTGGAGAGGGAATGGCATGATGAGTATCTTTACTTATGACTAAACCTATTCGTATTTGTACACCATCCGCATCTCGACTGTCCCGGGCTTCATTGACAGTCACTTCACAACCGACTCAGTAGCTCGGAAGAACAGGACACTTCCTAAACGTCCCGTTCCAGTATTTTACACCAGTCATGTCTCGATCTCGATTGCTGCTACTGCTGGTGATTGCAATTGTTGCCGTTGCAAATGACGTTAACGCCGCCGAAGATCATTCCATCCGACTCGAGCACGAGCAGAAGAATTCCAAACGCCAACACCTCGATGGACGCATTCTCTGTGGTTTAACGAATGAACTTAGATCTGACAATGCTGTAGATGAATCCAAAGCGACGGAGGAGAGAGGCATCATTTCGTCTCTATCTTCCAAAGTCAGAACGTCATCAAGAAAAATACTGGTCTTACGAACAAACTCGAGAGTTTGGAGAAGAACAGAGAAATTGCTGTAGCGGTCGCGAAAAGCCCTAGTGTCAAGAAACTGGAAACCGCTGCGATGAAGGATCCCAGCTTCTTCGCAAAGCTCCAGAAAAACCCGGAACCTCTAATGAAGTTGGCAAAGGACCCTGAAGCCGCAAAAATCTCGACTGCTCTAGAGAAAAACTCAGTCCAGTTAACTAAAAAAGACATCAACAACATACGAACTGCAGTGGAGGACGACCAGTGAAAGCGAGTAAAGTGGGGGAGGTTTTGAAAGCATTCGGTTGGCTCTTTGCTGTTGTCGCGGTGATGGGGATTACGGGACTGTTAGGGTACCTCTTCATGAAGGCAATGGGCGGAATAATTCTCAAATAGCATTGAAGAACACGGAGAGAGATATGTGTTTGGTGATTAAGAACAAAAAAAAATATTTGTTTTTGCTTTTATAATCCCCGGGTCTATACAAGATATCACTGTCAAGTTGTTTAAGACTTACTGAACTTGTACTACGTAACTTAGCTCAGTACTGAATCGCCCCCTGAACTGTGCATGTCACCAACTTCCTACCAACGACATGTCTCTGTAGTATGAAATGACCTACTCAAGAAACGCAAATACACAGCCATCTCCTGTGTATCAGCGCAGTATTGTGGTAATATTTCCGTTGCGAACTCTCTCTACACAGTTGACTGATACAAGAACCTCGATGATCAGTTGCTTGCTCGCCAAAATAGAATGCCACAACAACAAAAAATAGATGACATCGCCAAATATTTGGACCCAAAAAGTAATTTCTGGAAATCGAATTTCCTGCTAGACTATATTGTAGCTTCGTGAGCAGCCATCTCCTGCAGGCGCAAGAATCACATCTGCGTGCCATCCGATTCTCCACTTGAAACCAAAACCGCTAGGCCATAGACTGATCAAATGAGGACCGTTGCTTCAGTTTTAAAACAGCAAAACACTTCGAGTATCCAAATGTCTCAATCAGGAATTCTACAAAACAAACTAAAGTGATCATCGTCACAGGTTAGTGGAAAGCGCATTCAGATACCTTTATTAAACATTTGGCCATGCGAAACGATCTCTCTCAATCGCTTAGAACAATTTATCATTGGTGTTGTCGAGTCACCACAGTATTTGTTGCAACTGCATCACATTTTGTCGTTAATTGATGGAAACGGCGTCCTATCAGAAGGGGTAATCGTCTACACTGAGCTGGAGTTCAAGTCCATGGGGAGTTTACGCACTATTCATCGGCATGTTCGAGCGTTTCATTTTCTGTGTCTATTTCACAATTTGTCGAAACCCCCCTGACCAATAATTCGTAACCGCACTTCAGCTAAAAAATCATAATTTTTGTTGTTGATTCTTTAACCGGTTATCTCTCTGTAATTAAAACCCCACAGGGTTCATAAAACGAAAACAAATAGTTGTCCACAATTGATCTGTGGTACTCATCAAATTCAAAGAGATTTCACATCTTTTCGAGAAGTGGTTACCATGGGATACATGCTACTTCGTACATGTAGTTGTCTCGTAAACTTCGCCTATAGAAAATTGCCGTTGACATCATCACCCTATCCGTCTGGCTAACTTGATTTGCCCCCAGGCTTCTGCATCGGAAAAACACCACATCAAGATTGCAATCCAATCGTTATCGGAAAACTTTTCTGATGAATCGGAGGGTATCCCCGACAGCGAGGCACATTCTTTCCAACAGTAGAATCCAAAACGGATTCATCTTAATACTTTTGCCTTCGACATCGCCTATCGGAATGAAGATGGGTGAGAAAAGCTCTTACATTCTGTTTTTACTTATGATTTGCGGGTGTTCATAGCAGCAACTGATTTTGGGCCGTGTGGCTTTTAGATGCCAGATCAGTCATGGAAAATCAAGGAACGTTTGTCATTTAGTAAACGTCGGCAATCATCATACCTGCAGAAAAAGCGGTGGCATGAAAGCGTAGTCGCAGGCTTGTTTGCTGGAGTTTCTGTTACCATAAAAATCGTAGCCACATGCGCCTCGTAAAACACGGATAACGATGTACAATTGCCCTCTGTTCTTCCTCACGCAGTGACCAAAAATCGCACAGCCGCGTTGTGTGCTCAAGCCGCAACTTGAAAGTGCACGGTGGACACCAGAGCGAATAAAACAAATAGAAACCGACCTAAAAGAACTTGTTGAAGCGGTCCGAAGAGATGGAGTTATGCGCGCAGCAACATACGTGCACCGACGGCAAAACTGGGCTCGAAGCGTGATGGGCGCTAGTAGTGTAAGTTATAGTACAGAGCGCGATGTGATCAAGCTTGATCGTTTTATTAAATCGCTCGTTGTGTGCAGTGCACACTGTGGACGAATCTCAATCAAAACATGAATGTTACCGATGTGCCGTCATTGATTTTGAAATGACCGAATCTCAATGTTACAGTAACGACTACCGGACTTGATACGTGAGTCGGCGAATCTGCTTATGCGTTTACTTTTTCATGCCGAGAAAATACTGCTTTTGTGCTCTTATGGCAATTTCTTCACTACAGGATGAAGCAGCGTTGAAGAACTAAAATCATACACGGTGAACATTTTGAGGAGCTATCTCAAGATATGACTTGGCACAGGTTCGTCTTTGTACCGTCATTATGAGTACATGTATACGTCCTTCTCAAGTTGCGCCCGTATTCAAGATGGTTGAGCCGGTTTGACCACCATAAATTGCTCATTTTTCGATTTCCTCTCAAGTACTCAAGCCTTCTATCCAGCAGTTGCTAACCACTATGCGTGTTACCTCCATCTTTCTCTTCGCTGTGGCTACCCTTGTCGCCAGCAGTGATGCGATTCCAGCGGCAACTGAGACCAATCTCTCGACGGCTACCATAATGCAATCAGCCGATGCTAGTGCGCGTTTCCTGAAAAGCATCAAGACGGAGGAGGAGGAAGAAGAAGACAAGCAGGACCTGGATCCCGAGGGCGAAGAGAGAATGGTGATTCTGAAGAACTTCAAGCCGTCGAAAAGCTACCTGAACCACCCTCTTCTTCGCAAAGAAGCGGAAGTTCTGGTAGCGGCTAAGAAGACCGATGAGGCGCTGCAGCAATATTTGGCGAAGAACAAGATCGTCGCCGGTCTAATGAAAGAAATCAAGAAAACACGGGGCGCTACCAAAAGAATTGACGACTGGGTGGAACGGGGATGGAAGCCGGAAGACGTCGCAGCCTTTTACAACACGGAATACCCAAATCTTAGCAGGTATGGTGTGGAGTGGAAGGCTCAGCTGCTGTATGCAGGGCTTTTCGCGAAGCAGGTGTATTCGCTGAAACCCACGGTGAGGTTAACGTAGATGGTCGACCAAACAAATCCAGACGTAGTACCGTACGTTTGGTGACGATTTTAAGATTCATTGAATCCGGTTGTATCGACGATGAAATCCAGCCTTCTTCGCCTTCTGATGCGTTTTTTCGCGAATAAAAACTCTAGTCTTGTCTTGGGAGCTGAAATGAAATCGGAGGCAAACAGTCGACCCTGTTTTCTCAACAACGCACTAGGTACGCCTAACATTTGTGCTGGCCAATTCATCTTGAGCAGGTTGTCATCTAGCGTAAGTAGACTAGTCAGAAGCCGTCGCCTCGGTCTTTCGTAGGCTGACAAGCCACCTCTGTTGGCTACAGATGAAGGTAGGAAAAAGTTGATTAACTAGTTATGCACTTCTCGTTTCACTAGCTACACAAAATTCCTGGTAACTTTATCTTCATCTTACGGGCGAGGAGTCCAAATTCGACGTTCTGGTGTAGGTATGTTCACAGCCACGGGGGTGTCAAATCCCAGGCGTTGAAGGATGTTGGCTATCGCCTCACCGTCCACGCCTATTGCCACTGCGTGACGATACAATACTTGGCAATGTCGGTTGAATGAGCCGACAATACTTGGTACTCTAGGAACTTCTGCTTGAGTTTCGTGAAAATGTATGTCGTTTCGCAGACGCCACGTTGCGTGAAACACGATAGCTGTATGCATTCGCCAAAGCAGCAGTAATATCTTGTGATGTTGCCTCCAGCTCGCGCTAACATCGCTTACAGAGGGAAAGAGTAACAGTTTCCACTGAAGTTGTGTTGCGAAGGCTTGTTGCCACGGATCCCATAATAATTGCCACATTTCCGATAGCATCGGGCATGAAAACAAGCAATGTTGAACTGTTTCAATCTCCACACAAGATTGCCGAACACATTGCTGCACCGTTGGATTTACGTCCTTCAGGAAATAAAGTCGCGATCCCACAATGAGGTCTCCGAAAAATAACCGGAACATTACATCATGGACCACAGGGAGCAGACATCGTCATAGCCATAGAAGACTTGTTAATGTTGGATGAATGAGATTTGGTCTGCATCCAAGTACTCGCATTGGGTGATTATCAATCACTTCCACCGGCTGAAGAATGGCGTTCCAGTTTTGAAGCCGAAGATTTGGAAAAAATCTCGTTTTACCACCAACGACTGCTCCATTAACGGGCGGAAACACTCCTTCCGTTATCACAGCAACTCCACCCGCTTCAGGGTGGGGGTAACACGCGATAGAAAACTTGAGTCAATTGGCGATACAGAAGGAAAATATCACTTATCTGGATATCTGCTCCATACCTCGATTGCACTGCACTGTAAGTGGCTTGAAAAAAAGTCGTTCGCGTCGGCCAATGATGTGAACTATCCAGAAAATCCGCCAAGCATCATACTTGTTGAGTAGCCAGCTTGCGACAGAGTAGTCGAAACTTCAGCGTACCCACTCCCACGGGTTGTCTAGCTGAATCTTGTGAATGCCATACTTGAAATTCAGATGATGTATTCCACCAAATTGGACTGAACAGGGCAACTTGGAGAGTTTTTGCGCGGGTATATTGTAGCGTATACCGACTTGGCCACTTGAATCGTTTCCAATCTTGCAACAGGTTTCGCCACCATACTGCGACGTCGCTCTCCACCCTGATGGACGAGGAGGGTTCTGAAGCAGAAAATCACCGGACCATGGGCGGGAAAATTTGTCAAAACGCAGTTGCAGCATTATACCAATAGGATGACACCAAGCTGACGCACAATTGTTGTTTTGGTGTTCATGTAGTGCAAGCACAATCTGTTGAAGTAATTGAAACCGTTGTCGTCGTATAATAGTAGCCACTACAGGTACCCCAATGCCATCATTGTCTCGCGTTTGGGTGGCTAGGCCTTTGCGAACGATATTCACTCCACCAGATCCCACACCAACGCGGTTATACAAAACAAATCGGGTAATAACACTCTGCCATCGTTTGATGAATCGAACAGGAACTGATACCGTCGTAGTAAAGTACCAGAGTAGCGATAGAACCACTGCTTGAACAATTAGCCGACGACCCAGTAGCGTTCGTGCTCTGCCCTTCCAAAGTCGAAGTTGAGCCATTAGTTTTTGATCGAGTTCATTGGCTACCTGTGTTGACGTGTCAGAGTCTCCGAACGGGATACCAAGATATTTTACTGTTTCGCCCGACCATAAAGATCGAAATGGCTCCAATGTGGGAGCTCTTCGGTGTTTGTTTAGACTCATGATCACACTCTTCATCTCGTTGAGTTTTGCCCCCGATCCATCACAATAACAATTTACCAGCTGTACTTGCTCTTGGAGTTGGACAACGCCAGGTGAAAACAACACAGTGTCATCTGCGAAGAAAGCCGCCGGAATTCTGAAGTTACCATCAACTTCAACACCTAGCTCTCAATGCTGACGAAGTAGAATGCCTAGCGGTTCCAAAGACAATGCAAATAGGTAGGGTGATAAAGAATCTCCTTGTTTCACCCCCTTGTTGGCGACAGTGGGTCCAATGCCTAACCATTAATCATCAACGAACATAGCGAATCTTTGTAAAGCCGTCGAATCCACGAAAGAAAATTACAGCCGAGTCCTTGGCGCTCCATCACCTTGAATAAGTAGTCTCGATTAACGCGATCATATGCCTTGGCAAAGTCAAGGAATGCGGCAATCCCTTTCCCTTTCCGACATGTGATCAAATGTTGGAGGTCACGGACTAACATTACTCGCTGATGTATAGATCGTTGCGGAATGAAACCTTTTTGGTCGGGATGAACCAAAGTTGCAATGTGTGGCTTCAATCTGTATGTCAGTACACGTGATAATACCTTAACTTCAACAGGCATCATCGTAATTGGTCGGAAATTGCCAGGATCTGCTCGATCGCCCTTCTTGAACAATAATGAAACCGAAGAATGACGCTGGTGCGGCAAGAGCTCACCACGCTGGAGTTGATACCGAAACACAATCAGCAAGATTTCCCCAAACGTGTCGGGGTCTATTTGGTAGAAAGCTGACGTGAATCCATCAGGCCCTGGCGCAGAATGCGACCGCATCGTTCGTATAGCCTCAGCAAATTCATCCACAGTAAGATCACTATCAAGGCTTGCTTTGGCTTCCGATGTGAGTGTTCGATCTATCGACTCTAATAAGCGATGCTGGGCATTCGCACGTGGTTGTGACACTTCTGCGTATCGATTGTCGCCAAATATTTTACCCCAGTGGTCATTGAAGCCTTCATTAATTTCATCTGGGCTGTTCGAGACAGTGCCATCCGCTCGCTTCACAGAATCAAACGGGGTGTTGCGCAGCACATAACGTGGTGGCCGAAAGAAGAAAGAAGAACTACGCTCTGTATCAGTCACCGTTTGCTCAAATCCAGCCCCTTTTCGATAATTTGCCCAGTCGTCTTTATATTCAGCATATCGTTGCTTAGCGAAATAATAATCAATTTCAGCTTGTTCGTCAGTATCATCCCGAGCGACCACAGCCGCACACTCTTCCATTTGATGGCGGGCCATTGCTAATTCTGAAGCTGCTCCAGATTTCATATTGTGTTGGCACTTTTTCAGATATCCTTTGAGCTTCTGTTTCCATGACTTCCATACGATACCAGGGTTAGACGATGTCCGCAGTACTGGGAGAAGTGCACGAGCCTCGTTTTGGATGTCTGTTCGGAGCTCTGGAATTCTCAAAAGCCAACCAGGCAGTCGCCAAAAACCAGGACCTGTGGGGTGGTGCCACGATGTGAGCTCAACATGATGAGCTAGGTGATCACTCCCTTCCCATTCATCGTATCCAGAATCGTGATAACATGAAGACACTAAAGCGTCAGAAACAAAAAATATAATCAATCCGATTTCGTCGGGGTAATGGTCCGCTGAAGCATTGTTGTTGTGGATGATGAAGCCTCCATGCATCCACAACATTGAGCTCCGTCATCCACGTCTTCAGCACATTTCGGCTGGAGTCCGGTCTTGGGTCTTGTAAAATCGCATCTAGCTCTGGTTCCAGCTCCAAATTGAAATCACCACAGACCACATGTACTGCGTCTTCATCAAAATCAACAGGAAGGCGCTCAAATAATATTTTTCTTGAAGCAGCATCATTCGGGGCGTAAATGTTGTGAATATAACATGTTCGGCCACCCAGTACTTGGAAAATAAAATATAAAATTGCACTGGATTATGAGGAAAAAATAACCCGTTATTCCATATCTGGAGGTTCCCGTAATAAGTAATTGCAATGAATATTCCGTATTATTGGTATATTATTGGTGATATTGTAGGGTATTTACTACTATTTTCTAGATTTTAGTAAGACGTTTAGCTTAAGAATCTGGTATAAATCCAATACACTTATTATTGGTACAATTTGATATTATACGGGAGTATAGGATCCGTTATTCCGTCAATATAATACTATAATTATTTTATTATAATTATTTTTTCCGAGCACTGCGGTCACCCCATCGTAGCCGAACTTGCAAATACCGATTAGGTATTGTCGCTTCTGCAACAACCGCTGCTGTCGACACACCTGGGCATGATCCGTGTATAATAGTGGCTACTCCACCACTTCGCGGGAAGGAGGTTGTCGCTGAAGCTCCATTTTGATCCGTCATTAATACCCGTCCTCCAAAACTCTGGTTGACGAGATAGCTAAATCATTTCGCTTGTTCTTGTCTCGAAAGCGTGTTTCTTGTATACAGGAAAAATAAAAATACTTAAAGTGAGATGCAATGAGAGGATGTCCACCATCCTTTAAGCCATAAACATTCCATGTAAGAATTTTACAGGATTGTCCAATGTTCATCACCGCAGACACTTTAGTTTTCGGGGTTCGCCTCTTCACTAGGCGACAAACTCTGCAAACTTATTAACGGCAGTTCCTCAGGCGACAGTCTGCTCGAGCTTAATGCCAAGATCGACTCCAGTACCTCACTTGATGGTACTTGCTCATGCAGAGCTGTCAGCAATTGCTGACCGAGGCGCGAGCGTAACAAACGTAAAACGATTTGATCAGCAAAAATATAAGTGTGGTTGTGCTCAACAGCTCCGCGGGCTTCTCCAACGATGTAATTCAGCCACTGAGTTGAACGTAGGATGAACGGGCAGATGCACACCACAAGCAATTCAAAACTACTGAGCAGACACGAGATTTCCCACTGCTTCTTTTCTTGTGTAGTTTGTTTTTCCAGTGTCGCCGCCAAAAATTGAATGTAGGTCTTTCGTGATTTTCCAAGCGGAAGACGAGAGGCCGCAACTCGTTGATGAAAAGATAGCTCCCTGTTTTCCTCAATGGAGGACGCAAGGATGCGCTCTAACAAGTGGATGGCCGAAAGTTCCTTGAAATTACGTCCGCCGGCAGCAAGATCGGTACACAGAGCGGTGGACCAAGCTGTCGGAAAAGCTTGCATGGACTGCGCAATTTTATCCATGTTTTTTTGAGTCTGTCAAGAGCGACTGCACTTGCTCAAGATGAGCCATGTTTTGCGCGATTCGATCCTCACGAGATTCAAGTCGGGTTTCCTCAGTAGTAGTCAGGACAGTGTCATCTGGCACGAGTACCGGGTGGTGGGGCTTATCCAGGTTTGTTGAGCGACGTTTAGTTGGTAGCGGCTCTTGGTCTTCGCGAGAATGATCAGCAACAACCAAGTGTGGCATTATGAGCACACCAGACGTCGTGCCCGATGGGGTTCTTGGTTCGAAAGTTTCAAATTCGCAATCCATCGTCTCAAGGATTGTGTAAGGGTTTTCATCAGCAAACGATGGCTCAGTGCGTTTGAAACCGGATTCGAGTTGACGTGTCATCTCCACATCATCATCGCTTGTTGCCGACTGCATATCCTGGTCGGACTGTGCGCCCGCAATCTCGGTCGTTTCATTGATTTCCGTATCGCCAGCTGCAGACATCGGATCATAACCACCAGAGTAGTGGTGGTCAGCAGGGGATTGAGTTGGTTGATTTTGATGATCCAAGTTGGAGAAAGTGGCTATGGACCTGTCTTCCTCCTGGACCAGCGCAGTAGATGCCACGGATGCTTCACCAGCCTGGTTACTTGCACGACGTGGATGACCTTGATCCGCGTTCACGAAATCTCCACTTTCAGGATTGTGCTGGGTCAGTCCGGTTGGAAGTACCACGGCGTATGGCGATTGCTTGAAGCCAACAGCCCGTTGAGGTGGCGCAAGTGAGCGCTTTCCTCGCGCAATGAAAACGTTTCGTCCATAAACCAATTGGTTCGTGACGAATCCGCGCGTAATGAGGCATGCGGGGGGCTGCTCCTGGCCAAAGTAAAATCGCCACGTCGGAGTGGCTACTTGAGCTTGAATATTGACGTCTCTTGGCGTCAAAAACAGTGGGCGCGCTCCAAGCTCAGCCAGGCCCATAAAGAGAGCATTGGCCGTCGCCGTTGAGCGTATTCCAAAGATGTCGAGGTAGAACTTGTCCGCCAACGGGGATTAATGCTTGATCTTGAACTTGCGGCAAAGAAGATTGACATCTCGGCCAAACAGTTTTCTCGCAGCTTCACTTGACCTGACGTGTATCAGAACACCGCCAGAAGGTGCCTTCTCTACCAGAGCCACCTCTCGACGCGAGAGGAGCTGTTCCACGACAGGGTTTCCATGGTCTCGAAAGAATGACTTGAACACCATAGGCATTGCGACCTTGGAGCAGTAAGTCGCAGAGTCGATTACCACCGCGTGAGTTGACGCGGACGGCGTGAAAGGACGATTTGACGTCACCATCGCAAGATAATCAGCCGCTGACGTATCATTTCGTTCGTACGCTTCTACGAGTCGCTCCGCGTCTTCATCAGACATGTGCGGCTCGATTAGCAGCGAACCTGCTGCGTCGCGGAGGCGCGAATACTCCTGCGAGCGCAGGTGATCCGCCATCGACGACATTGTTCTCAAAGAGAGGGAGGGGTTAGGGTTCGTTCTGAGTGGGATGCTGGCAAAACGAGTTGTGTTGTGTTGGCTACAGATAAAGCATGGCTGCTTGTTTGAAAAGCAATGCTATCGTAAAGAACGTGTAAAAACACCGAATAATGTAAAAAAAAATAATGCTGGTAATTATCCTGAATGAACTATGAACACAAATTGTTTTAGAAGATGTATGTTCTTAAAAAAAATCTAGTATAAAAATTAATCGTCCTACTCAGCTCTCAGCGCAAACAGTCGAAGTACTTGATACACCTTTGCCCGGCCAACTGTGAAGGAAAAGTCCCAAGCTGACCGGGCAAAGGTGTAGCTTCACCGACAGCTATTTCTTCTAAAAGGAAGTAGTACGATTGTGCAATCCGATTCTCCCCTTGCAACCAATACATAGACGTATAGCTCAAATAAGGGTCGTCACTTTAGTTCTAAACTCGTACTCGTACTCATCCTTCCAAAGTTTCTTGCCGCTTTCGTATCGGACCGGTCCAGTGAAAACCTAAAAGTGTTGATCGGAATAGCCTCGAAGACTGCTGTTTCACAAATGTGAATTTTGAGATCACAGTCAGCGCTCTCTACTTCGTTTTCGATTCCAGGTTTAGTTCTCTGGTTTTTGATTCAGAGCATTTACACGGACGCAATACTGACTAAAGAAACCTTTTACTTTCATACTGAAAACTAAGGTAAAACTATTCTTCTACGTTTTTCAATCACAGTTACTCTTGAAATTTCATGAATCTGTTATCTCAGAACGACGGATCGATTTTCTTAGCGTAGTTGCCTCTTAAATTACGTTTGAATGTCCAGAAGCGTAAATTATGCATTCCTCATTCAATACAAGACTTGTTTGACTTAACCTGCAATAACGGTGGTAAAGAGGTCTCTCTGTTTTGTTTTAGAACTGTAGAGTCCTGATATCGCTGGAGGCTGTGCCTTATTGCTAATCGATCTTGGTCTGGTTGTTCTTTGCTATCATGAGATACTTGGTCTTGCAGTCGGCTCCATATTGCTGGAGGCACACTCACACGGCTTATCTCGCCGTCCGTGTATCCTGAGACTTGATCGCTACGACAACCGCTTTCTGCAATTTTTTCCGAGTCGATATCCATACTGTTGAGATGATTGGATGAGCTCGGACGGATTGAATAACATTCTGAACGCCTTTGAAAATAACTTGGACTGTGGAGAGTAGCGTCTGTTGCTTCAGTTGAGCTATTGCTTGTTTGATCAGCTGTGCTGTCATTCCCTTATCCGTAATATGTTCACCCATTTGAATAAACCCAACGGAGATAATTTCTGGTGGAGTGTTGCCAACTAGAATCCACACACCTCGGTCAACCTGAGCTGCTGCCGTTCGCACCGAATGGAAGGGCAGAGTCCATTGCTGGATCGCCACTGGTGGATTGGATGGTTCAATGGTCGTGAATTCTGCGTAGCATTGGGCTACTTTAAATCCTAATTTTTGTGTTCCTGCTCGCGCCGTCATACCCCGGATTACTGCTCGTGTCTGAAAATCTGCGGTTTACCATAGAGCACGTCTAGCTTCTTGTTGTGCGATATCCTAAGTATATCGCGGTTACGAGTCAACCAAAGCGTAACTGGAATACATGTCGTCCAAATTAATCAGATAACCTGCATTGCCTCATCATGTCCTTTGTCCCAGTACGCAATGCTTCTTGTAGCTTCTCTATAAAAGTCTGAAATAACCTGAGTCTTTCCTGGCTGCCAGATGCGGTACAATGGCGGAAAGTTCCACTCTGTGGAGATAGTGACCAAACCATTTTGGCAACCATTTCCGCCAAATTGCCTTCACACTTGAACGCTCCCAGATAATGTGTTCAATTGTTTCCACTCTAGTTGAACATTGGCTATACGAGCAATTCCTATTTTCTAGCCATCCAGCAAGATACAAATTCAAACTTCTTGTGCAGATACGATAAATTGCAATAACGAATAGCCGGGTCATAGTGAAAAAATCTAGTGAGTGTTGACTGAAGCGCATTAAAATCCAATCACCCAGTGAATGTTGCTTGAAGAGACGAGGTTAAATTAGGACACTGTACCGAAAGAATAAAACACAGGTTTAGACTGATGTCGTTCCAATTTATCTGCGCAGATGCACGATTTGGTGTCGGTAGACGTAGATTAAAATGCATGAAACGATATCAACAACAAAGGTAACTATAAACAGTATAAAGTTCAAAATCCAGAGCTTCTCCGCGCTAGCATGGCGTTAGTTTCATTTTACAGAAACCGCTCCCACTTCTGTTATCACTACCATTGAATACCCTTTCAATACCGATATAGTTTAATGTATCCGTTTACAAGTCTGAGTGATGGTCACAACGTTGAAAGGCACTTTAAACCCGCACGGGGGCCTCAGCGCACCCTGGAATATACACAGAAGATGGCTCGCAAGGGTGAACTTGGAGCAGAGGTTGTGTTGACGTGGCTCAAGTCAAGCTAACCTGGTGGGCGAAAAAGACACCAAAGAACCGTCGTTTCAGCTCACAGGGACATCGTCACCATTATGAAGTAAGTATGCAAGAAGAATGGGGGATTAAAGGCGACGGGGAAGGTAAGAAGGCGTAGGAAGTGACGTCGCGGCGCGTCACTAAGGACAAATACTGCATTTTCAAGTGATCCGGTGCTGATAACTTTTCAATTTTATACCCCGAATAAGACGATTTAATTTTAGATATCAGAAATGGGAGCGGTTTCTGTAGTCACTAATTCGATTTCCTCTCACACCTAGAGCCACTATGGCCGGTTTAGTCACGGGCTCAAATCAAGAAAGGCTTCTATAGATAACAAATATGCCTAAAATAGAAGGCCGTATATCACTGGAGTGACGGACTCAAATCGATGCCGAGAAAAAAAATACTGGACAAATAGCGTGGGATCGATATGTCTTTTGCCAGCTATGCTTGGTATTAGCTTATATCATCTTTGATAGCGCGATTGAATAGCTTAGGCCATCTTTGATCACGCGATTGCCCTTCTAGTTGCAACTTCAACTGCTCTACTTGTCGTGGCACCTGGTGTCCCAGTGCACCTCTAACTTGGTGATAAATCTTTGTCAAAGTCATGTACAGTGCACTTGGCAAAGGTTTCATGCAGAGCAAGTGACGATATCTGGGAATCCCGTGCTACACTTGCGCAGAAGTTAATTCAAAACTGGCGTATGCTGCCTATTAGAATTAGCTTGTAATTTCCAGTCTATCATTTCTAATTCGAAGATGACCAATAACTTTCATCAGCAGCCTCACACTGTATACAATACAGACTGCATCTTCCACTCGTACGTCGATCCTAAGATCTGGACGATTGTTCATCGCCGATTGCATTCGACGCTTATGGTTCAACACCAACCGCGGTTGTAGAAGGATCCGACGTCCAGTCAGCTCGGCCATCGGCAAGTCTCACTTCGCATTTCGCGCTTCAGTACTCAAGCAATCCACCAGGCAACCCAACAACTACCATGCGTATGAGCCCCCTCCTCCTGGCTGCGGTCACTCTCCTTCTCGGGTGTGACGCTGTCTCAAGCGCTGCTGACACCAAACTGTCAAAGATGACCTCCCATGATGCGGTGCCATCGCTCCGTGCTGACCCCGTGAAGAGCTCAAGATTTCTGCGAAGCGCCAACAAGGAGATGGCCGCTGACAAAGATGACCTGGATTCGGAGGAGGAAGAGAGGGCGGGAACCCAATTGACTCGCATCGATGATCTGCTGGCGAAGATTGCAATCAACGAAGCAGTGGCGCTGAAGAATCTCAACAAGTTTGATGATGACCTCATGCAAAAACTTCGAGAGAACCCGAGTTGGGCCAAAAAGATTCAAGGATAGAAAAAGAAAGACCTTAATCCAACGGAGGTGGCAACTATCCTGAAGGAATATTCCACACTATCGAGAAAGTATTCCAAGGAGTGGAACGCCTGGAAAATCTACGCGGCGCAGTACCTGAGGTTGTCGCAAGGACTTTAGTAACCTGCTGCGTTTCGTAAGCGAGAAATCGAGAACTCCTCAGATCGATTCTACCAGTGCCATAACTTCGTATGCAATATACTGAGTTGATTGGCCAACCCACTTTTGTTTCTGTGCTACATGTACTCGTTAGCGAGAATGTTAGATAACCATTTTGCTGTTTTGCAAGATGACGACACAGTTGTACTTCTGAGTCAGAAGTTCTGACCAAAAACACCCAGTAAAGAGCTTGGATAAATGTGAGGCCAGCCTCGCAACACAATGGTATGTATTACTGGACGCCGCCCAAAACTGCCATAAGACGGTCATAATCGATCTCTAAATTTGTCTCTAAAAATAAAAGTTGCACAGGTACGATATGTGAAAGGTTTCTGATATATGCCAAAGTTTATGAGAGGTTGTTTCTTGAGGGTGGTACAGCAGCCCTTCCCGGAGGATGCATAGTTAATCCAAGCTAAAATGTATGTAGTTGCCAAATAAAGCGTGCGGTTAGGTAACATTTCCAGAAACTTATTGAGACCGGATTCCCGCCTCACCAGACTGCGTTGGAGTTATGCTAGGTCTATCAAATCTCGAAGGCCTTGACATATCGGTGGATACGCTAGTTTTGGCTGTACCAACATCCTGCCGTACTTCAATGACTACACCAAATCGATGTTCCTACACACCATCATTCCATAAAAAAAAACTAAAAAAAATGATGCCGCCGTTGCGCCGACTGAATCTGCGGCCTGTGCTGTTCCTGCTCGTCTTCTCCTTCGTGTTGGTGCCGCTGTCCGTGTATCATTTCTTCACCTTCGACTTCCAACGCGTATCATCCTTCGAGCATCACGTCCACCCCACATTCCCGTCCTCCGTAGCGCTTCCTGCGTGCTTACGCATCTCCAGTGCGGAATTCCTCCGTCCTGACACTTTACGCACCCTCCAGACGCGTTGTGGCGTGCAAAATACGCCAAAAACTCATAAAATAACGAGTAAATTACGTCTCGTGCACTTTGTCAACGTCGCACTAGACGCCATCCCCACTTGGGACGGAGAACTCGACACAGACAGGGGACAGTTCACATATCTGCAGTTTGCAGCTCTTCAATCCATCCGACGCGTGATCCAGCCAGACATGATGGTGATGCACTATTTGGAGACCACGTGGTGTGTGGTACACTCAATGTCAACGACATTTGGGGCTGCATCAGATGCTGCCTCCTTTGTCATTCGACATGATGGAGAAAGCAGGTCCGCCGTATCTGAATAGACAGGAGAGACGACGGATTGTCGAAGTGCTGATGATGCTACGTGCATTGAAGAAACACGGTGGTGTGGCGTTCTCGGACTTTAATACATTCCTATTGAGAGGGATTAGAGTAGATATTCAGGACGAGATAGTGATAACGAGTCAAGTTAGAGGAAGCAGGAAGACTTTTAGTATAGGACTGCATATGATGTACGCGCCGTCTGGACATCCGTTTGTGGAGTTTTTAGAGCACAAGATCATCAAAATGGTGGAGGAAAATGATATCAAGTTGCATCAGATGACGCTGGACGAAGTGGTGGGGCAGATCGTGCTTGAGAAATATATGGAGGAGCACGGAGATTACGTTGGTTCAAGAGATACTAATGTGACGAAGACGTCGAGTATCATGGACGGCGTGGTGATTGGCAAGTCGGACTTGTTCGAGTTCGACGGACTGCATGAAATCCTGACAGAGAAATTGTCGCCGTCTCTTGCTGGCAGGTTTCGAGATGTAGCAGCTTTTCATGTGGATAAGTATGATTTTGTGGAGAAAACTTCGGACACGGACGATATCCGAGAAATTACGCGAATGCAGAAGGAGTTGACGCTGGCTGACGAGTGGAAGAGTTTAGATACGCTGATGGGAGCAGTGGTGAGACTAGCGGTGACTGCTAACTTGACTGCCGAGCTGGAGCTGCTCTTCACGTAATTTAAGGCTGTGGAAACCGACACGCGAAGCTTATCGGTGCTGGAAGATTGAAATCCAAACACAGATGCAGTTGAGGAGGTGAGTTTGCCGCGCCATTAACTGATTGACACCTTGCTTTCAACGGAGTAAGAAATGCTGACAGATTGAGCCGGGCAAGTCTGTTTTTGTTGAAGTGGATAGCAACTTTGAAGCAGTTTGAAAGTTGCAGACAAAAGTGTCAACATAGTTGTCTTGTGCACTGCCCCCCCCCCGGCTGGGATCGATGAATTCTCCCCTGACTCATTCGCGTTCATGCGAACGAACGATGGTGCACTTGTTACAGCTCATCAGATCGGAGTGATCGCTTTCGTTGGTTGCCGCGTCGGCTAGCGAAATGCAGATTAAACGACCACCACTGATCAATTTCAGATCTCGCACCGTCTTAGTCGATCTCATACATTGCCGATGATTCTCCAACAACTACAGTCAAAGGGAACCATAATATGGTACATATTATGCCGCACCTCAGCAACAGGCAACGCAGACACGATAATGTGGTTGTCGCCGACGCAATATGTGAAGAACGGGTTGTCGCCACTGTAAACGGGATGTGGTGGCTGTAGAAGTGTCAGAGGGCGTCGCCGTCAATACCCCCGCAGATGGAAATGCCGATGCGCTCCTACGTATGAAATACTGACTAGTGAAATGCCGGGCAGAACGCGATTGTTGAGGTATTCCGCTGTCTGCGGGCGTATATTGGGGATCACGCCGGATGCTCTGGGCTAACAGCTCTGCGCGTGAGCTGCTGTTTGATGTGCCAGGATTCTGCGCGGTCAACGCCAAGTACGTAGATAAACCTGAGTGTTCCGGACGAAGCCCGCTTTCAGTAGCTCCTCCAAGTTCATTCCTAAATTTCCTCGGGGTGAATCAAGCGACCACACCTCCCCGCCATGAAGTTCTTCACCTCTGTCCTCGCCGCCGCTGCCCTAGTGCTCGCTGCTGTCAGCGGTACCCCAATGATCCGCCAGGAAGCGGAAGAAGCTGAGTCGAGCAGCTGTGCGTTATCGGGTACTTACACGAGCGGCACCGATGTGTCTTCATGCAGCACGGTTATCATCAAGTCGCTGACAGTCCCAGCTGGTGTCACGCTGGACTTGAGCGACCTCAAATCGGGCGCCAACGTCGTTTTCTCCGGAACCACCACCTTCGGCAAAAAGGTAACACTGAAGTACTTCGACAGTGATATGAATATTTCTCCAACCTCAAGTTGTTTGCCGACAGAAATGGTCTGGACCTCTGGTTCTCCTTACGGGTACCAAGCTAACTGTGAGTGGTTCCGGCACCCTCGATGGCCAAGGAGCCTGGTGCTGGAAGCAAGGCACCTCCATCACTCGCCCCGTATTTTTCCGCATGAGCAAAGTCATTTCGTCCACGGCCAAGGGCTTCACAATCAAGAACTCGCCATACCGCACGTTCAGTATCCTGAGTTCGCAGTCCACCACTATCAGCGGTCTCACTCTGGACTCTAGCGACGGTGATGACCTCGCCAAGAACACTGATGGATTCGACTTGAGCAAGAACACTGGAGTTACAATTACTGGTTGCAAGATCTACAATCAGGACGACTGTCTCGCTATGTAATCGAGTACCAACACTGTTTTCTCCAGCAACACGTGCAGCGGTGGCCATGGTATTTCGATCGGCTCCATTGGAGGTTCTTCGATCACCTCATCGGACACAGTATCGCGTTTGATTGTGAAGAACAACAAGATCGTGGACAGTGTCAACGGCATTCGTATCAAGACCATCATCAGTCTGACCGGCAAGGTAACGGACGTGACGTACACAGACAACACGCTGTCGAATGTTGAGAATGCCATCGTAATCCACGGTGACTACAGCAAGCCCAAGGGTGGCTACACTGGCACGGCCAGCAGCAAGGTTTACATCACGGACATTACCATTGACGGACTCACGGGCTCGGCCGATCAGATCTACGACATCCTGGTGAACTCCAAGTACGTGTCTGGCTGGACGTTCTCGGGCATCGATGTTTCGGATTCAACGGGCAGCTGCAGCGGCGAGCCAAGCAGCGTGGACTGTTAGCCCCTTGAACCCGCGAGAGACTGGACCTTAGCAAACATTACTATTTCAAGTGCGTTGAAGTGGTCCTCAAGCAATTTTTATTCATGTAAAATCGTAAGACAGCCACAGTATTGTCAAGCGTATCGTAAGAAAATCTCGTTACGGCCTTCTATTTCGTTAGTTTTTGTTATTTTCTATAGGAGCCTGATGCGATCCAGCAAAGTGTTCGTCTTTCGGGTTTGAACGGTGGTTTTACCTCTCTGGAGGCGCCCGGCCGCTTGTTCAAGGTATTTCGGAATTCGGTCGTGTTGGTTGTTGTTGCTTGGGCTGTTTGGGAAGGTATAATTCTTCGTCATTTTCTGTTGGGCTAAGAGAGTTGCCTCTGCAAGAACTGCTCGCGCTGGTTTGACCCATGTACTGCAAATAAGCCTAGGGTGCAGGGGTGCATAGCAGAGGTTGCAAACGCTAGACACCGGGCGTCCGTACCAGTGCTCGGAAAAAATAATTATAATAAAATAATTATAGTATTATATTGACGGAATAACGGATTATTGGATTTCCAAGCTTCCCGCATAATATCAAATTGTACCAATAATAAGTGTATTGGATTTATACCAGATTCTTAAGCTAAACGTCTGACTAAAATCTAGAAAATAGTAGTAAATACCCTACAATACCACCAATAATATACCAATTATACGGAATAATTACTTATTACGGGAACCTCCAGATATGGAATAACGGATTATTGTTTTCTCAGAATCCAGTACAATTTTATATTTTATTTTCCTAGCACTGGTCCGTACCCGGCCGAACCAACACGCCGACATGTTTTGGATGTCCGTGGTGAACCGTACGAATCTATCGGGCAACCGTGGGTGACCGAAATATTGGTATCGGTTAACCGAGAAATAACATGTATTTTTTTAGCCAGAGGTTTGCTTAGCTTTTCGACAGTACATCTGCATTTGACAGAGCGGCAAGTGTATTTTTCGCCACCAAGGGACTCAACGCATTTTCTTTTCTTGGGGACTGGGGACTTGTGTAGGGCACGACAAACCTGTAAATGCTGTCGGCTATTGGCAGTGAAATCCCGTTAGGTGGATTTCGGCTATCCAAAACCATCCGTTGAGTTTGCTCGGTTATCCGTACCCGTCCATGGTCAACCAGGAAAAAGTGTTTGGTTGACCGTACCCGTCATGGTTACGGTCAAACTTTATCCGTTCGGGTACGGTTGCCCGATTGCGACCTCTGGTGCATAGTAAACGAAGACGTAAACCGCAGGCAAATATGATGCTGAAACGCTACTGTAGTTTACGGTCCGTGTGCGAAGCACGCGGTCGTAAGCCCAGACAATACAGAGGAAGTAACTAGTCGAAATGAAACACTAGGCGAACCGGGCCTCGCAAATCCTATTAAGGTGCATGATGAATGTATGAAAGTTGATAAGCATGCCTAAACTCGAGGGTCGTACGAAAAGTAATGCACAAGGCCGCTCGAAAAATGGCAGATTAGGTATGCTCTTGGCATGATGTAACTTGTTTCTTGGTCATAGTAAAAGTTTTGCTTGCTTGTGCAGTTACGGTTAGTCTGGCAAAAATATGTCATCTCTGCTTTCATGTAGTACAGACAACGACATACAAATCCGGCAACACTGACTGGCATCTCCATAGTAAATGCCGGATTTAAAGTCCTGGCCATAATTTTTCGGACATCCGAAAAATCCCGATAACATTGGATCCAGAGCGAATCTGCGCTCACTGTTTAGATATGACAAGCCAATTTTAACAGCAAATAGCGGGTTAGAGCATCTCCACCGGGGTTTGAGTAAACTAAACGTAAATATTCTTGCGACCGAAAACATAAGATTGTGCAGGATGGATTTACTTTTACGCATAAACAAGGTCAGAAAGTACAGGTTTGTGAGCAAGTTTGATCAAAAGTCCGTACTTTCTGACCTTGCGTATGTGTAAAAGTAAATCCATCCTGCACAATCTTATGTTTTCGGTCACAAAAATATTTACGTTTAGTTTACTCAAACCCCGGTGGAGATGCTGTTAGTGCTAACATTTGAAAATTCGAAGTCCATCGATGGCCTTCCGTACAACTGCAATTTTTGACACGTCGTCAAAATAATTCGGACAAAAAGAGCATACTTTATTTCATATTAACGGAATGATTGTCAATACGAAGTAAGGCCACTAGCTCAGTATGAGGTCTTGTTGCCACGGCGCTCGATGACCTTTATGCAGGGGCGAGACATCGAAGCGATGAGCGACTTAAGAGTCTTGAGAGGGATCTTGGTCCAGGTAGCCTTAATGGCCTCCGTCAACTCGTCAGTCGAGTTGAACTGCCGTCCATCTTTGTGGACGCCCTGTGCCAGGATGGCCTAGAGGTTTTCGATCGGATTAAGATCGGGGGACCTCGCAGGCCAATCCATTACGTGCATTTGCATTTCACCAAAGAAACCACGAGTTTCACGTGAGGTGTGAATACTCGCGTTGTCTTGCTGAAAGACAAAGTCTACGCCGTGATGGTGATGCGTAAAAGCAGTAGAAACTCAGAAAGAATGTAGATGTATTTAGCGGAATTCTGCTTACCAACTAGCACTGTAATCGCGCTCTTTCCCTTGGCGCTGAACGTCTCCCATACCATCACGGATTCCCCACCCTTTTTTCTGACGCTTGATGAACTTCCTGGGCGGCGACGCAGGTCACGCCAGTACGACTTGTAGCCGTCCGGCCCGTCGAGGTTGAACTTCTTTACGTCGCTGAAAACGACGTCGCCCAAGCCACGCGTAACCATGGCTTTCGCCCAGGCTAAACGCGCGGCCTTGTGGGACGGCGTCAAGCCTAGGGTGCTCTCCATTTCGTGTAGAATAGATAGTCTGCACGAGAAAGGAGGCGGCGGACGCTGCGCGCTGACGCCTTGGTGTCGGTGCATGCCTTGAGCTGGGTAGACGTGTAGGAGCCCGTTACAGCAAGACGGACGACATAACGGACCTCTCGCAGTGAAAGCACGGGGGGGGGGGGTCTGCCGCGCGGCTTCGACTTTTTGGCCTTCTCGGATACATTGGCCGTGTTACCCTCGCGGATAACACGGCTGACGGTGTCATTGGAGCGCTTGGTGCGACGGGCGATCTCGCGAATGATGTGGCCGGCTTCTCGAAGCCCGACAATGCGTCCGCGTTCGCGGTCAGTAACGGTTGCTCCTCTTCCCATTGGGAAATGAGGACGTCCCCGATGGAATGGCGTCCAGTGCCATTCAACTTTGATTTTGACAATCATTCCGTTAATCCCCCCCAACCCGAAGCGTTTTGGTTGCGCCTTTTTTCCCGAATCCCTAGGCACGATATCAATTATCCGAAGGATGGGCACGCATAATGAAAACGAGTGAAAACTTATCGTGCCTGTGCCAAACTCGGTCCATGCCCCTAACCCCCATCTATCAACTCTCATTTATCGTGTCTTTGTTTTGGAAAGATGTCCCTGACAGACACTATAGCGCATTTAACGTGTTCCTCAAGAACAAAATCTGCACAGTACTTGGTGAAAACGGGTCATTCAAATGTTGATATTTAGACAACCAGACCATCTGTAAGTGCTCGACGACAACAGTATATGTAAAACAAGATAAAAGAAAGAGCCAGACGCGCGCTAGTTGGCGTCGTCACTTCCGCGGGCACGCTTGCTGTGGCCGTCACTTCTCGAGCCACTGCTCGACGCGTCGGACGAGTCGCCGTCGCTATCTTGGGCATCTCCGGTAGGTTGCGCTGGTTTGCGGACGCGGATCTTGCGTTTGGTGCGTGACAGAGGGATGACTGTGCCGTTTTTCCAATGTTTGTGCCAGATTTCAAAGCACGAAGCTGGCACTCCGTTCACGGAGTGCTTCACCTTGTTGCACAAGAAGACACGAGCGGCCTGGGCGTGCTTAGCCGCCGTCTTCAACTTGCACTAACCGCAGCAGAACGTAGTTTCACCCCCACGCGCTTCTCCGTCTTTCTTGAGCACTGAACAGACTGTACAGGCTCGCTGGCGGCGCTTCCTCGCCTGATTGACGCCAGCCTTACGTCATTCATCCGTCTGCAAGGGCACGTGTGACGATTGGGCTTGCCGTGTCGTCATAGGCGTGGGGTGCGGTCCACCATGGCGCAGCAGTTGCAGCCAGTCATGAGGTTGTAGTTGGCAGAGCTCTAGGTGGAGCTGCTTCAGGAACTCAACGTGGGACATCTTGGGTTTTCCGTCTCTAGCGCGGCGGCGATGGAACACGATGTACGCGTTGATGATGGCAAGGTCTATCAAGCCCAGAAATAGCGACTTGTAGTACTTCTTATAGCGTCTGGCCAGCTGCAAAGAGTATCTATAGAAACAAAACAGATAAGACACGATAAGCCTGACTAGTTAAATGGTATATACACGATAAGAGACTTGTACCTTTGGAGACGCAGTTGATCGTGAACGTCAACGCCGCACATGAAGATTTGATAGTCCTTTACCACTCGTGGAGCCATGATCTCCACTTCGCCGCCTGAGACAGGATCGCGCCGCACAATTCTGTCTTGCTCGCCACCCATAGCTAAGAAGTGCACACCTTGATTGTCATACCACCGAATTGCCTTCATGGCTTGAACGTGCACCGACATAGCTACTTCGTAGGTTCCCCCATTTACGTCTGCAGGACGCTTATTGGACGCTCTTCGCCCATTGGTTTTCTTCTGAAGAAGGATTGCCTCACACAGCCCCCGCTTGTTCGTCATAATTGTGCCCACCGTGTAGAACTTCTTCGAAAGAAGTTGCATTGCTAGCACCACAGACGTGTAGAACCTGTCCGTGACAACTATGCGGTAGTCACTAGGCCCAGAGGCACCAAATACATGTTGGAGGTTGCGCACCACTGCCGCTGGTCCAGAAGTCTCGACTTGCGGCGTGCTATCGTCTTGCATCTGCTTCTTACCGCAATATACTTCAAACCTGTATCAGACACGATACATACATCATCAGCTTGTATCAGACACGATAAGATAACTTTGGGACCAAAACAAAACGTGCCCAAAGGCACGCTCTTTCAGATCTTACCGAATGCAGTAGGCGAACTGTGAACAACACAGCATGAAGAGCTTCGTCCCCCATTTATGGGGTTTATCCTTCATATAAACCCGCATGCGGTTGAAAGCTGAGCGCGAGGGAAGCATAGCTTCGTCGAAGGCCATGACAGTCGGCGGGATGAAGTATTTCTGGAATGTGCCTTGTAGAGTAGAGATCACCGGACGGAGTTTCCACGCCCGATCAGTCGCGGCTCGAGGGTCAGCGTTGCTACTGAAGTGCATGTTGCGCGATAGATGATCAAATCGATCACGTGTCATGAATTGGTTGAAACAGCCACGGGGAATGGCTTCTTCATCGGTCGTCTTCCAGTGGTTGTGAAACTTCTCCTTGTTTGGAGCAATAGTTCTTGCAACAAGTAGCCCGATAAATATACAGTATTCACGTCCGGAAATGTCTGGCGTAGATAGTAGCTGAGCCTTGATCTCTTCCTGCGTTTGATCTTTGAAAGCAGGGCGCTTACAGTGGCGCGCCTGTTGCTTTGCATACTGGGCGGTCACACGACTGTCCAAATTCTCCATAAAGTAGTCATCACTCTTGCCGGCTATCTCCTCCCACATCCGTGGAGGCGCAAATAAAAAAAAGCTCTCAACGCTGTTTTAGCAGCGGACAACGCTTCGGGCGTAGGTCCGTGGTCTCCATTATAGATGTTAGGATAGTCAACGCCCATCCATGCGTTCGGCCGCGCTTCGTACGTCCCTTCCATGTAGGGATACGGTATTTGTTTCTCGGGTTCACGCCGTCTGTTGAATTTGATGTATTTGAGTACGTCCTGATGGACACGACCTCGAGCAATCTCAGCTAGTCCACCCACCGCGGCAATTAGTGATGTGTCGAATTGAATATCCGGTGATGTTTCTGCAAGCTCGAAGACAGGGTCCGGCTCCACTGACCCGACATCTTCATCTTCATCGTAGACTGTGTCCTCGCTGTCACCGTCCGAGTCAAGCGCTGCATACTGCGCAGGATCATCTCCAGCCGCGACGATATTGGGATCATCTACAGTACGTTACAGAGAGACATGTTAAGACTCGATAACGTGTACATACAGCATAATCTTACCCAAAGATACTGTGGCAACGTTTGGTACGTCCTCTTTCGTTTCCTCGTCTTCGCATGACGGAGGGTAGCAATCGTCACTGTCCACATCCTCCGCGTTGGTGTAGCCCGGATCGGAACCCTCTACACCATCGAACTCGCCAGCCAGATTGCGTTGAGATGCAGCACCATCTTTCTCGTCAGCATACGATTCGTCGCTCATGTCATCATCGCTGCACTCGTCGTCCCCAACATGTGGAGAGGTAGGTATTAGCCTCTCCGGTACTTTGCCGGACATCCGCACCTGTAGCAGACACGATACGGTGAGAAACATAACGTGTATAGACACCATAACATTGACGCACCAGTTGTACTCGACGGATCATCCGCCACTGCGCCATCATGATGATCTGCGCCGCCCCTTCGAGCAACAGCATCTCCATCATCTGCGCCGTCACTTCGAACACCATCACTTCCGGTAGCATTCGCAGCCACTGTGTTTGTTGCAGGAATGTCATCACCTGTAGCAAACACGATACAGTTAGAACACTAAAGCGTACAGACATCATAGCTGCAGCTCACTTTGACTGCTTGATGTTGTATCATTCGTTACGTCACCTCTTTGTGCAATAGCGGCATTCGCAGCTACTACATTCGTCGCAGCAATGCCATCGCCTGTAGCAGACACGATAGAGTTAGATCGAAAACGTGTACAGACATCATAGCCACAACGAACCTTGACTGTTCGCTGTCTCACCATTCGCCACGCCACCACGTCCTGCAGTTATATGTGCTGCTTGCAGGATTGTTGCAAGTACGCCGCCCCCTGTACAAGACACGATAGAGTTAGATCCATAATGCGTAGAGACAATATAAGTTCTGTTCACCTTGACTTAGCGACGCGCCTGCAGCTTTCTTCACTCTTTCAACCGTCTGCTTCTTCAGCGCCTCTGCATACGACATTTTAGACACTAATCCGTGTTCCCACCAGCATTGCGGCCCTTACCCAAGTCGACGCGGTCCAAGTACTTCATCAACTCCTGTTCTCCGACGAAAAAATCCACCCCACGCACACCTTTCATCGTCTTACCCGGCTGCAGGTACGTGAAGTCGTTCGACAGGCCAGCGGGCCTCTTGGAGGCCCAGCCAGCCTTTTTTAGTTCCCTCCAGCGCGCCTGAAAAGCCATCACCAACGGCTTGTCCGATCCAGGGGAGATATCAGAATGAGCGGGAAATGCGTGGTGTCCGGATCCACCTCCAATCTCTTATACAGTTGTGTGGCGCACACTATTCCCTGTGATAACTTATTTTATGAAAATAGTAAACTCGATTTTGCATGTCGCTGTGCACGACTGCGGGAATGATGGGATGAACGCCTACCCCCCTGACTTTAACTTTGTATGCCCCATACAAAAACTAAGCTTAAATTCCTTAACGTGTCTGATACAGGCTCTCGAGTTGGGGGGGGGGGTAATATGAAATAAAGTATGCTCTTTTTGTCCGAATTATTTTGACCACGTGTGAAAAATTGCAGTTGTATGGAAGGCTATCGAAGGACTTCGAATTCGCAAATGTTAGCACTAAACCGCTATTTGCTGTTCCTGTTGTCTTGTCGTATCTAAACAGTGACCGCTGATTCGCTCTGGATCCAATGTTTACGGTATTTTTCGGATGTCCGAAAAATTATGGCCAGGCCTTTATCTGTCGGGATCTGTATAAAATGTACATCGAAGTTGGCATAGAACACACACAGAGATGTATAAAATACACAGAAACCCAAAGAAGATACACAAAAGCATATGGATGACAATAACCAAGTATACTGATGGAATTTGATTGGCTAACGGGATTCCCACAGTAAAATGCACAATTATTTCTGCCAGATTTTTATGACGCCGGATTAGTACGTCGTTGTCTGTAAGTATCTAGTTGGAACATGTTTGGCTGACACCGCTTATGCACGGTTCAAGGAACGGTTCGAGACCGCAGGTGCGGTTCACTCTGAACCGTACCAGAACGCTTCTGATTGGCTACACCGACTTGACTGGCTCGGAGACGCAGTGGGTGCTGTTTGCTCAAGCACCCTCAAGTGGACAACTACAAGGGCAGAAGGAGGACTGTACTAGTAGGACAAGTATGCTTAACGTTAATCTACTCACTTCGGCATTTGCCAACAACAACGCAAGCACTAACTCAATAGGTTAACAACCTCTACGCGCTCTGCTGTTCCCGGAACGCTACACTCACGAACTCTGAAGACATGACAACCAAGCGCGCTGAAGCCATCCGGGGGAGTGGAAACTATTTCCACTGGGAGTACAACACGAGAATGACGCTCGCTAGGGAGGGGCTGCTCGATCATGTTCAAGTCGTCAAGCCTGAGGACGAGATCACGGAAGCGTGACTGGTGAACGACACCAAGGCCCTAGCCATCATCGCCCAATGTGTCGAGCTTCAACACCAGACGAAGCTCCGTTCCGCAGTTCGTGCCATGGAGGCATGGAGCACTCTGCGTGAGTACTACAACCGTACCACTCTCCACAACCGTGTCGCGATGACTCGGCGTCCGCACGAGTTCAAGATGGAGGAAGGAACGCCGATGCCCAAGCACCTGGATGCGTTCGACGAGCTCGTGGTCGGTCCCCAGACGCTTGGGGAAACGGTGGACAAGGCACGGCAGCTTGTGGTGCTGCTGAGCGGTCTTCCATCCGAGTACGAGCCGATTGCGTCCATCGTGGATAACACGAAAGACATCACGCTGATCGAATTCAAGGAGAAGCTTCTGAAGGAACACGAACGGTTGCAGAAGCAGGAGACCACGGAGAAAACGTTCAGAAGCAACGGGAACGCTGGACGGTTCAAGGGAGGTCGGGGAAACGGTCGCAAGGGTAACCGTCCGCTCCAGAACGGTGGTGGTGGGTTCAAGGGCAAGTGCTTCAAGTGTGACCAAGTTGGGCACATGAAGCGGGGCTGTCCGGGAAAGAACGGTGGTATTGACGATGACGCAGTGTTCGCCGTGGGCGAGGAATGCCTCACGGTGGGTGCGGAACGCCTGGCAGGATGGCTGATCGATAGCGGCGGGCCATCGCACATGACCCCGCACCGTGAAGACCTGTTCGACTTCGAAGGAACGGTCTCAGGCATCGAGGTAACGATTGCCGACGGGAAGAAATTTCGTGTCGCTGGGCGAGGAACGGTCAAGCTGACCGGCATGAACGGCAAACGCATCAAGATGATGGAGGTGCTGTACATCCCGGGACTCGACAGACGGTTGCTGTCGGTGAGGAAGCTTGCGGAACGCGGTCTAACTGTGGAGTTCCAGCGTTCCTCATGTATTATCTGGGGCAAGACCTGCGCGATCGCGTCAGGCAAGAGGGTTGGCAAGGCGTACCTGCTGGACTGTGAGCAGGAAGAGGCATGGTTCGTGGAGTACGCCGGGGCTGACAGTCAGTGGGAGCTCTGGCACGCTCGCATGGGACACCCCAGCGAGGACGCTATGGCCAAGACTCAGCGTGCCACGGACGGTATGCCAACCGTCGGCCGTGGTATCAAGACTTTATGCGGCGGGTGCATGAAGGGGAAGCCGACTGTGACAACGTTCTCGTCACGGTCGGTGAGCAAGCCATCGCGTGTGTTGGAGCTAGTCGACACTGATGTGATGGGACCCATGAAAAAGGTTTCCAAGGGAGGCGCTCGATACGTCTTGACGTTTGTGGACGATTTCCCGCGCTACGTGGTGGCGTACTTCCTGAAAAATAAGAGCGAGGTGGCCGGGAAACTGGCAGAGTTCAAGGCGTTCTACGAGAATCAATGGGGAGAACGGTCGAAGTGTCACCGGTCGGACAATGGAACGGAGTACGTGAACAAGAAGGTGGTTGACCTATGTGCTCGGAACGGTATCATGCATCAGCTACCGTTTTGTACAGCCCTCAACAGAACGGAGTGGCGGAACGCATGAAGCCTACCATCATGGAGAAGGCTCGACGCATGCTGTGCTACAAGGGCGTGTCGACCGGTGGTGGGCGGAAGCCGTGAACACGGCAGTGCACTTGGTCAACCGTTCCGCCAACACGGCACACTCGGATGTGACGCCGTACGAGTTGGGTTTCAAGGTGAAGCCACGGATGGAACACTTGCATGTATTCGGCTCACAGGGGTACGCTCATATCGACAATGCAAAAAGGACGAAGTTCGAGGCCAAGAGCTTCAGCTGTATGTTCCTCGGGTACGCCGAGAACGCTAAAGGCTACCGTGTCTATGACTTGGATGCATCCAAGGTCAAGGTTTCACGGTCGGTGAAGCTGGACGAGCGCGACGTGGGAGGAATATATGATACGCCTTCATCACGGTACGGTCATCCATGTGACCAAAGACGGTGATGAAGGAACGTTCTCGCCCGCTGTGGAACATCAACCTGTCGCGGATGAGCCGATGGAGGCTGCTGAGGAAACCGTTCCAGACGTAGAGAAGAACGAGGTGGAACCTCAACCAGACGTCGAAGTGTTGCTGCCGTCACCACCAGACCCGACAGGATCAGCTGGACTGGAGCTGACAGCGTACCGTCCTCAGTCTCAAGATTGCCAGGAGGATCAATTGGTGTTTCACCCGGAACCGGAACGGTCACGACGGTCTCGTGAGCCGGTGTCCCTGCTGGAAGACAGTGTAAATGGTGTCGATGAACTGGATTCAGAAGGAAGCGACGGTCCACCGCCTCCAAAGCGTGCTCGGATCGACGAAGACGGACTCATTGCCGAGGCAGTTTTGGCGTATGTGGCTACCATTGTCGACGCAACGGACGTGCCGACGAAGAACGCGGAGGCAATGGCTGGGGATGAAGCTGATGAGTGGCGAAGTGCAATGGAGGCAGATATACGCTCGCACGAACGGAACGCTACCTGGACTTTGGTTCCACGTGGAATGGACACGCGTACCATCGGCTGCCGCTGGGTGTTCGCCAAGAAGCGTGATGAGAACGGTCGCGTCATTCGGTACAAGGCACGGTTGGTTGCTAAGGGATTCAAGCAGAAGTTGGGAATAGACTTCTTTGAAACTTACTCCCCTGTGGCAAACATGAACTCTATTCGAGTGGTACTGGCAGTATGCGTGGCGTACGACTACATCATGGAGCAGTTGGACGCGGATAGAGCGTTCCTGAACAGTGGACTCCTGGACTTGGTTTACATGGAGGTTCCGCTCGGCGTAGCAAATGCCAAGGGTATGGTGTGCAAACTATTGAAGGCCATCTACGGAATGAAGCAGGCAGCGAGTGTTTGGAACAAACCCATTCACCGAGTGTTCCTGCAGAACGGTTTCAAGAGCCGTGGTGCGGATCGGTGCGTGTACGTGAAGCGTACCAAGAATTGTTACGTGTACGTCCGCCTGTTTGGGAACGACATGCTCATCGCGGCGAAGACAAGAGAAGAAGTCCGTGAGGTGAAGGAGGCGCTCAAGAACGCCTTCAAGATGAAGGAGTTGGGTACTGCAAAGTTCATCTTGGGCATGGAGATCAATCACGAGAAGGCCGCCGATACGCTCATGATCAAGCAGACCCGGTACATTGACGACGAGGCGGAACGGTTTGGACAGCGGAACGCTAAGCCTGTGGAGAACCCATGCGCGTCTAACCTGAACTTGTCCAAGGCACAGTCGCCTGGAACGGTTGAGGAGCGTACCGAGATGCAGTCGAAGCCGTGTCATTCCCTTAATGGGTGCCGGCTCTACATCACGACGTGCACCAGACCGGACATCGCGTGCGAATCCACGTGGACAGCTGAACCCCCTCTATTAAATAATATCCTTTCTAAACAGATGTATAAAAAAACCGGTACACACTCAATATCTGATACACTCACTCCTCCCAAATTGAATAGGCTTTCATACCTTGTACTTGACCTTGTCCTCAGCTGTTCCTTGTCCTGCCCGCAGCACTCTCCTCCGCACGCCGGCGCGTTGCACTTCGACCATGCCATTGCTGAAGGTGCTGCGAGGTAAGTGATCCTGCCGTGCCGTCTGCATGTCGTCGAATGCTGGGGCTGCTGCTGTGTGCCCGTCGACTTTCTCGCCGTGTCGGTTTCCGCTGCCATCGCGCTACAACCTGCTCCATCGGGGGCCGTGGTGGTGGAAACCGGTCGTCGTGGCAAGTTGGTGGTCGCGTGACGGTGGTACTGCTGGTGGTGTTGGCAATGCTTCTTGTATGTTGCATGTTTAGTCGTGTCGAATCTGGAAAGTTGAACTCCAGTGGACCACACTAAGTAGCACAAGTCACATGTGGTGAACCTAACTTGTGTCCAATACACCAAATTGCTCCAAAATCGTTGTCACCGCCGTGTCTTGCTCTTATGCTTGAGTCTTGAGCTGCTGTTTTGTCCGTCGAGCTACGCTGCTGTTCTTGGGTTCTCCACGCCGTCGCTTCATGGATCGCTTGGGCTGCTTGGCTTGGAACTCTTGGATTAGGCCGGTCACTTGGTGCAGGTTCTCGAGCGGTTCCCACGTCGCTTTCTCCTCACCCACCCACTTAATGAGGTAGTGTACGGCTCCGTGCTTCCTCCGCTTGCCGATAACAGCTTCCACGATCTGTCCGACCTTGCCGTCGTACAAGATCACTACCTGAGGTCGCGAAAGTCGAGTCGACGACGCGTACGGCTTGAGCGACGCAGTGTTAAACACGGGATGAAGCTTGAGTCCTGGCGGTAAATTGAGCTCGTACGCATGCTTGTGGACTTTCTGCATGATGGAGTACGGTCCAATCCACTTGGGCCCGAGCTTCCGCGAGTTCGAGAAGCCTGTGTGCGCGGTGTCCAAGTTCTAGTACTCAGATACACGCGGTCGCTGACCTTGAACTCTTGTTCTGTCCGGCCACGGTCGTATATGTCTGCCATGCGCGCTTGAGCATCCTCCAAAGCATCTTGACACTGGCGAAGCACAGCCTCTTGGTGCTCAGTGAACTTGACGCCTTGTTGTCGCCCTCCACGCAATCCTCGTCGACTCGATGCAGCAACTGCCGTGAGAGGTTGTGCGGGATGTAGCCAATGTCCGCCTCGAATGGTGACATCTTGATGCTTGAGTTGACAGCGGAGTTGATCGCGAACTCTGCCTTCGCTAGATGAACATCCCAGTCATCTTGGCGCGGCGACACGAAGCAACGCAGGTACTCTTCGAGTGTCCGGTTCGTGCGCTCCGTCTGTCCGTCTCCTTGAGCTCTGTACGCCACCGTCATCTTGAGCTTTGTTCCGACGTTCTCAAACACTTGGCCCCAAAACCCAGAGACAAACTTGGTGTCACGGTCTGACACAATGTCTTGTGGCATGCCGTGCAGTTTCCAAATGTTGTCGATGAACAGCGTCGCGACCTCTTGAGCTGAAACCTTCTTCGTCGTCGCGATGAAGTGTGCTCGCTTGGTCAGCCGGTCCACAACAACCCAGATAGAATTGTGGCCGCTCTTCGCGTCCGGAAGATCCGTGATAAAGTCCATCGAAATAGATCGCCATCGTTCGTCCGGAATCTGTAGCAGCTCCATGAGTCCCGGTGTCTTAGCAAGCCGTGACTTGTTCCGTCGACAGCCCTCACAGTCACCGATGTACTTCTTGATAGTGCGAACCATCCGTGGTCAATACCAATCAGCACGTAACTTTAAGTGCGTGCGATCTGTGCCAGGATGTCCACCGTAGTTGGAATCGTGAACGTCAGTGATGATACGATGTTTGAGTGCCACGACGTTCGGGACAACAATCCGAGGCTTGTCATCCGTGGGACCTTGGTGCCAGATCAGGTTCTTCTCCTCGAAGTACGGCTTGTACTGCTTCTAAGATGCCCCTTGAGATGCTGTAGTCGTACTGCGCTTCTTGATCGCGCGTCGAATGTCATTGATAACTTTGTCCTTTGAGTAGCCGTAATGATGTCCTTAATCAGATTGTTTGTGGGCTTGATCTCCGCAAAACGTAACCGATAGCTGGTCTCGTTGAAACTGGGAACGAGGAAGTCGTGAAACTCCTTTGTGTCCGGCTTGAGATCAGGGCGGCGACTCGGAGCGTCAGCTATTCCGTTCTTGGTTCCAGGAAGATAGGCGAATACGGGTTGATAATCAGCGAGAATGTCGTACCGGCGAGCAAGACGTTGATTTGCCATCTTCTGCTGGAAGATCCCTTCGAGAGACTTGTGGTCCGTCTCAATCATCACAGGCCGATCCAAGCAGTATATCCGGAACGCAGCTAAAGCATTGACAATCGCGAGTAGCTCCTGCTGCTGCGTAGGATACTTCAGCTCTGCTGACTTCGTCTTTCGACATGTATACGCGATCGGGCGCTCGACTCCGTCGGCGACTTGGAATAGCACTCCACCAACGGCGAACAGACTCGCGTCCGTCCGCCAGTGCATCTGCTGAGTAAAATCAGTTAAATGCAGGACTGACGTCTCTGACAACCGATGCTTCAGGTCCTTGAAGTTCCTGAGTTGCACTGCGTTCAACGGAACCTTCGGGTTTTGCTGGTTTTTCTTCTTCAACAGCGTGAACAACGGAGCTGTCCGCTCTGCATACTGCTCGCAGAATCGCTGTACGTAGCCAGTCAAACCGAGGAAACTGTGAAGTTGTTCTTGAGTCCGTGGAACAGGCCAATCACGAATCGTCTGCACCTTGCCTGGGTCGATGCGAACACCATTCCGCCCGATGCATTCACCAAGGCACGAGATTCTTCGGCGCAGAACACACACTTGGACAACTTCACGTAGAGCTTGTTCTTCTTCAGAATCTCCAACACGTCGCACAACGCACGCAGGTGTTCGTTGATGTCTTTCGACTTCGTAAACACGTAGATATCATCGTAGAACGAGCGCGTGTGCGTCAAACCCTTGAACAGTGACGAAGTCAAACGATGCGTCGTCGCTGGTGTATTACTGACTCCCATTGGTAACACCATGTACTTGTACAGGCCACTTGGTGCTTGGAACGCAGTGTACTTGACATGATCCATCTTCATTCGCACTTGGTAGTATGCTGACATCAGGTCCATGCAAAAGAAATAATAGGATACAGCCAAAATGTCGAAGACCTCCTCCTTGCGCGTCATCGGCACGCTCTGTCGGATCGTGTTGCTATTCAGGTACCGGTAGTCGAGTCCGATTCGCCATCCTACAGGCTTACGCACGCAGAATGCTGGGGATGCGTGAGGACTGATACTGGGTTTTAATCAACCCCTTCGCTATCATCTCGCGTACCCACTTGTCGATCGCAGCCTTCTGCTCCGGCGAGAGACACCACTGCTGTCGGTACATCGCTGTGTTCGGGTCCTTCACGTCGATACGATGCTCGATCTTGCGCTCCATTGGTAATCCATCAGGTAGCTCGGGCTTGAACGCATTGTCCTTGTACTCGATGATGATGGGGTACGCTGGGTTATCCTTGAACGAGTCCCAGTCCGTTTGCAGAAATCGCTTAGCTTTCTCTGATCCAACGTTGTCGGGTTCGTCATTACGCCTGAGATCACGCTGAATCTTCTCGATCGTATCATTCGAAAGTACAATCATGAAATCGTGCTCGGGTGCGTCCTTGGCAGGTAACCGTAGAAACCTCTTCAGCTTCTTCCTCGTGATGTACTTCGTCTGGACTCCTTCCGAGTCGATTACTCCCAGAGTAAACATTGCCTCAACCTTGGCATTCTTTATCTCTTGCTTAGAGAGCTATTCCACGTCCTCAGCTGGTCTTTCAACGACTTCGGCTTCGTACTCCAACCGTTTTTCTGGCACGGCGGCTCTACAGGAATCACGGCTTATAGCGGAAGCGCTTTCGCTGTCCACAGCATCGTGAAGCCCGGAGCCATCCGCCTGGCTGCATTGCCCACGGGAAGTCGAAGTTTCCGTCGTTGAGGCTCCATCCGAGACGTCCTTCTTGAAGCATCGACGCTTCCAGTCGATATCTGGTTGTACATCCACGAAGAATGGCATTCGAAGAACACAGTCGAACTCATCCGGAATGTCGAACACAATAGCGACGCACGGGTAGTTCGGAGCACCTTGAAGTTGGACTTCAATCTTGACTAAATCCAGTATGGACTCGCCAATCTTGTTATCACCAAGTTTCTCCTTGATGGTTCTCTCATTGTGCACGTGTGTCTTCAGTCCACTCTTCTTGATGAAGTTACGCGACACGTATACGGTCGTAGCACCACAGCCCAATAGGAACTTGGCACCAACCTTGTTCTCACACTGCACCATGTCTCCTCCCACGGAAAACAATGACGCACGGTTGTAGACGAGAGGGTCTTCACAAAGTAGATTCAACGTAGCTTCGTTTACTGTTAATCCTTCTTCGCTAGCACTCGCCACGTCAGGTCCCTCTTCTACTGGCGTAGCTGGTCGTTTCCCTGCTCGTTCTACAGCTTGTTGCAATCGCGTTTGAAGTGATCAGGCTTGTTGCAGTGATAACACACAGGTCCATCCTTGATCTGCTCAACAGGCGCATAGTGACAAGGATTGTACGACCGCTTGCTGAACGGCTTCTTGTCTTGGAACGCGCTCGATCGGGGTGTTCCACGGAAACGTCGCTCACGCTCCGGCTTCTCGCGACCGGGTTTACGCTCGCCACCGAAGTGGGACATCTCGTACTTGGCGGCTTGATCTATCGCTTTGGTCAGCGTTGTCGCATTCTGCAGCTTGACGTAGGCTTGAGTCGCACGCTTGAGGCCCTCGCAGTAGTAGCTCACTTGGTCGACTTCGCTGATGTTCTCGACGCGAAAGATCAGCGACGAGTACTTCCCGTTGTACTCCTCGATGTCACTGACCTGGCGAAGTTGGCGAAGCTTCTGCCGCAACACCTCTTGGTAGTTGGAGGCTTCGAAGTGCGCGAGGGCGTCGCGGGTAAGCTGACCCCATGTCTGCTCCTCCGCTGGTGTCCTCGAGGCCCAGAACAGGAACCATCCCGACGCAGGCTCCTCCATGGCGGTACCAGCGATCGCGGGCAGCGTGCCGTTGTCGTTCGTCGCGTCGTGGCCGTTGATGCGGCACAGCGTCTCCACTTGAAACGGCCACTGGCGCACGTCTTCGTCGCGCTTCCCCTTGAAATTGGGAAGGCCGCTTGGGACTCGAGGCTTGAGCTCGGTCGGCGGTGGGTGCGGCGTTTGGTTGTTGGTTTGGAGAGTGGTTATCACCGCACGTAGCTGTACGAGCTGTGCTTCCAGCTCGCCTTGGCGTCCTCCCTCCACGTGTGGCGCGTCTTGATCGTTCTTGCGCGTCGCAGGGGCCACGGTTGTTGCGTTGACCAACAAGTGCTACCAGTGAATCAAACTGGCCCTTGCGGAGAGGAGGGGAGGAGGAAGAGGTGGTTGGAGGGCTGGCGGTTAAAACCGAAATGTGGTTTTCCCGATCGAAGGCCTGCTGGTGGCCATCCATGTGAATCCACGTGGACAGCTGAACTCCCTCTATTTAATAATATCCTTTCTCAACAGATGTACAATAAACTGGTACACACTCAATATCTGATACAAAAAGCCCTCTCACTCGTCTTTTTCTTCGAGTAGATGAAAAATCTAACGAACCAAAGCTTGACGGCGGGCATCACAACCGCAAGGGAGACACTCGAATACGTAAAAAAAAAAATCACAATTCGAATGCCGCGGGGCTTCGAAGATATCAACACTTAAGTCTATTATCATGAAGAACAGCACTAGCCATTAGACAAACGCATCGAAATTTTTCAAACACCCAGGAAAGCAAAGCAATATAAGCATGTGTACGTGTACTGAATGCATTTACTTCAATAAAGGGTACGTATTAGCCGATTCTAACACTTCAACCTTAAACCAATGAGCAAAAAATGATAACGAAAAATGCGATTGTTTAATTTACATGAGTAAGCAGAGGCGTCGTAAGGAGGACGCGGCTGGCGAAACGGACGCAGCGTCAAGACGTAACGTGCCTCAGCAGGACACGGAGGACCAAACAAGATACAAGAAACAGCGAAGAGAGGACGATAAGAAGACTACGAGGAATGGAGTGCGCTATATCCTCGCTGCGCGTGAACCTCACGCAGTGAAGTCCGCACAGCAAAGACACGACGGCTGTATAGCAGCGGAGACTTGCACCAGGTTGTTGTGGACGCCGAACCGACCAGTGACAGACAGTGTGCGGCAAGGCGACGGAGACCTGGTGGCGTGACCAGTATCCAGAAGCGAGCAGAAGAGAGGACGAACTGGACTCGAGTGGGTAAAGACAGTGAGTATGTATGGAAGGGGACGTGGCATCGCGCGGCCAAGATCCGGGTTGAAGCACAGAAGCCGGGATTGTGTAGGACTCGAGACCTCGGAGCGCGAGAAGCTAGATATTGATGCATGTGAGGACAGAGGCAGTGTAGAATTGGCGCGGTAGAGACCAAGTCAAACAAGATACGACGCGGACGGTAGCTACGAGCGCTGGTAGCTGTTACGCTGTTCATACGAAAGACCATCGTAACGCTAAATACATCTGGTTCCCGAACTAAGCCCCACTTCAGCGAGGATCTGACTCACGACCCAGCGGTAAGAACCTTGTGCACGAGAACACAGGAGCAAGCTTATTCATGTTTTCTGAGCGTTCTTGAAGCCGTTTTCTTGGATTTTCTCGGAGTGCCGGGGTCATTTTTGCGCTTGCCACCACGTTTATTCTGAACAGACCGTCGTTCCGAAGTAGATTGTAGTCTGTTGTTTTCGATAACATGGCCGGCATCGGATCGTGGATGGCATTAGACTTTCTTTTTCTTCATCACGCAAAGCTAACCACTCTTTTCTTAATCGCTGCCCCTGTTTACCCTCAATAAGCCACCGGTTCGTTCTCTTTTCGTCCTCGTGACGTTTAGGAACGAATTCCTTGCCTAATACAAGATCATAAGTATTATGCGTGAGGGTGAGCTGTATGAGCGCCATCACAACGCACCTGATAAATCCAAAGGCCTAGGACACGCTAAAATGTTATTAAATTACAGTTAGATCGTAGCGAGGGAGATACCAAGCACAAACACCTTACCGACCATGTTGTAGGAAGCTCCGACTATATCTTTGTCAGTTCAACCAGGTTGTCACTTGACAACCACATTTAGCCCGACGAATCGCTAGGCTACGTGTACAGATAGCCATCGAGGTTTTGACCAATCAACGCTTTCCCTTTCAAATCGAGGTCAGCCAGCAGCGATAAATATCCCGACTATCAATCCCTGATGACATGGTTTCTGTCTAGAGTCGTACTTAACCGAAAGCCATAGGAAACAAAGTGCGTTGGGTGATTGGTGCTCGATTCGCTCTGGCGATTCAACCAGTCGTCCAATGCAGTTTTGACTAGAACCCACAATATGCAACCGTTCACAAAAAATCGTCGGAACCACTTTCACATCCCTGTTGAGCGGGTATTTCACACCTAGGGATTACTGAGGAGGGGATCATACGTCATTTCGATTCTTCTTGCTCAGGATCAATTTGGCCTTGTATGTTGAGTTACAGGACTCGAATCGACGTAATCCGTTCCGAAAACAAAACAGGGCAGGCTATCATGCGCTTGACCATCCAATTTTAATTTAATTCAACACTGTCATAAACTTGCCTGTTAAAATTAGCTCGTAATTTCCAGTCTGATGACCATTACTTTAAAGATAAAAAAACAAATATTTTTTTCAGCAGCCCTACCTAAGTATAACTTATACGCTACACCATCGCACATTATGGGAGGAACTAGTACTGTACTCGCGAAAAATAAAGTGGTCCAGGCGGCATCTTCCACTCGTAGCGACGTCGGCGCCTTATAGTTCACCACCACCGAGGTTGGTGAAGGCTCCAATGTTCAGCCTGCTCAGCCATCGGCAAGTCTCACTTCGCATTTCGCGCTTCAGTACTCAAGCAATCCACCAGGCAACCCAACAACTACCATGCGTATGAGCCCCCTCCTCCTGGCTGCGGTCACTCTCCTTCTCGGGTGTGACGCTGTCTCAAGCGCTGCTGACACCAAACTGTCAAAGATGACCTCCCATGATGCGGTGCCATCGCTCCGTGCTGACCCCGTGAAGAGCTCAAGATTTCTGCGAAGCGCCAACAAGGAGATGGCCGCTGACAAAGATGACCTGGATTCGGAGGAGGAAGAGAGGGCGGGAACCCAATTGGCTCTCATCGATGATCTGCTGGCGAAGATTGCAATCAACGAAGCAGTGGCGCTGAAGAAGCTGACCAAGTTTGATGATGACCTCATGCAAAAACTTCGAGAGAACCCGAGTTGGGCCAAAAAGATTCAAGGATAGAAAAAGAAAGACCTTAATCCAACGGAGGTGGCAACTATCCTGAAGGAATATTCCACACTATCGAGAAAGTATTCCAAGGAGTGGAACGCCTGGAAAATCTACGCGGCGCAGTACCTGAGGTTGTCGCAAGGACTTTCGTAAGCTGCTGCTCGCTAGCCACGAACCGAAAAATCCTGAGATCGATTCTACCTGCACCAATACTTGGTGTGCAATATACTCAATAGATTGGCCAACCTACGTGTCTGTGATGGTCCGTGCTCATGTACTGGTGGGGCCATTGTAAAGTTGTGCTGTGAGAAGAATTGATAGGCCGATGCTGCCGAATCTTGACTAAAACCACCCGGTGAAGAGCTTGCGCGGGAGTGAGCAAGCCTAGGCTTATTATATTTTGTGATTCACATGTTTAGAATCAGGATGGAGACCCTGGAAGCTTAGACGCCGCCACTACTCTTGAGATGGCAGTGACGAGTCAAACGAGAGGAAGGAAGACGTTTAGCATGGGACTGCATATGATGCAAGCACCACTTTAATACCCGTTCGTCTAGTTTTTAGAACACAATATCATGAAGATGATGGAGGACAACGATCCCAGACTGCATCAGATGCAGTGGTGGGGCAGATGGTACTCGAGAAGGAGCAGGATCACGTGAGGGACGGTGTGGGGTAAGACCTGCGTCAGAGCTTGCTGCCACAGTCTTGAGTGCACTCAGGCGAGGCTACACACAGCATTCTTTCGAATCCCGCAGGATTCAGAATGTGCTAGCTAAGCGCATGTGTGCCAGCTATTCCGACAGGAACCATCTCCTTTGAGTGCTCCGATGGAAATGGCCGAGACTTCTCCGTGCAATTACTGTACTGTATTGTTCTCGTGTTATTGTATCCTCGAACGCCATCGTGCCAAAAAGATGCGTTGACATCTTCGTCGTCAAGTCGAAGTATTTCACTAGGAAGGCTGCCTTCAAGGCGCGCCCAGCGAAAGTACCGGTAGTGCGCCTTTCCAACTTGAGTCGCTCTGGCTGTCGACCAGATTTGAGCGATTGCGTCTCCCTCTGTATCGGCAAATCTAAGACCCACTTGCCAACAGCGTAGAAAAAAATGCCTCGAGTATCTGCTCCCTTCAGCCTGATGGTGTATTTGCTAGAGAACTGACCCGAACTTCGTGGCTGCAAATGCGGCGCCATCCATGCCTCATGGGCGTATAAAGGTTGACCAGGATGGCAAGTGCATTCTTCGCTACGTTGACCAGGTCCAGATGGATCGGCCGATACGTACGTAGTGCTCCCCGCTCCAAGCAGATCACCAGCCCTGGGAGTTCAAACTCTGCATGTTTACACATATCAAGGGTCCGCTTGTCCATTCGGACACCGTTACGTTGCTGCCGCTGAGAACGGCCATCGTCGGCTTCAACAACATCATTGACGATCAAGTATACCTTCCTTTCGTTCCTCTCGACTCCATAGTTCATTTCGGAATTTCCTCGAGTCCACTCAAGCTTCCTACCAACCAACACTCCAACCATGAAGTTTTTCTCGCCTCTCTTCGTCACGGCAGCCCTGGTCATCACTGCTGTCTGTGGTTCGCCTATGATGCGCCAAGAGGAGGAATCCAGTAGCTGCAAGTTGTAGGGCACCTATACGAGTGGCACAGACGTGTCATCTTGCAGCACTGTCACCATCAAGTCGTTGACTGTACCTGCTGGTGTTACGCTGGACTTGAGTGACCTCAAGTCCGGTGCAAGCGTCGTCTTCTCTGGCACCACCACTTTCGGAGAGAAGGTGTGTTCGTCGTCATGATACTCCTTACTAACCTCTTTGCCCTCTCTTCTGTCAATAGAAATGGTCTGGTCCTCTTGTTCTACTTACGGGTACAGACCTCACTGTCAGCGGTACGGGCACTTTGGATGGACAAGGAGCTTGGTACTGGAAACAAGGTACTTCCATCACCCGTCCGGTCTTCTTCCGCATGAGTAAAGTCATTTCATCCACCGTTAAGGGTTTCACCACCAAGAACTCGCCGTACCGCACATTCAGTATCATCAACTCACAATCCACTACTGTGAGTGGTCTCACCCTCGACCCCAGTGCTGGTGACGATACTGCCAAGAATACGGACGGTTTTGATCTCAGTGGCAACACTGGCTTGACCATCACGGGCTGCAAAGTCTACAACCAGGACGACTGTCTTGCCATGCAATCGAGTACCAATACAGTCTTCTCCAGCAACACGTGCAGCGGTGGTCATGGTATTTCCATCGGTTCTATCGGTGGTTCATCTGACACGGTGTCGGGTCTCACAGTGAAGAACAACAAGATTGTGAACAGTGTGAACGGTATTCGCATCAAGACCATCATCGACGACTACGGTTCGGTCAAGGACGTCACATACACGAGCAACACGCTGTCGAATGTCGAGAACGCTATTGTGATTCATGGTGACTACAGCAAGTCCAAGGGCGGCTACACTGGCACAGCCAGCAGAAAGGTGATGATCACGGGTATCGCGATCAACGGCTTGACGGGTTCGACCGACCTGGTGTACGACATCCTGGTGAACTCCAAGTACGCTTCGGACTGGAAGTTCTCGGGTATTGACGTATCGGACTCGACTGGCAGCTGCAGCGGCGAGCCAAGCAGTGTGTCGTGCTAAGCGGAAGTGTTCTTTGTGAGTGGCACATCCAGTGCTGAAGTGCATCGACAAGGCTTAAGAAAATTGATGTTTGAGTAGTATACAAGTAGACACAACACGTTTAGCTAACTAGCTTGGAAGATGGGTAGGTGATAACTCCTTTCAATGTATTCAGCGGGCTTTCATTTTACTTGATGTTCACCGAAAACTTGAAGATCTGCAAGTACCAGAGCTGCTGAGGCGAGTATGTGGCTTGACTAACTGTTCGAAAGGCCTCAACAAATTTCATCCCGTCCTCGACGACCGTGTCGGTTAATGGTTCACCCTAAAGTTATGGACGGCAAGACTGTCGAACGGAGTTAACAGTCGAAGTGACAACTCAAGCTATTGAGCGTGGATGCGTCGGCTGTTGATGCAGAATTCCCCAAACTCGTGGCGCTGGCGGGTGAAAGCGTGCACGATGACTCTTTGTTTTCGAGTGTGTCACGTTGAGCAGGCATGACGAAGGAAATCATGCTCAACCGATCTTTTCGATACCACCAGCTGGTGGTCGTGCGCAGCGTCACATATCGCTATACGCAGGTGTGTTGCATTTATTTCGCGCCGACCTTTGAGCTAGTTGCTTTTAACGAAAAAAGCAATTATCATCTAATACAGGGCAATATCACAATAAAAAGGTCAGGGTGTCAAGGCACCTGAGAGCCCGTCAACCCGACATCGAAGTGATTATTCGCTGAGACCGGGCATCCAGCCTTCGAGCAAACCTCTACCGATACAGAAGGATCCACGACTCTAACAGGAGCACCTAGAGGACTTACGTCGACTTGGCGGGCTCTCCGTCACTTCGTTTTATCTTTCATTCTCGCTTCATTCCGGAATTTGCTTTTAACAGCCAACTGCTTCCTCTCTTCCATCCAGCTTCGATCATGAAGGTTTTCGCTTCTGTCCTCGCCACTGTCGCCCATGATGCGCCAAGTGAACGAGTCGTCCAGCAGCTGCACGCTCTCGGGTACCTACACCAGCGGCACAGACGTGTCTTCATGCAGCAAGATCACCATCGGCTCGCTCACGGTTCCAGTCGGTGTCACGCTGGACTTGAGCGACGTCGAGGACGGCACCACCATCGAGTTCACGGGTACCACAACGTTCGAAACGACTAAGTGGGAGGGTTCGCTCATCCTGCTTACAGGTACAGATCTAACTGTAGGCGGCACTGGTACTCTTGACTGCCAGGGACACTGGTACTGGGAGCAAGGCACGTCTATTGACCGTCCCGTGTTCTTCCGCATGAGCAAAGTCATCTCATCCACAGTGTCGGACTTCACCATTAAGAACTCCCCGTACCGCACGTTCAGCATCCTCAGCTGTGAGTCGACGACTATCAGTGGCTTGACACTCGACTCGGGTGACGGTGATGACGTCGCCAAGAACACGGACGGCTTTGATCTGAGTAAGAACACCGACGTGACGATCTCGGGTAACACCATTTACAACCAGGATGATTATCTCGCCATGCAGTCGAGCACCAACACCGTCTTTAGCTCAAACACATGCAGTGGTGGCCATGGTATTTCCATCGGGTCTATCGGTAGATCATCCGTGAGCTCTTCGGACACCGTGTCGGGCCTCACTGTGAAGAACAACAAGATCATCGACAGCGTCAACGGGATCCGCATCAAGACCATCATCGACGACTACGGCGAAGTGACCGACGTGACGTACACGGACAACACGCTAGCGAACGTGGAGAATGCTATTGTGATCCACGGAGACTACAGCAAGTCAGATGGAGGCTACACAGGTTCTGCTACGAGCAAAGTGGCGATCACGGACATCACGATCGACGGCTTGACAGGTTCAGCAGATACAGTGTACGACATCCTAATCGACTCGGATGTGGCGTCGGGCTGGACGTTCTCGGGCATTGACGTGTCTGGTGACACAGGCAGTTGCAGCGGTGAGCCAAGTGGTATTAGCTGCTAAGAATTTTGCGTCGGCTGTGCTGCCCCAGTCTGTTTCCGTGTCGTCAAAGCGTTGAATGGCCATCTTTCGCGAATGAAACCTAGTTTACCAAGAAGACCATTAATACACTGGATATTTATATTGTAGTTTCAATGCTCATCAATGGCAAAACCATTCAAAAAGTGTATTTATCTGAGCTGCTACCGCTTAAGGAACGACATACAATTAGAGGATACACGACATGGCGGGTCTTCTTTCGTAACGCAGGAGTACATTGCAGACTTGACAAGGTGTAGTGTAGACAGTAGGTGGCGTCATGCCATACTTTCGTAGCTTAGCACTTGACCGTGCTGGGCTGGCCACTGCACGTGCCCGTCTTCGACGCCTTGACTGTAAGATCAGAGAACTTCCAGTTTCCTGTGGTTGTCACAATTCACCCACCTTACGACGAAAATAAAATTGTGGCTGTTTCAAGGTCTTTCATAACCTGATAAATTTCGGCAGCCATAAACAAACGAGTCCTACGATCGAATGGGTGTCGCAGAGTGGGGCTGATTATTCCGACGGGCGAAGGTGCCCGAATGCCATCGGGTACGCTAAGAACGCCGCTACTAAAAACTAAACTAAACTACTGAACGTACAGCCGCACTGTGTGTTTCACACGGAGGGGCTTTAGATTTTGGTCAGCAGGTAAGCCGAATGATATAAAGTTTCGTAGAAAACCTTAACTATAGTAGTTACTGTTTTTGGAAGTGGCCTAGAATGCTTAGTTTAACCGAATCTAACCAATTGCTTCGGATGGCATTCGGTCCACCGTTTTTACAAAGTAACACTGAAGTGACGCTTAGCCGCCACAAGCAACATGCACCTTCTTGGCATTAGTTGTACACGGGTACAACTTATGAAAGCGGTCAACACTTGCTTAATGTATTGAAATCATTTCTAATCCGAACGAAAGTACCGTGTATGATATATAAGAAGAGAAAATCCACTGTTTTGGGTTCGACATTCAACTTGAGTTCTTATATAACAGGTATATCGACTTCTCGAGTTCGTTTGACTAAGGTTTGAGTTCCCTGACGTAATTTGGGTTCCCAGTATAAAAAGTCGGAGTAGTTTTGGGTCAGAATGCCGCCCTACCTAAAACTCTGGATATAAAATCCAGAGAATACGACATACAAATAATCAGTATAAGCCGGTGCACACCAAACTTCCCAACCCTAAATTTCAGTTCAGAGATTGGCCAATTCGAGCTGTATGCGATGACAAGTTTGACAAAGGTAATTCGGTACTTACCACTTCTGACCCCCAAAAAATCATCTGCGACTAAAAACCGCGCGAATTCTTAAGATTATCATTTCAAAACTCTAAAATAAATCGTGCGAACGGGCACAAATACCAGCACTCGTTTGAACAGATAGCGCCACTATACACGAAGCTGTCATTGCGTCTTAAAGTAGCCCGTTGGCTTATGCAAAAAAAAAGCTAACGCCGTGCTAGCACGGGGAAGCTCAGAATTTTTAACTTTCTAGTGTTTTTAGTGGCTTTTGTTCTTGATATCGTTTCATGCATTTCAATCTACGTTTACCTACGCTAAATAGTGCATCAGATAAATAGGAACGATATCAATCTAAAACCCATGTGTTTTAATATTTCGGAAGTACATAGAATGAGGAGTGCAGAATTTACGCTTCTAACAAGTCAAACGTAATTTAAGAGGCTTTTGACTAAGAAAATCGATCCGTCGTTCTGATAACAGGCGCATAAAATTCCAAGAGTATCTGTGATTGAAAAACGTGGAATAATAGTTTTTCCTTGGTTTTCAGTATAAGAGTAAAGAGTTTTTTTTAGTCAGAATTGCGTCCCTGGAAATACTCTGGATCTAAAATCCAGAGAACTTCAGACATTCACAGCTTGAAAAAAGTATAATTGATTACAGTCTGAAATCAACTTATCAGAACAGCGTGGGGTGTGCTAATTACGCCTCCCAATCCGTAGCTGTGCGGGAATGGCCGTTGAGCACACGGCTAGAATCTCAGACCAGGAATCTACTCAGTATATTGCACACCAAGTTATGGTACTGGTTGAGTCGATCTGAGGATTCCTTCGTCCATGGCTAACGAAATGCTGCACCTTACGAAAGGCCCTGCGCCAGCCGCAGGTACTGCGCCGCGTAGATTTTCCAGGCGTTCCACTCCGTGGAATACTTCCTCGATAGCGAGGGTTGTTCCTTCAGGATGATTGCCACGACCGTTGGATTAAGCTCTGCCTCTCTCCATCCTTGAATCTTTTTGGCCCAACTCGGGTTCTCTCGAAGCTTTTGCATGAGGTCATCATCAAACCTGTTCAGATTCTTCAGCGCCACTGCTTCGTTGACTGCAATCTTCACCAGCAGATCGTCGATGAAAGCTAATTGGATTCCCCTCTCTTCCTCCACCGATTCCTGGTCGTCGCCGTCGGTGATCGCCTCTTTCTTGGCGCTTCGTAGAAACCTTGAGTTCTTCACGGTGTCAACGTGGAACGACGACACCGCGTCAGGGGAAACCATCGGTGATAGTTCGGTCTTAGCAGCACTCGAGACGGCGTCACACCCGACAAGTAGAGTAGCCGCAGCAACGAGTATAACAGGACTCAGTCCCATGGGTTGTCGGATGAATAGCTTGAGTACTGAAGCGCGAAATGCGAAGGGAGACTTGCCAGTGGCCGAGGTGGCTGGACGTTGGAGTCACCGACAGCCGTGGTGGTGAACCTTAAGGCGACGAAAGCGATTGACGTCGCACAATCTTCCTGGACTCAGATCCTAGGATTCTCCAACGCTAGGATACGAGTAGAAGATGCAGCCTGAACCACGTCAAATCTTTCAGACTATGCACAGTTACTGCGTGTACCTGTGTTCCATAAGTTATGGTCTATCACATGGATTAGTGTAGTGGGCGCAACAACATCGATTGCATCGTTCATCAGATATGCATCGGCGGTACACAATAGCGCATACTGTGGCTGCCTAAGTTTAGTAAATCGTTTGACGGACAAATATGCGCTCTCATTAACTGCTATATTGAGTACTCAATCTACAAGTAGTACCGCCCGCCGTCGCGTTATACGTTGCACCTTCGTGTTTTTAATAACAAAACGTATTTTTTAAAATTAAAATATATAAAAATAAAATAACGCTAATAAACATACTACACGTACACGTAGTAGCCGTCCTTGTCAATATTCCATTCTGCGACATCCAGGACAGTCACAGTAGTGTCTTTCCATCCTAAGCTTGCTGATCGAGAATGCTTGGAGGTGAGAAGAATTATGTTATTGAATGCAGCCGCTGCGGCGCATGCCGCAGTTGTTTCTGTTAAGTGTCTCTTTGCTAGTATGCCTCCACAGAGGTCGAGAGTACACCATGCTCTCGTGCATTGCTTAGCATAACGTATCATTCGCGCGTACGTAATGTGTAAAGTGTGTTGCGATGCCTGGTGTCCTCAGCTCAACCGGCGATGATTATGAAGTCGCGTCTGGTTTACGGGCCATGGTTACGAAGGATGCTGGATTATGTGGATGTTGATGCAGGTAACAAGATTACTGGTCTTACACGTATCTACGTGTACAACAAGTACCTCACGCCTGATACAAACCAAACCAACCAAAGTGCAAACTATTGGTTTGAAGAAATATATCACATAAAGCAGACCAAAAATACGCGCGGCCCTTGATAAATTCCCGATTCTCATGAACTTGTATGCGCCGCTCGGTGTTTTTGTATCAAATCTTCTGCGTTTTCTTCTGCGTCTGGCGCATACAAGTTCCTTTTCGACAAAGTGACTACTTCATACAACTGCTGTTATTTTTGGTGAAAACGTAGAGGCCTTACGAATTTGTATGAGGCTGCTGGTAGCCGACTGAGTAAAGGTCCCAGGAATTACGCCCTTGCTCTTGGCGTGGGTTCAAATCCCACCAAGCACAAAAACGGAAGAAGTAAGTTCGATTCACTCTCAAATCCAATATCTCACAATCTCATATCAACAATCATTATCGATACTCGGGCCCGGACCTCGTCTCGCCAGGACCTTTGCAACAGCCAATAATAAACGCGGATATCAGCATAGTGAACGTCAGATAATGCTGTTATTAGTCCTACGGTCTTCCGAGATCGCATTGGCTAAAAATACACGCGCTCATTGCGCTCTTCCGCCAAATTTCCTTATTTTACCAACGATGTCGGAGGAAACACGCATGAACGTTGAGCTCGAGGAGTCCGTGTCTCGAACCTACAATATAATAGCTGAGATACGCCCTGAAAACACCTCCAGGGCCTACAGGAATAATCAGAAAGAGTTTACACAATGGTGCGGCGATAAGGGAACGGCGTTTAACGCCCAAACACGCTACACCGTGACGGAGCCGAATCTCCATCGCTTCCTGGAGGAATGTGTTATCGGCCGCGCGAAGCGGCGCAAGAGTCAAGATGGAAGAGCACAAACAGTTGGAAAGGCTACTGTAAACGGCTATGTGGCTGCTATGGCAGATTTGTGGCGACAACAGAAACGCATGAAGATAAACAGCCATCCATCTCCACGAGGCGATGCCGTGTCCTTACTACTAAAGGTTACAGAGTACGAAGAAGATGACAGGCGACGGAAACATTTTGAAGATCGAGGTGCAGATAAAAATGCTTGACGGCTACACGACGACGGAGCAGATCGAGAAGATTGCGATGTTCTTTTGGAAAAGTGTTCGTGAACCAGGAACGAGTTTGCGAAACCTTCTTGCCTTTCTGTTTTCTCATTATGCCCTGATGCGTGGGGAGTCTGCTCGCAGCTTGGAACTTGCCGATTTACATTCAATTCAACTTGAAAATGAGGGTTATTTGTCATGCAGGGCACTGGTTATGATAATGCGGCAAGGAAAGACTAATCCAGTCAGGCGACAGGAAGTTGGAGCGTGCATGAGGAACAAACGCGTGCAAATTTGTCCTCATGGTCTGTTAGGCTTTTATTTCTTTCGACGCTGGCACGTGGAAAGCGAGTCTTTCCCCGATTTTACTCGCTCGGAAGACTGGTACCCAGTGAAGCTTTTCAAAACGGGAAAAAATCCGACTAAAGAGATGTCCTACAAAGTCCATCACGATGCCATTGCAGCAGCACTGCAGCACATTGGCCTTCGTGGTCGTGCTAAAATACACGTTGGTCGTGGTTTAGGTGCCCGAATGGCCGATCTGGGCAGAGCGAGTGAAGCCCAGATAAGACGGCTTGGGCGCTGGAACAACCAGGCGATGGAATAGTGCTACTTGACGTCCCTTCCTCGCGAAGCGGTGAGTACATTGGCAGGTTTTGAACCAAGGAAAGGCAGCTTTTTCTTAGCCCGTGTATCCGTAGATCCTCCTGTGCCTCTTCAGCAGCAAATTTTTCCGGAGGCATAGAACTGGATAGAGAAAATGGATGCAGGAACTTGTGAGCAATCGATAGCAGGAGGAGGTTTCCTTCAGTTGCTCCAGTATCTTCGCGTTGTGCTTTTACAAGATGCGGTATTACTTCAACAGGACATTCCCGCTCATCCTATCTGAAATCACAAAATATTCAAATCCACCGATTTCATCGCCTTTAAAAACGAGCTGACCGCAGCTCTACAGAAAAGTGTCGATCCCACAGAACAACAGTTGCAAAATGCGATGCCTTTGCTCAGCGCTAAGCTCGATGGTGTTCTCCAGGACCTAAAGATGGCGATAGGTGGGGTGCGGAACGGTCTCCAGGCCGTAGAAGGGAATCTCGCAGACATCATGAAGGTTGTCGCACCTCTCACAGCTGGTACCGCGCTCTTGCAGGTCCAAATTGTACCGGGAGCCGAAGGTGGGTGCAGATCCTCCGCGCACATTGCGCACGTACCAGCCAGTAATGTTACAGTAGCTTGCAACTCAACTCCAATCGCTACCGAGATACCAACTTACCGCATGAGCCGCGGTATCCGAACCGTGAACGAACTGTGGACGGAGTGACAGAATAGCCTCAATGGAGGCTACGCAGTCTGCGAACAGGAGAAACGGTTTGGTACAAAATGGTGTGGCGACGATGAAAGACGTTTCTTCAATAGGCGTAGGAAAATCATCGATCTCGTCAATCAAGGAGCAGCGGCTTCATCTTCTTCTTCTGCTTCAGCTGCTGGAGGTGTCTCCGAGACTACACGCGCAGTTGACGTCTCCATCCGTAAGTTCGAAGCACTTCGGCCACGACACAAAAAAAGTTTGAACTGGATATCCTGCAACAGCGGCGCAGTTGAAAAGGAGTTAGGTTTCTCGAAAGAAAACGTGACCGACGAAACTCCCAGTTAGAGCAGCGTAACAGCGGGCTCCTCACAGATTTCTACCAAGGTCAGCATCATCAAATCTTCAGGGGAGGCAGGGACGATACCGTTTTCCTGCTGGTTTCATGATAGCAAACACCGTTCGTACGAGAGAAGTGCTCCAGCACTCTGAATTTCACTCCAGTTTAAAACATACATACTCTTGGCTGGGTGCGAGCAAAGTTTCAAGGTGCTCCAGCACTCTCAATTTTACTCGATATCAAACTACGGGACCTTCAGAAACAGAACTACCCGTGACTTGGTGCGAGAAAAGTTGTCTGGCGCTCCAGCATGTTCAAATGTACTCCATTTCGAAGTACCGGTGATTCACCACGTGCACACGCTGTAGTTGTTGGAACTGGGAGCGAGCAAAATTTCCCAGGTGCTCCAGGATTCGAAAGCCGCTGCGTACGTTATCTTCCTACGCGATGAGCCCACGAAACATACAACATCAATTGGTTTTGTCCTGTTAGCGGCATTGCTCGGTTCCACAGACGCATGGGAACCACACATGAGGTCCGTAGTCCACCGTAAGTCTTGACATGGCCTCAACGCTTTCGGTGGTCACAACAGTAATCTTCACCAACCTGCGGTGCCGTAGCTCGATGAACTGGCAGTTTGGTGCACAGGGGTAGTTGAGAAAGCGTGCAATAGAACCATACTGCACAGGTTCGATGTAGACAAATTTCCGATCCACCGACTTTTGATCTAGTAGCATTGTGTACCCAGTGTTGTGTTTCATCTTTGACGTCGGGGTCGGCAAGCCGACAACTCCTTCATATGGACAGGGGACACCACATCTCCCTCATACAAATGAAGCCCTGCTGCCTCCCTCATACTGTTGCCGCACGTAGTTTTATACTTCCTACGAATGACACACGTGCGACTTGTGCAGTAGTATCCAGCTATTGCGTTGTGACAAGTGTCACGAGCGCTTATGTTATCGCACTTGCAGACACCTAGGCTCCCAGTGCCTTTGAAAACAACGTTCTTGGGGTTCAAGGGTTTGTAGATTCTCTTCACGCTTGATGGCCAGCTAACAGCTTCATAATGTATTGGTACAGTTGGTTTTGCTCCACCTCCAATCGACGTAGCACATTGCTCTCCAGCTACACATGACACGGCCGCTGATTCCACTTCATCATCATCATGCTCCTTGCTAGTAAATTCTTGTATAATGGTACGCTTGCTGGATTCTTCTCTATTTGGAATCTTGGCTTCACTAGATGCGACCTCCAGCGCCATTTCATCGCACGATAAAGACTCAAAGATACGGGCCTCTTCTTCGCGCTGCTTCCGTCGTAGATAGAGCTACATGGACCTTCGACATCGCTATGTACTTCGCCGCAAGAAGCGGCGAGCCTGCCTTACAGAAGCGAACCGTTTTGGAGTCTCGAACTGGTGCTCTTTTGGATTTATACCGGCGGCTTCATGACTTAGGAACATGGTAACTACAGGCTCTTTGTTTTAGCTGATGGCGTATCTTCAGTCGCTGTGCATAGGTCGGCACCGCCAAGAACGCATCTGCGACCTCTTCTGGGGTCGAAAATGACACAACCGAACCATTGTTAGCATCATCTACGACCGCTTGGGTACTCACGCCGTTTTCATCCACTACTTTTCCCTCCACTTGTGAGACTTTGGGAGCCTCCGTATCGCCCGATACACAGTTGACTTCATTATCCGCAGTGAGATCAATCACAGGGGCTCTAACACCCTCAGTTGTAACGACGGTAGGATTGGCGTGCACATAGGTCTTCTCATCCTCACCTTCTGATGAGTCACTGGGCGAAATTGCACGGCAGGTTCAACGTCTAACAGCACGCCAGCTCCTCTCAACGACATTCCTCATGCCAGCATTTAGGCTATCTGCACGGGTAATACCGTTGGTTCTGCTTTTAACGAAGTGGAAGGTGCGCAGCCTGCGCCAGTAGGATCCATTCGTGTCGCTATGAGTGCGTCCGTCGCTGATTCGCTTCACCATGATTGATGTGATAAGCATCTCTTCAGTGTCCACAAGAATCGGGTAATCTGCGTCTGCTTCATGGTCAACAGCGAGAACCTTGGCGACTCGATGACCCCTAGGATCTCCGCATACAAATGCCATTGTGTAGTACTCCAGTGTACCCCCAGCACAGAGCTTTTCGACAGGAAGTCTCGTAAGCCCGACCATTGTGGGTTCGAGGAACGTGAGAAATGCTTATGTGCTTGAGGCAACATCGAGTCTCTGTCTGATTGGACAAAATTGTTGGGGGTAGTTATTGACAATCGCGTCCACCAACCGCCGTTGGCATACAAAGACCAGGTCCGAGTCCCATTTCAAGAATGGGATGATAATCATTCATCATCAGTTTTTACGAATTTGTATGCGTTTGGCGCAGAAAAACAGTACCGTAAAAGTCGCAATTATGTCTAACCAGTAGTTTGTTTGGATTACTAGAGGTGCCGATAAACGGCGTCACAGTTTTAAGAACCATAAAAGTCAGCTCAAGTGGTCAAGTGTACTACAAGAAACCCAAACGATCAGACGTAACACTCGTAGAAATGCTTTAACATGATTAGATCTACATGGCTAGCTTGTTGCTACATGTCCTGACTTGGGGTCGATTGGTGGTCTTCATGGCGAAGATATCGACTTCGAGCGCAATATTGTTTTCGTGTTCGTTTGTCAGTGAGGTGCATGGAGGTCGATTATATTCCTAACGACTTCCTAAGTAATAAAAAATGAGATACATGCACTAATGGGGCGAGACTCGATCTCGTCCAAGAAGAAAGTCCGCTGCGGTTGTTGCAGCACGTACAGCGACAAAATCCTGCACACGAAGGTGTTCATAACGACGTGCCCGATGCCTATGTCGGGTAGTACGTTACCGCCAGTAACTCGTCCGTTGGTTTGGTGGAACGACGCTCAGTGCATTCCGCTTGTTTTTCATGTTAGCACAGTCACATCGCTAATTTCACGCAAATACATTGTTCTCCTCAACCTCTATCTGGCAGACTTGGTTTATTACATTGTTCTCCACAGCCTCTACCTGGCGGACTTGGTTACTTTGTACTACATTTACTACCCTTCACGTTCACAACTACATGTATTACAGAACTAACTCAACTAATTACGAGCAGAAGAAACGCATAAAAGTTCTTGCTACATGGATAATTATCGCTACTGACCGCAAATGCATCAAAGTTTTCCAAACTGACTGTAAAGTAGGCATATGTTTAAAATCTGTAGCTTGACTGGCTAATGACCTTGAAGACAAACCTTGGTCAAACCTTGAAGACGAAGCATAATAATAGTTCACAGTCTGGTCAGACCCACGGTAGTTTCACATCCACGAGTTGCACAGCAGGCATTGTTCTTCACCAGTACACAACAACAATGGAGCCCGGAAAAGTCAATCTCTTAGCCAAGTACGGGCGGCGGACAATTAATCTCCGAGACGTCTTTACATCGGCTTCGGACAGAAGAAGTTTTCTTCGGGCTTATGCCTTCAACGAAAACAAATCGATCGAGCAGGAAGTGACGTCAGGTCGCCGAAAAGTATGGGTGTGCACGTCAGATCTTTGTCATTGGCAAGTAACTTTATCAAAGAAGGGAGAATCTACTCGTGCGAATACGAAGAATGCATTCTGTCCACCGAAGGCGTGGTTCGTGAGCGGTTTAAACCTCGATCATTCTCCGAGTTGTGACTCCGTCGGACATTGTTCATCTGAATTACTGATGGAGATGCCTGGCTTTAAAAGCTCTCAAGTTCAAGGACTAAGTAGTGCACGAAAGCGCGTGGCTTCCTCGGTAAAGATAGTAGACAATGTAAACGTCGACTGCCGTCCTGCTTTGGTTTACAAAGCAATTGCCAGAGCGAAGAAGATGTTGGAAGTTCCTGGTGATACGTACAGCAAACTTCCTGCTTTTCTTACATCCTTCGAGCGCCAGAATCCCGGGTCTAGAGTTTGCTGTCAGCTCGACAGCAAGGGTCGTTTTTTCAGAGCTTTTTTGTCTCTGGGTTCGCTGGTGGCCGGTCAAGATAATTGGGTTCCCCGTTAGAATGTGATGGTACTCACATGAAAACCAAAGACTACAATGGTATCTGTGTGTTGTTGGTTGGTAAAGATGGAGATTGGACAAACATTCCGGTTGCCGTTGCGTTTATTCACAAGGAGACAACTGAGAACTTCCGAGTGGTTTTTCGCCAACTGTGTTGCTGCTGAAATCAAGATGCATGATCGCGCTGTCTTCACTGACAGAGACAAGCAACGAGGGGCCCAGATGCGACTGCGTGGCCGTGGAATACAGATTAATTTGAAGTTCTGCGCGCTACATATATTTTTCAATGTGTGTGATCACTTCCGCTGTGTTGAACCGAACATCGAAAGCATCCGATCTCTGGTGTTCCGATTGCAAGCTACAACAACTTTAGCTGAGTACGACGACGTACTTGCACAAATTGACCAGCTTTTTCCTGCTTCAGGCACGGTCAAAGTTAATGGGAAGGCAGAGATGAAAACAGTAGCAGAGTATTTACGCAAGATCCATCCCACGAGCTGGACCAAGTTTGGTAACTGTTCACTGACGCCTGAGGAGATTGCTGTAATTGAGGGACAATGGAGCGCGACGGAAGCGTACGGAGATGCGTGTTCACTGTTTGGTGGGCGAACTACAAGTGCTATTGAAGGCCAGAACAATGCCCTCTTGCTTGCCGGTATTCGAGACAGTCAAGTGTTTGGGGCTCTAATTTTGTACTGCAATGTTGTTGTCGAGATTCTTACTGGCAAAAATAAGAATGCTCGGGACTGGATTAAGGACAAGCACACCGTCACGCCACGCGCCAAGAATATGTTTGACAGACAGATATGGAGTGCAGCAGTGTGCACCGTTCGAAAGAGCACTGATTCTGTTTTCCACGTGGATGATTCACAGCGAAGCATCGAAGAAGATGACCCAGAAGCAGCCAACCAAGAAGCAATTGCATCCACTCCAAATAATGACAAGAGCCTGCTGACGTTCACAGTTGACTTGGAGTCGGGAACGTGTACCCGCTGTGCGGACCGACAGCACCTGCAACTTCCGTGCAGGCATCTCATTGCAGCTTTGTATAGCCAGAGTGGATCGAGGACGTCTACTGCTGGAGCTTACAAGTTTTTTCACGGTTCCTTTACTGCGACATCGTACACTAGAGCCTTCCAGAACGCGTCAGTCTACCATTTGTTGCTGCACTCCTTCCCAACCCAAACATTCAATCGCCACCCATGTACAACCAAGCAGGCGGATCTGCACAACGCGCACCGCGAGATGTTGCAATCCGAGAAAAGAGATATCCATCACGCGGAGAGCCGATAGGATCAAAACCGGCTTTAAGAATGAAACAACAGTCGATTCCACAAAGCGACCGGGTTGCTGTTGCTGCCAGTATGCGCGAATATTTCACGAATGAAATCAGAGCCGCTGAAAAAAAGAAGCGGGCAAAGTACACTTGTAGCCGCTGTGGGAGGGCCGAAGGTCATAACGCAGCAAAATCCCCGAACCGTTCCATTGGCAGCGTCGATCCTGATGTGCATCCTGGCTTTTACATCGTCGGCAATTGTCCTCTCCAGCTTCTTGAACGACGAAACGCATTCGTCAACACGGAAGTTGAAATTCCGAATATCATCAGCGAGTACTGCTTTTGATTAATCGGTTGGGAGTCCGGTCGCTGTGGTTGTTCCCTACAAGAGCGTATTCAAGACGAAGTCTAATTAGAGGAAGCTAATCTTCATTTCCATAGCGATAATACCTTATATTACACTCGTCCACGCTGGGGCTCCATAGTGTCCTTACTAAGATCTCTCTCCGGGTTTGGGGGCACTGGGTTTTATTACCACACCGCTCACCCCCCACATGCGGATCAAACAAGACCGCTTCAGGACAGAGCGCAGCCCCATCCTACTTCATGTCCAATACTACAGCCGATTCCTTCGTCTAAATGTCAGAAAGCAGTTGCAACTGGGTCAGAGAGCATAAGTACAAGCAGCGACAGTAGCCATAAGCATTTACCTAAGAGCTGTCCACATAAAAAAAACATCGCCACAACACAATGTAATATCACTAAATGCATGACATCTTCACTGACGGTATCACTTACCGTTGGCTGCATTCACCACCATCAAAATCCGAGCTTCACCAACTGCATAGCAATGTACATTTCACATCTTAGATACAATCTATCTTGCTTAACCACAGGCGGTATGCGCGCTACCTGGATGATATGACCGTCCTCCCGTTGCATCAGCTCCTCTCCTTGGGCTCTTCATCAGCTTCCAACCAAAGTTCGAGCGGATCTGCAGTATCAAACAGCTCGTCAACACACAACCACTTCACAACCGTTACTCAGCCAAGACTTCACACACCAGCTGACCAGCCTGCACCACCGCCGTGTCCAAACGTCGATGTCTGTGGTCGTTCTCCTGTTAGAATTGAAGGGTGGAATGAATGCAAACGACTGCGACCTTTCTGTGCCCCGTCCCAAACACCCGCTAGCTTTTACGGTCAGTTTGGAAAACTTTGATGCATTTGCGGTCAGTAGCAATTATTATCCCTTGCTACAATATGAAACTCCAAACCACTCAAGCGGTTTGGAGTTTCAGTGTAGTGTAGTTACAGGTTTGGATTCTGATGGCGTCGATTGGCCGAAAACCTTTCTAGCGTGTTGGTTGCTGAGCGATACAGGAATCCTTCGCTGCGTGAGACTGCCGTGGGTATCCCGGCAGTGCACTTGGCGGACTACACCAGCATTGGCAACAACAAAGTTGTGCGTATGAGTGAGCTCGACGACCGTGGCTTGTTTGCTAGTATTGTTCTTATGTCAGTTTGTTAGGCTGCAGCTCCAAGGGTTATCGTTGTCGACCGTATACTCCAAATTGCTTTTCCTCTCAACAACCTCACTCCAGCTCTATCAAGGGACCAACGCCTCCCCATCAGCATTGTCCAGTTATCGACCTACTAACTGCTCAAGGCCGCATCGGGCATCACTAACTTTTGGCGGCAACGCGTCCAAGATAGACAAGACCAGAGCATTCCTTCAAATATTTTAATATCAAGCCGGCTACTGGGGATATTCCTGGTGATGGCCACAATAGGGCTCTATCGTTCAGCAACAGCCAGTGGCGCTTGTTCCCGCGCGGAGCCGAGATTTGGCCTTCAAATGGTTGTGTGTTTTTGAGGTCTTTAGATACCGAGACGCACGTTCACTCCGGGATGAATTTTGCTCAATCGTGAGCAACTCGGTTTCATTTTGGTTTGAACCATGTGTACCGGCGGCCTGAGATGTGCAGGTTCAAACCACTTTGAACCAAACCATGTAACGGGATCAAACCAGGTTTATCGGTAGTTTTGGTTTGGTTTGAACTTCGAACCCAGACGTTGGTTTGGTTGTTTCAGGTGTGCAGTACCTCGTGTTTATCTTGAAAAACGTAGAAGTTGTCATCTATTCTTGCAAGTTGGACCTTTTTAGCCTCGTTTGTCATCCGTTACAACGAAATGACTGCTAACCAGACTTGGTACGTATGATGAAGGCAATCAGAAAATTGGTTTCAGTACAAAAGGAAATCTCTCTCTAAATTGACACCCATACTTATCCAACACTATAATTTTGCCACCCCTGCCGGTGTCACCAGCACTGCTGGTGACACGGGCAGTTGCAGCGGTGGCCCGAGTGGCAATTAGCTGCTAAGGATTTTGCGTCGGCTGTTCTGCTTCTGTTTGTTTCCGTGTCGTTAAAGCGTCGAATGACCGTCTCACGTGGCTTCAACTTAGTTTACCAAGAAGAAAGTAGCGCGTCTCGAGGCCTCTCTCGAGTCCTCTTCGCGCATGAGGTCTTTCAGCCATCTAAAAGCAATATGTTAGCAAGTAAATGTGACTTCAATCTCACCCACGTTGCAAAACTAAGAAAAACTAAAAGAAAATTGCGAAGAACAACAACAATACTATGCCGCTTTACTTTGCTACCTACTCTGCGAACAGCGCTTCGAATGCATTCACAGTAGCTTGAATGTTGCGGCACAACGGCTGAAAAGCTGTGGGTCGATTGTGTTCACAATAGAGCCATCGTAGTCGTGACAAAGATAGTTCCGGATTTCTGCGATGTCGAACAAGTCACCGCTGAGTTCATCAGCTACCGCCGGTTGAAACCTCTTTATCAACTTAGCAGCGAAAGCCCGCTGCTTTGCTGCTGTCGTTATGTCATCTACAGTAGTAAAAAAAGTGAGATTAGTTAAAAGAATACAAGATGGAATAAATATTCGTCTTACCTTAAAGGGGGTCTGGGTGTGCTCCGCCAACTTTTCAATACGATGATTTGTTGCCCCACACGCCCTGTAGGACGCTAGACGTAATTCCAGCACCGCGATTGTGTTTATAGTTCTGCTTGAATACGTAATGCGTTCTCGAGAACGGTCTTCGCTGCCTTGGTCACCTGTTTCTCCACGTCATAACGTTCCTTCCACTCTGCAACCACTGGTGCGTACCCATACAATTTCTTCTGCTCTTCTAGAGCTGCCACGAGCCGTTCCATCTCCTTTTAAATTGCTCGGTGTTGACGTTCCCATGCTTCTTTGAGTTTGTGTTGTCTTGCAAGAGTGTCCTGACAGCGTCGCCGGAGACCCTCCTTCAATGCTATCGGGTCTCTAAGCCGATGGCGTTCTTCATTCTGTTCGCGGGCTTGTTCTTATCCGGTTCGTGGACTTGTTCTTTCGGCGCAGCGTGCTTGTCGTCCAGACGGGTAGATAGTACGGCGAGTTGGGCATCCCTGAGCTTCAATCGCTCTTCTTTACCCACGAAAGCTCTCTTCAAGAGCTGTCAAATTCTTCGAACGACTGGCACATGCTACCGTCGAATCAACTTGGCACCGGAAGGTTTGATGGAGTTGTTGGTTCACCTCTTGGATATGCGACAACTGTGCGCACAGTTCATCTAGAAGTGTGTAGGAGCTTGTAACTTGCTCCTCCAGCACCTCAATCCTCCCATCCATCTCAGCAACTTGCTATTGATGATGCGCTTGGACCCGGGCCAACTCTTCCTCCCACTCTGCACTTGTCGCCGGACGGTTCCCGGTGTCAATAAGACGCTGTTCTACCTGTGCCGACTTCGATTCATCAACGATAGTGTCTTTCATGGCTCCTAGTACACCTGCGTGGTTCGCAAACGCTATGAAGTGGCAGCTCTTCGACATTCGTACGTAGTCGATCGGCCTGTCTTCATTTTGAGCGGCCAGATAACTCTTCGCGATCAATTTTCTGGGAATCGGATAATATCAATGGTTCTGACTTCAAGCGTCTTCCCCATTGTCGTCGTCCTTGTCTGTTCCGCTTTTGCTTCATGTAAAGCGCAGCGCACGTTTCCTTCGCCTCCTTCTTCGTCAGTTCTGCAATTGGTGTAGCGAATGTAGATTGCGTCGTTGCTTGTGTTGGCGTTGCAGATAACGGGCGTAGCGGTTGCCGAGTACTGGTTCCACCAAATATCTACAAGTATTAATTTAACCAATCGTGCGGGCTTAAATATTTCGTCCAATCGGGTCGACTACATGTACAAAATATTGAGGTTGTTCACTAACATGGAGGTGCAGATGCCCTAATAGCGCGCTATGCAATGGCGGAATGCAACTTTGAACATCATTGGTGATTACGTTGGTGGAACGTGGGACCTCGATAAATGCGTTGTTGTGTTACGCGGCTAACCTGGATGCGACAAGAGCATGTATGCTGACATTCTCATAGCGGAATTCCGCGAGGAATTTTATTTTCGTAAGAAATTTGGCGAGAGAGAGCGGTTTGTGCGCGTTTGTGCAGGGGCACTGCATGAAATGCGCTACGGTCGAGGAGAACCGTCAGCCCGGAAGCTTTTGGAGGAGGATATTGAAGATTCGTTGGCGATGGCGGACGTAGTCATTGTGGATGATACGAACGTCGACATAAATAAAGGTGAGGGCGTTGAGGAGATGGCACACAAGTTCTGGCGCGACAACGGGCTTCATGGTAAAGTGTACACGGTGAGCTTTGCATGCAGAAATAAAGCGCATGCGGTGACGTTGAACAGCCGGACGTGGCACCCGCTTTCAGACGGAGAAATCCATCAGTGCTATCGCGATTTCGCCGCGTTGGATGCCCAAACACTGTGTCTATCTAACTGGTTTACCATTGATCCCGATATTTAGTTGTCGTGGATGCGTAAGCAAAGAAGGAGGATTGTTCTGTTCATGGCAACGAAACGATGGACCCGCACCGAGAACAGTACGTCGGTTGAACCTGGCTCATCTCAGATCTTCCGAGTCGAGTAGTGATGAGCAAGCTCTCAACGGCGCAAGAGAATTATCGGACGGCAAGTCCGAGAGAGTTGGGGATAGATGGGAAGCGCGGTTGTTGCATCACTTGCAAGCTGCAGGCGATCAGGCTTCGCAGACAGATAGTATGGATGCTCCATCAGCTGAAAGACAAAGGGCGAGTGATGATCCCGAGAAAGGTGGGTCAAGTGAGGAGTCCGACGATCGGTACATCGATACCCAGTGGTGAGTTGCTGGGAATGCAAGTAGCGACTACTGAAAGAAACGTGGAAAGTATTCAGATCAACCTGTCTAAGCTACCATTATACCCTGGAGTAGCTGATACGATATGGTTCCACCGTCTTCGTTGGACTTGCTTGTTGTATTGAGCTTGATAATTATGTCTAGCTTGAAACTTGATAGATTATGATGATAGCCAAAATCAATGTTTTAACCCCCCAACGACCAAGGTGGTATAAAACAACATGAATTCAGGTTGTAGGTACAACATGTTTTAATAGGGATTGGCTCGAAAAAAAACAAAAATATAGTGAAATCAAGTATAAGCAAATCCCTCAAAAAAAGTTCGATGCACAGGGGTAGGTCTATTTGGTTCAATAAAAGAGTCACATGATCAATAAACAGGTCACGGGAAATCATCAAATCAAACCCCGACTTTGTATGCAAACTGTGTGGACCACATCAGCCCAGTGTGGTTGGTTGGCAAGCAGCCTCAGTCGAGAATTTTCCAAGTCGGAGAGAAGCTGGGAGAAGAATGGTTGTTAGGCGCGAGACGCGCTCGGACGCGCAAGCGTTTATGGATCGCATTGGCACGGTACACAACGACGACCGTGTCCGCCTACTGAAGCAACATCGTGCTTACCTGAACGGCGACAGGGGCTACGGACGCTAATTTCGCTTCGGCGCGCCCACATGAGTGTCAATTTCCGGCATCTCGACTCCCTCCAATGGGAAAGGATGCTGCGTATTTGCTGGCGAACAAGCAGCAGGTGTCCGACATTCGCGCCGCTGTTGCTGCAAAGACGCTGGCGGAATCTGGGGAGAATAATATTGTCCAGAAGAGGAAAGTAGTCGACGAGACATGGCAACCAGACGACGATGAAGAAGAAGAAGACGACGACGACTACTTCGAGGAAGCGGCCGAAGACGAGGATAGCGAAAGGGAGGAGAAGGAGGAAGAAGAAGCACGAAGAAGAGCTGCAGCTCAAAAATGTATGAACAACATGATTGTTGTACAACATGTTGCTTCAAACTGGCATTTTTCATTTGTGCTGATGCAGCATCCAGAGCGAAAACACCGACAAAACAGAAGGCAGTGAAAAAGACGAAGGGGGATGGAAAGAAGTCTCGCAAGAAGAGCGCTCGCACGCTTGCGAAAGAAGCGAGGGAGGAAGCTGCTGCTACGAAGAAGGTTGCTGCAGCTAAGAAGCGTCAAGACGAAGCCAGCAATTCGCAACGCGCGGGAAAGGAGGCCAAGGATGCGGCGCGGAAGAGTCTGGATGCTGCGAAGAAGATGAAGCCTGATGCGAAGGGCAAGAAACGAGAGGGAGCAACGGAAGGTGCGACCACGCCGTTGAAGAAGCGCTGCACAACCCCGCATGCCATGCTGGATGATAGCAGCATGGACGAGTACGTACAACATGTTCTTGTGAAACTGGGTGTACATTCTGAAAATTTATTGCTGCTGTATTGTAGGGCGACCCCGGAAAGCAGTCCGGTCGATCATGTGAGCGGTACGTACAACATGAATTACCTACAACACGTTTCTGCGCTGTCGCACAAACCTCATATTGCATTTTTTTGGCAGGATTGTTTCAGCATCCACCCCACAATCTCTTGCGTCGGACACTACTTCGAATCCCGCACAGGAATCAAAGCCACCAACATCGGAGGTACCAACAACAGTCGATGCCGCGTCGACTCCACTTGATGAGTACGTACCATTTGATTAATGCTGCCATATCCAACATATTTCTGGATGGCATATACAACCTGTTGCTAATACTGTATATCTGCAGCTCTGTTCCCGCTTTTGATGGTTTAGATTCGGACTGCGAAGAATCCGAAGAAGAGCTTGTGTTTATTGACGAAGTGGAGACTGGCATTGACCCCGACTGTCCCCCCGACATCCCTACTCGAGAGGAAATGCTGAGCGATAATGAAGATGATGTTGGCAATAGTGTAGCAACTGCACCGAGCGAAAGCGAGAACGTTTCAGGCGATGATGACTTTGATTGGCCTGTGTTGGACACGTCCGACATGCTGGACTTTGCGGCTGATGCGGAAGAGCTTGCCAAAATGCGGAAAAGCGGGTGGCAACTCGGTACGTATATTAATCTGATTTTCGACAAATGTGTGGCGGCAAATTATATTTGTGAATTCTATTGTAGACCCAGAGAAGTTTCCGCCAGATCAGAGCTATCCTGGTTTATTTGCAGGTCCCTACGGGCCATCCGAAGACGTGATGAAGTATGCGGACTCTCCGTTGGACCTCTTTCTATTTTTTATGCCGAGAGACCTGTGGCGAAGACTTGCAAAAGAGTCGAACATCTACCACGAACAGCATCTTGTCGAACGAGTTGAGCGAATGTTCAGAAAGCAGAAAGTGTCCGGCAAAAAGTCAAAAGAAGAGTTTATGGAGCGTGAGGCGAAACATGAAGATATCAAGCCACACGAGATTGTTATCATGCTGGGCCTGCTGATTACGAGGATGATTAATCCCCAGCGGCGGCGCTTTTACGATCACTGGGCTACTACGTCTATCGGTGCAGTTGCTGCTGGCACTTTCGGCAGATTCCTGAAACGGAATCGTTTCATGCACATTTTGGCGAACTACATTTTACAAACAACTCTGACAAGCGTGCTGGAACTGATCGAGCACGGAGAGTAAGATCGGTTTTGGATGCGCTACAAACAAGTTTCCCGGCTGGCTACACTACACCCCCCGTGATTTCATTCGACGAGGCCATGATCCCGCTGCACAACCGCAACAACCCCACCCGCCAGTACGTCGCCAACAAGCCCCACAAGTGGGGATCTAAGCTTTTTATGACATGATGCGCCAACTCTTCGTTTTGTCTTCGGTACGTTACTGTGGCTCAAAGAGCCACAGTTTTTAACATGTTGTATACTAACAAGTAGAATTCTACAACATTTATTGATGTTGTATGCGAACAGGCTGGAGCTTTATTGCGGAAAGACATAACATACGCACGAAATTGGCCAGGTTCCCCAATCTCTACAGTCAATTGACCAAAATACTGGTCCAGCCGCAGTGATGAGGAATTTAGAGGCAGTGCTCCCTCCTCAAGTCGACGGTGTCTACCGCTTGATAGTGACCGATCGATTTTACACGTCAGTCCAGCTGGCCTACCAGCTATTGAAGCGACAAGTGTATTGCGTGGGAACTATCCAAGATGGCCGTCAGGGATTTTGCGACTCACTTGTGGAAAAAAATCGAAATCGCCCGAAAAGTATCGCTCATGGAACAGGTCGAATGGCCGTAGCTAAAACCTGCCCCACTATGACGAGTTTGGTTTGGTGGGACCGATGGCCCGTGCTACGTTTAGGCACGGGAGGAAGTCGAGCAACGGAGAGCCGCTGTAAGTGTTGCTGCATGGTTTTGAAAAGGGCTTGTACGCTAACATTTTTTCGTATTTATGCGTAGTACGGTGGACACCCAGTGGCGTTCGCGTTGAAATCCCCTGTCCATCCATGATGCGCGACTATCATCGTTGGATGGGTGGGGTAGATGTTCACGATCAATTGAGGCTTCAGCGCTATTCGCTCCAACAGCAGACAAAATGCACGAAGTATTACAAGTCCATTTTCTTGGGGCTTGTCGACATCGCGGTGGTCAACGCGTATATCGTGTACCGCGACGCTCAGAAGAAGCGTGGAGCGAAACCGGCCACGCACGCAGAATTTCTGACGCAGCTGCAGGCGCAGATGCTGGAACTCACTGAAGAAGATTTTGCTCAGGTAAGATGGATACAACCTGTTCCCATACAACTTGTATACAACATGTTTACCTACAACATGTTTACTTTGTGATGTAGCGTCAGCAGCAGGTGGATTCGTCAGACGCGGTTCCAAGGTCGTTTCCTTCTGATCACATGCCACGTGAAAATCCTGACTACCAAATTGTCAAGGGGCAGCGCAGACAACGGCAGTGCAAGGTTTGCTCTATCCGAAAGAGATTCGTTGGCGACCGACGTGCAACCAAGTTCTACTGTCCAGGCTGCAGTCCCTCGGACAAAGCAAGGTATGTATTGCTTGCACACGAACACATGAAAGATGAACGCTAACGATGTCTACTCTACAGAACGTATCTGTGCAATAAGGTCTGGCCTCACTACAAGAACAACACGCTCACTTGTCATCAGATATGGCACGTCCTGTGGAAGAACGGAACCGAGCGCACTCGCCCCCGCTGTGGACGAAATATTCATAATCGTGAGGCTGGTGGCGGCACTGGGAGACGAAAACGGCGCCAGCGTGAACGCACAGTAGTGGGTGATGATGTCGCCGACGAAGAAGGAGAGGATGCAGACGAGGAAAGCGCCGAAGAAGTAGCTGAAGAGGGCAGCGCCGAAGAAGACGGGCAGCGTTCCGCGGACGAGGGAGAGAAATGAGAATGCGACCATGGAGACTGGTGCCGATGCGTGAGTCGTAAAGACGACACTGGTTGGCGTATCATTTGATGAGCTAACGCAAAACAATACGTATCGTTGATTTCTTTCTCTAACTTCAATGGTTTTATTTGCGGTGGATGTGATTGATTACCGGTTGCTTACAAGGACAAGGTGGGTGTCCTGTTTCTTGATAAAAGGGACAACTGTGGAAAGTACACGATGTCCACATTATGTTCGACAAGCATCTACATACTACATTAAGCCACTGCCGACGTTGTATATTCCTACATGTAGGAGGTACAGTCAAAATGGCATGTCGCGTTTTACAGAAAAGGTCCCCGTACTTATTTAGGGCTATACAAATTTTAAGTATAGCCCGGCTTTAACTGGTTGTATTTGACAACATGATTGGATTTCCTTTTAAGTGCGAAAATCGATTTGGTCGCTGAGGGGTTAAGGCGCATTCAACGTCAGAACAAAGCCCCGCAAAAACTGCTACAGCATCTAATAGCTTACGCATCCATATTGAGCCCTTTTGCAATGATATTCTGCTCCAGACAAGAACTTCGGGTGATTCAATATGACATCTGGTATTTCCAAATTCTAAAATTGTCTATTTTTGCTCAATCACCTCTTAATTTCATAAATGAGCGCCACACTAACCGCCCTAAGGCGATCAACTTGCTATACTTGGTTGAAAATATGTCCACGACCTGTATCGGCTAAGGGGGTTTAGTCTGTACATGTAGTTGTCACGGCGAATAAATGTCGCATTACTAAATTCGTTGCAACGTTTGGTTACTGGTTTTATATTTTAATTTATTACATGTATTTCAGAACTTATCCAATGGATAAGTTCTGTGATGGCTCCTCTATCATGTTAGTCTAAGTATCTGTGCATGAACCCGCAACATCAGCGATAAGAGACCAAAGCTCAATAAGATGTTAAAAACTAGATGGAACTACCGTCAGCTCATCCTCGTTACGTAAGCTGGTAAAATAATACTTCACTCTGCTATCTACAATCCATGCTCTACTGCTCGCGGCGCGTGATCGGCTTCGATCTTCTTGGCAGACTCGCCCGACGTTCTGACACTAGTCGCGGAGCCAGCAAATAGCGGCTCACCAAAGCTCCGTACCCTTATGATACCCAAGGACATGTCCACAATGCCCACTTCAACCCGTCAGACCACCACAGAGGACGGGCCTATTATCGAGTTTTATCGGAGGCTTATCACGGAAGACTTGAAAAAGGTGGTTAATTGAGGGCATGGATACACTTCGTCGGCAAATCGAGTCTCAGACGCCTTGATGCCCACCCAGTCCGTGGAGCCTGTAACTATTCATACTGTACGGCACCAGCGGGCAGTACGCTGGTATAATAACCGTTTCGTTGTCGCCTGATTACGGCTTGGGATCAAGGTTGGGCTGTGTTGAAGTGGCAGTGCGATGAGTCCGAGCTCCGTTCAGACCAATGGCGGAAGCGAGGGCAGTGAAGCACACGCCGCAGCGCCTATCAGAGGAAGCAAGGCTTACGGTACGGAGGCTGGTTGGGTTTGGTGCACGCTGCACTAGCCACTAGTGGACGCTGGCACGCGTCCAACAACTGCATGAACACGAGCATACTGGACAACACAGAATGGCTCTGGTGGAGGGTTAGTTCAGCGAGTTAGTTCTCGATATTTTCTTAAATGTTTGTTTTGCTCATTAATAAACTTTCCTCTTTGGAAACACCCCGGGTATTCGCGACAGTCGTGCAGGCAGGAAAGCTATAGCAGGAGCACTGTCGATAGATGCACTGAACCGTAGTGCACACGTAGTATTGTACCACTACGGGTAAGCAAGTTAACTGTAATTATACCATGTATAATGGAGCGTGTGGTGTGCTCACCCTTGGATCAGGACGTGCAGCATGATGCTAGCTCTTCTACCATCAAGTATGCAATGTCTAGAAAAGGTATGATAAGCTGGTACAGCTCTTATCGGTATGGGGCGTTGGGTAGCGTAGTGGAGATGAGCGAGAGAGCAATCTATTGAAGTGAGATGCTGCTGCAACAGTATATAATATGTGCAACTACGTTTCTTGAAGAGCTCAATCTGGGTGTGATCGACTGCGCCATACCGGCTATTGATTTGGCCATGAAGTCAACAAACATGTCGTCCAAACCAGACCGATCGAGATTGCACCTTCATTAAATTGAATTGTTTTGCACATCCAGCATACTTGTGACCTAGTACAAGGTAAAAACCCTCACCAGCAGCAAGAAGTCGTTTAGTCACGAGCTATAGAAGTAGAAAGCAATCATATGTCAACCGAACCAGAAGTTGAACTGAAAACCACATCGTACAAAGCGGTAACGCGTATATTCTCCCACGTCACCAACTCCTGGCTAGCCGACTAGGTACTTCGAATTACGTTTTAGTGCTAGTTGATGCGATCTATAAATTTCGAGGTAGCCTATCATGTCCATTGGGGCAAAATAGATAATGACCTACCTGTACAGTCTGCACTACGACATACTTGCACCTGCGTAGCACTTCGACCTCCCCGTCAGCGTAAATATTATGTCAGGGCAGCTATATAGTGCTCATTTCATGCCGTTACTGACAATCTACGTCCAATACGAAGGGAAGGAGGCCATCTGCAATTTAACGCATTGCGCGGTTACATTCTCAACGAAAATGACGTGTTCACAACGGTATCTATTGCATGTTCAATAACCGAACGTAGATTCTTTGTTAGCCTCCTTGCTCACTTGCTCCTATTTAGATTTATCGAACTGGTGCAACAAGAAAAAAACTGGCAGTCTTCGAAGTGGCGAGTATAGGAGCCGATGTTAAGCCTCGAAGGGGGATTCCTGACGATATCCCTGCAATCAACAAGTTGCCATTGTTGTGGTTGTTAACTATTGTCAATATAAAACAAGCACTATTGAAGTAACAGATAGAGCTTAGTTCAACTACATGCTACCTAAACGTGCCATTGGTAGTACAGACATTGACTCGCGCAATAACGTCTCCGCTGTCTGCTAGTAAACTCCCGTATCAACTACTTGACAATTGCTTTTGCGTTCTAACCACCGCTTTATAGTAGTTGACAAGCAAGGATTATTATCACAACTGACCGCACACACATCAAAGTTTTCCTAACTGACCCTAAGCAATGATGGTCCGCGACGCTGGATGCGGGTAGGAGCTGATGTTATAAACCGCAATAGTGGTCTCATAGGACAAGAATGCTTACGCCTACAGTACTTCGGTCACTGTTTCATCCTAGCGCTGGCCTCGGTACTGCTGGGCCTGTAGAGGACACAGTGTGTATGCTTCGGTACACACCACGTAAGATTATCATGCAAGTAAACAGTAACCTCTCTGAGCAAGAGGGTCCGATTGTAGTTGTAGCACTACATGTATTTGCATGTTAACCCTTTCGTGCAAAAAGGGCGCTCACTGCGGTCTTTAAGGCCTGTTTCAAAACACGGTGGAAAATATGGCTCTAAAAGGGCGCAGTGAGCGCACTTTTGCACTAAGTTCAACCTACACTTCACCGTCTTTTGTGACATATCAAAAAAGGTGTGTGCCGTAATCATCAAGTAATCACCACACCATACAAAATCCAAGTAATATGTCGCATTTCTAATGCACCGAGCAAATCCTACAAATCACCTCAGATGACATGTCTCATGATACATGAAAAGCGAGTACCGTGAATATCTAAAAGGGCGCTCACAGCGCCCTTTTACAAGCAAATCACTTGAATTTGTATGGTTTAGTTCAGGTAAGTGGCGCACGAAAGGGTTAACTGTTCCCCATGCTCGGCGGATGCTCGTTAAGGCAAGACCCCACTCGATGTGTAGCGCCGATAGGTTGGTGCACTCGATTTACCACCGATTGCATAAATGCCCTCGATTAGCCTAAATATCCTCGATAAACCACCCTGATTGACTCGATGAAAAGCCTCACCCCCACCACAGTCGCATCCTCGACAACGTCGTCTGCCAGCTCGGCTTTGCCCCCTCTTGTACAAACGTCAAAATTCGACTGCTACAGTGAACCGCAAGACTCCCTGGCACCTAGAACGGATCTGAATCAAACTAAAGAGAGCTGCGAAGGGTTCTCTATTGAAGGGACTAAGAAGTGCACGTCCGATGGAAAACGTGTAGTTGAGTGGCGTCTCGGTGGCAAAGCTACCAATGTATCTCGAAATGGTCAATGTGGATGGAACGCGTGGTATGCTGTAGTCTCCTACGCGTGGAGCGATGAGTTGGAACTGACCAAGCAAGTTATTCAGCCGGCGTCTACATACAAAAAGCGCGTGGTTACACTCATGCTTGCAAGTTTGCAACTTGCTTGTAATATCGGAGATTTTGACGTCAAAGAGCTTCCCAAAGAGCTACTCGATGGCACCGACGAGCTGCAGTTAAGAAACCAACAACTTCTGGCGATTGCTCAATCTTTCTCGCGTACGCGCGGAATTAGTGTAAACATGGTCGCTCCCTGCTCGGACTGGGTTCGCACAATCCACCTCCAAGCAATAGCATTGTACTCCAGGGAGCCCCGGTTTGTCATTGATGAACTCGAATCAGGGCGTACTTTTGTACAGTGTCATTCGTACACCAAGACGACAAAAGGGAACGTCAAACGTGCCACGACGACCCTACTGGACAATGACGCAGCACAAAAACGTTTTACCGCTATGCGAGCTGCAGGTGAACCACCAACAATCCTAATCATGCAACATGCCAAAGTTGGAAACCATTTTGTTGCAGTGACATACCCTCCCGAAAGATATGATCACGACACTGCGGATCTAGATGAAATGGTTGAGCGAAGGAACAGTGTTTTGAGGGATCTTGGATACAATTTGCTGGATTCGGATGCCCTGGACGAGGCAAACTTAGCCCGACGTGCGCTAGCTGGCGTCGAGATGCTTGAGCGACGTACTGTAGACGAACGTGGTGAAAGTCCCCCTCAATTTCCACCCGAACTGCCTCTACAGAAGATTTCTTGCTGGGACTCCAGAATTAACGGATTTGACGAAACCTGTTATGCTTATCTACAGTGGAGAAAGGAAGATCGATCACGAAGTGTTTTCCCTCAGCACATTCGAACATCCAAACGGATGAAAGACATAGGTAAATGCTTCAGTATCGATATACACGCTGCTAGATCTCTGATGAAAGCTTTGCCCGCTCCAGAGATAATTCTATCACAGCTGTCAAAGGATACTTTGGTCCAATGGGGAAGACATGAAGTGTGTGAGCTGCAACGTGCTGAAGTTCAAATACTAAGTGAAAAGCTTTCTCCATCATCAGCGCTTTATGGGGTTTGCACAGAATGGCTGCAAGCCTCCGCAACCGAATTGCCTGAGATCAACGCTAAAGTGGCTGGAGATACTACAAAGTGGAATCGGATCTGCCAACAAAACCACGGGTGTTTGAACCGCTCAAAACCGGAAAGTATGGAGTATGATGAATGGGCAATTCTTCATCTCGTTGAATTGAGGTTGATGACGTGGACTCCAGAAGTAGATAGTGCCATTGCGACCTGCAGAACGACCTTGTATTAGGAGGGCGCCAGGGTGCGCACTTTGTGCCAACAAATTATCTCCTTAGGGGATTGAAGTGGCATCATATCCTTGAGAGATGACATATCGAAAATGTTTGTGGAAACGATATCGTGTGGAACTAGTGGTGAAGGTGTTGTAGGAAATGCAGCACCTCCGTCACCCTTACGATCCTACCAGGCCCAACGGGCTTTGAAAACTCCAAGCATCAAGTGGTGGTGCCGACTAGGGGAAGACGGGTTGCACGTGACTCACTGGACCGGCGATCTGATCTTAGATCAGCGCGGAGCCGAGTCGAATCAACTGTGACTCAATCCACCACATTGCATAATTTTTATATTCCACTGAATCAACATGGCCAAGCTTCCCCGAATACATATCAATTTCGACAGCACGCAGAGCAACTTTGCCGACAAAAACAAACTGCCAAGATACCAACTTCACGAATCAAGCTTCAGCCAAAAACGTTGCGACGAGACGCCGTCACGCTAGGGTTCCTGATACTCAATGTGAAAGGATGGGCAGATGACTTGTTGAAGCTGCCAACTTGGTTCCAAAGTTTGCGAGAGAGACACGATCAAGGCACCAACGAGAAACACACTTGACTAGTGAAGAAACCAGGGTAGCGAAAAAAAAAAATGTATAAAGGTGTCTGGGGATTTAAGAACAAAGCCGAGCAACCTGCCTCACTGTGGTCGAAAGCAGACGAACGAAGAGGTGGGGTTACAATATTGATCAACCCATGCGGCAGTGGCAGCGACTTAAAGCCATATCGACGTGAACTTTGGTCGCAACACATTTTGATGGCCGCGTGTGTCACCAGAACCACAAAGGTCCTTCTGGTTAATGTGTATGCACCTAGTGCAGGCAAACCTCGGCGAAAGTTTTTCAACGATCTGCCAAAAATGGATTTTCCGAGCGATATCCCATTGTGATGGGGGGGGGGGGGTCAAAGAGCTGCACCGTTTTGGAGGTAGTATTAACTCTACCGAAGGAGGGGTGACGGTGTTATCCGAATTGGCGATGTCAAAAGGGACTAATGGATCCTGTTAAGTGGAGAAAACCAAATGTGGTCAAGGTTGCAACGGTACGGGATTTTCACGGTAAGAAACATACATACCAGTATCCATGCAAAGTGATCTTTGCCTCCAGCAGGACTGATAGATGGTACCTCACCAGCGCACTGGTGTCTTTGGTTTCTCATGGTGAGACAGGAATTGTTACAGCGCCAGTACAGTCAGATCCCAAAGGGGTGAGAATACATTTACAAGTTCCAGCAGCGTCTAAGCGAATCTGTAAGCAGACTCCAGTATATCCAGCACCAGAATTTGAAGAGGCTGCGAGCACTAGTCTCATCCGTGCCAGACTCCAAGATTTCAAAGAAACATTAGGTGGTGAACCGGTGTCACTGACATATGATCAACTCCGGGATGAATTTAAAACGAACCTCGCGACGGAATTGAGGAATTTGAAGAAGCAGTACCGCAAACTGATGAATAGGGGGTTCAAGCAGCAGATCCAACGTCTGACGAAGCAACTGAGTGCAATTGAACAAAATCCTGAGGGAGAGACCGCCACCAAGAAGGAAGAAATTCTGGCGCAGCTCAACGAAATTTCCAGACGCAAAAGAACTCTTCGAATGGTGCAATTAACGACAAAACATACACGGCGATCCTCCTAAACCATGAAATCGTTCTTCGCTAGAGTGTCAACCAATTATGGGGATAATACGGTCCCACTCCTCGAGCGTGGAATTGCAAAATCTGTAGATCCTGATGATCCAGCCGACATTACAGCAGAAAATGGGTACCTAATACTGAATTGAGGAGCTGAACGTACAGATAATCTGGATAACTTCATCTTCGAAATCAGAAAAACCAGAAGAAAAAACGATTTTGATAGTCTCGACGAAGACGTAGCGGATATAGAGGTTTATGAGGCGCTGAGGTGATGTATACGTGGAAAAGCGGTCGGTCCTGACCGTCTTGGCAACTCTTTCTATTGAGATTTTGCTGTTGAGTTAACTCCTATTTTGACAACACTGTTCCACTCGTAATTTCAGAGTGGACTCTATCCGGAGTCATTCAAGGATATATATATACTGGATCGCAAAAAAGCCGAAGGCGACCGTTTGACTGCAGCCCTACTGCGTTGCTGAATACTGATTACAAAATATTTATGAAGGTTTTCTCGCACAGGATGCGAGGATGCATCGCTGACCTAGTATACCCAACTCAGTTGGCATAGCACCAGGAAGATCGATTCATACTGGGATCGACCTGCTTGAGGCAGTGAAATTAGCGGCAGGCGACCTACCAGCTAACACCCAAGCACTATTACTAGACTTTGAAAAGGCGTATGACTCTCTGGACCGAAAATGCATTTTCGCGATGCTGAAGGCAAAAGGACATTCCCCATGGAATGTTGACCATAATTCGTAAACTACACGCGAGCACGAACGCAAGGTTTTGGCTGATGGTCGGCCATCCAGGCTGGTTGCAATTACAAGTGGGATCCGCCAAGGATGTCCTCTGGCGCCCCTCTTATTCATTCTGGCGGCCGACGTACTCAACGGTATGCTTGAGGCAATTCCAGCATATAATGGGATCCGATTAACTGGGATGGACCCTGTGTTGGAATTGAAAGTTGCGGGATACACCGACGACACAGCTATTTACGTGGAAAACTCAAGTAAACAAGAAGCGGTACCGAGGGTAGTCAATCAATTCTCACAAGTCTCCGGCTTACGGGAGAATCCAGGGAAATCTGTGACTTTTGCGCTGGTAGAACACGACTCCCAAAGGAAAGAACAGGACGAAGAGCATCCCATATCGCCGCAAACGGGATGTCGATACCTAGGTCATGAGACATTAACTTTGACCGATCTAAAGGCGGTGTGGAATCGCGCGTTTGGAGCGCTCACTAAACGTGTTGAATTGGCAGTGGTAAAAACGAACTCAGTCACACAACGAGCAGAATTAGGAACCACTATTATACTGCCCAAGCTGAGGTTCGTTGCCAAGCATGCATGGCCAACAGCGAAGTTATTAACAGAAGCGGGCAATCTGATCCGCAATTTTGTCTGGAAGAATTCGTTTGCAAATCTCACAGGAACTGTAAAAAGGGTGGCTCGGTGGAATGGTAACATAACTCCCACCAAAGGAGGGAGGGTTTGGTATGCCCAACATCCAAACAGAACTCATAGCTATAAGCGCAAAAATGGTGGAGGTATGGGAGCTGTCATCGAACAAAGTAGTACGGATTGTTTGAGATATTCTACGGCGCTGGAACGCGGGCCGATACCTCGTCCCCAGGTCGGAACAAAATTCCTCCATCCACAATTGGAAATGACCTACGTGAAACTGGCGAGAAGTGGATTAGGTACGCCTGGGGAGTTCCAACAACAGATGCCATCCAACAGACACGGGGGGGGGGGGCTGAACGAGAGGCGTGTACTATCTCTAATGGGGTTACAGCACGGTGGCTGAACGGAAAATTAGTTTGTGACCTCTCGGCAATTCTACATGGTCCTATACGGCAAGCAGAGGAGAAGCTCTCAGCTGAGATGGGGAAGTTTATCGTAGAGGGCGTAATGGATATGAGAGTGCGTGACGAGCCATGACAGTCGCGTCCAGGAGAAGCGGGCACAATCGCTAAAACATTTTCTCGGATTGCGGACACAACGACAAAAGTCTCGGATATTGCAGTGATAACCTGGATTCGACCAGGAGTAGTGAGTTGGAAATTCCCGACAATGGAATGCCCAATGCCGTCCACACAGGCTCATCAAGTGAGGCAGTTGGCGTCACTCTTGCTCATAGCATTCCAAGGATTACTACGTACACCAATTCCTGAAAACACAGTACATGTGACTCACAATGCGGACAAATGTCATGATTTTCAACTCTCGATGTTGCCGGTGACAGCTCTGTATCACAGTCACGGCAAAGAATCGTTCAATGAAATGTGTGGAACTCAATCAGAATGCCAATATGGATTTAGCTGTGGCGCGGAAACTCGGCACAACGTACCATCAGATATTTTGTACTCCGCACAAATGGTTGTCTCGAGTTACGCCTGTATGGATAGGGAAACGGAGATGGAGACGGCCGTCCTAACAATACAAGTCACTTGTGGCCGGCAGATGAGCTGTTGCGAGAAATGATTCGCTTCTTCGAGCTCGGGCCAACTGGGCCGCCGAGAACGAGCTCATAGGTTCTTCCACTGCCCAGGTATCTTATGATGACATACGAAAAATCATTGGAATGTCGGCGTACAGATATCAACTATTGTACAGATTCAAGCTGCAGTGAGGGTTATTCGTACCAAAAATACGGTGTCAATTTGTCTAAAAAAAAGTGTAGAACCACCATAGCCAGGACCACACACACAAAAACATGAAACCTCAACGATCAAAAAGCGTACCACCACCAAACTGAAATACACGACCACCAAAATAGAGATTTAGCTTCAACGTGTTGCACTGTCGCGCTTATAATTGGCTTTAAACTGCTACGTGAAATTTCCCATTTATCTTCTTCTACTCTGACCACTAGAGTGAATATGGTTGGTGAGGAAGACAACGAAGGCGGCCTACGGCTAGAGGAATGGGATTCCGGTACAGAGGGCGAAGCAGGATCTCGTCAGAGGCTACCGTGGACACGAATTTGGCGGTCAACGGATGCGGGCACCTTGGCAGTTTACCGTACGAGTCTACCATCACAAGCAATCAATAAATGTAATCAAGTGGGCTGTACTATTGAGCATTTACTTGACGGCGACTATGCTCTACATCGTTGTGACCATGTTATGCGCTCCCAGATAGTACCGTATCGCTCGAAGCGTTGCAAAACCCAGCTGAATCGCGTTCAGGATGGTGATTCAGAGCCTTCATCGACCTGCCCGTGTCGGTACAAATTCAAGCTGTCTCCCTCGTCCACTACCTGCGAGGTGTTCAAGCAAGGGGAACACGTAATGGACATAAGCGCCACACCAACTCCGGGAAACCGCAAATTAACACAAGAAATGAAGCATTACATTATTCAAAGTCTTAAAGGCGGCGAAAAAACTACCGCGGCAAGGTTGTACACGCTCCTGCAGGCTAGTGGAAGACAAGGTAATTGCTGGGTCTGCGCCAAAGAACTCCCAAGTCCAAGACTTCGTAAAAAAAATGGAGGGGCAAGACTCCAAAGGACTCAATGGCCCCGATGATTACGCTCTGAGATGGTCGCCTCTATGTCCAACTAAATTTGGAGATTCTGTCGGACACGGAAATGGTGATTTTGTGTGATTCGCAACCTGCAGCAAATCCGGTGGAAGCGGGAAGAGTATCCCATCTTGGGGACGGCTCTAAAGAATATCTTTTAACTCGCATTGCCGGTAAGAACCCGCCACTTTGGCCATTTCTGTACGGTGATCTCGAAGACAACCCAATCCGGTCTTTTGAAAAGCATGGAATGTTATACATCATTGGAAAGCTTGGCGCAAGCTGTTAAGAACTATGCTAACGTTTACCACATGTTCATTGACGGCATAGCGTACGCGCTCGAACAAAATGGCGTCTCCAGCAAGCGTCCTCGAGCTTGGAACTGCCCCAGAGGGAACCCATATCCCAGGCTAACATAGCACGGGCTAAACAGTAGAACTCGGATCCAACTCTTGTCACGACGAACGGGTTGCCTGGTCTGCACTTCTGTCAGGAGTTCTCTATTTGTAGAGCAGGAAAAACAATGCGTCAGTCTAGAACTCAATGAGCCTACATCATGCTAGCAACGCAAGGTAGATCGATTATTACGTGTACAGTGAACTGTACGTGTGATGATATGATGCGGTACTGCACTGACGGTACCACGTTCAGGTTCAACTACTTGATGTATGTACTGACATAAAAAGTCCACACAGAGCAGCTTTCATGTACTTCGCTTGATGCCTTCTTATAGTAATTGTCATAACTCCAAACTTTGCCAGCCCTATAATGACATCAATATCATCGTGTATACCAAATTGCACGGCCATTGCACTGCCCCTTGATATACCTCCCGTAATGACCGTCCGGTCTGATACAGGCAATGTATGTTAAGAGTTGGATTGACCTGCCTACGTTTTATTCGTACCTACATCGAGGTACAAAATCGCGCGGATTGTACGACAATTTTGCATATCGACAGCACCGACAGCATGGTGATCAATAAGTATGTGGTCTTTGCGGTTGGCTATTCAGATCGTTGTGAGCATTTCTTCCCTCTGGTGTACTTTTGCACATCCCATAAGCAAGCAATTGATATCGGATGGTGCATTAGTTTTGTGATGCGCGTGTGTGCGGATGTTTGCGGTTCACAATTTGCCCCAGAATTTATAATGATGGACGCAGACAAAGTGCAGTTCAATGCGTGCGTCACAGAATTGCCACACACAATGGTATTGATGTGCTGGTTTCATGTTACGCAGAATGTTTGGAAGCATGCACGAGCAAAAGGAGTTAGCCACGAAGAAACTAGAGCTGTTTTTGTGGATCTCTACGACATGCATTATGCTAGCCGCAAGAATTCCCGACTGTCAAAGATTCAATGCTTGCAAAATGGAGAAATGTTGCCCGTGGTTTTCCTCTCCGTAAACTGACTGACCACATACCACGAATGTGGGTCAATTCGCATCGGTTTTCGCGCTGACAAGCGTTTCGTACTTCCGGTGGCTACGCAGCCACGAACAATCCGCTTGAGCAGTATCATAAACAGTCAAACAGCAAAGCTACGGTAGATCGGCTAGAGCGAGTGAATTGATTAAAAATTTGGAAGGGGCCCGGCTCGCTTTTCTGAACCGCGATACTGACTTCAAGACGGAGGCTACCGATTCTGATCGGCTTATGCGCTTGTACCGACTAATGCACAAGCGAGACTGTCTATCTGTTCATCGAATCACTCCGATTGGATCTGTTCAGGCGGATCTTTTTTGGGTGAAGCAATCTCCGATGCGGCTTACAGCAACAGAGAAGCGGCTGGTAGCCCACTCAATACGCTTGGTAAATGCACGACGTATGCAGACAGAGGGCATGCCTGAAGGACGTTGGGTAGTTGGCACACGGAGCAAGTATTGCTCCTGTGCGTACAACCGGAAGCATGCACTTTGCTGCCATGTTGTTGCTGCATGTGTTCATGGTGGGGTTGCTTGCCCAGGCGTAAGCATACAAACCCGATCGTTCGTTCGTCCGAACCATAGCCAAGTAGAAGCGGAGGATTCTTCCATGCCTGGTGATTTGTTGGAAGATGACCGATCCAATGGTGACCAGTCTATGGATTCTGGACTGGACTTTGTGGATACCGAGTCAGACGGTACCATAGAGCCTGCAGCGGGTGACCAGCCTGGTCTAGCTACTCCAGATAGTCCCGCACTCTCCACTACTTCCACAGTCAGTTTTGCTTCGACGGCGGTTTGGAGGAACAGGTCAGCTCAGAGGACGCGCGCGAAGAAGATCATCTCGAAAGCGATGCTTTCATTCGATTAACATGTCGACGTGGAAGAAGCGGACGAGGCAGAGAAGCTTGTAAGCGAGGCGCTGCTAATGCAGGTAGCAGATGAAGTTAATGAAGCGCGCGAAGAGACCATACCGCGCAGAAGATCTTCACGCACGCGAAAGCCAACCAAACGTCCGATGGAATCGCGTATGCAGAGCCGCAAACGCGCTCGTGAATGACATGGTACAGCTCCTGAGATTCGTTCTGATCTCTTTAATCATTGATAGCTTTACCTTTATTAAACCCAAATGTGTCATGTTGAGGCGCGGCTGTCTTGTTCCCACACTGACTGTGGTCTCTACGATTATCAGACACCGGCTCCGAGGACAACACCGTATAGTTGGAGGTGCGCACGCCAGGCGCCCGTGCCGTAGTGCAGACGAAGTCTCGCGGAGGCGGTCTACCGTTCATGCCGTGGAAACTGTGCATCAAAGACCTCGAGTACTATGTGACGCTGCCGTCGGGCGAGGATAAGCATCTTCTGCGCGGTATCACAGCACACTTCGAGCCTGACCGCATGGTTGCTCTCATTCTCTCATCTATGTGAATGTATGGCTACTGGTGATGCTAAGACGACGCTGATGGATGTGATCGCTGGCAGTAAGATGGGTCCCCGCATTGTCGGCGATATTATCGTGAACGGCGAGCCGTAGAACCCGGCCAACTCAGTCGTATCACGGCGTACAGGGAGCATATGGATATCCACTCAGAGGTAGCGACGATCTACGAGGAGCTGGTGTTCTCGGAGAATCTGCGTCTACCGCCGCCATTCTCGGAGGCAGAGCGCATGAACCTGGAGAACGAGGTGCTGGAGCTACCGGAGTTGTCGGCGATCGCCGTCGAGGAGGTGGGACGTTTGTTGGTGGGGCAAAACGGGCGACAAAGAAGCGCGGGGCATGGAGGTGGTGGCGAACCCGAGCATTCTGTTTTTGAAGCAGCCGACGAGTGGCCTCGAGGGGCGCTGGGAGCCGATCATTATGCGCGATTTGCAGTCGATCGCTCGCACTGGCCGTACGGTGCTGTGTACGATCCATCAGTCGAGAAGTTCGACCTTCGACCTGTTCAAAGGCCTGTTCCGGCTACAGAATGCCTGTACAGCGGCGTGCTTTGACGACTTTGGTGTGGACTCGGTGAAATTGATCCAGTACTTCAAGTCGACCCCCGGCACAGAACAGATCCGCCCGTAGTACATCCCGGCCACGTACATGCTTGAAGTGATCGGTTCGGATATCAGTCGCGACGGGAAGGACCTCTGGGTAGAGTACACAAACGGCGAGTTGTTCCCGAAACAACCGCGTGTGCACGTTTGAGTTGCCCAAGGTGTCGGAGGATTTCGTGTGTATCTCGACGCGCAACTACCGGTCGATCGTGACGGGCTTCTGGAACCAAGTTGCGGTCCTGACCAAGAAGCAGGGGCTCACGTACCGGTGCAACACATAGTACAACTTCGTGCGCATGTTCCTCTTCCCGTTGTTCGACATCATCTTCGGCACGACGTTCTACCAGTTTTCTACGGGTAGTGTGAAGAAGGTCAACTCGCATGTGACGACGCGGGTGAACGCCTGGAGCCTCCCAAAGATGTATAGCTTTAAACGTGCCTTCTGGATTCGAAGGACGATCCTGGTTGGGATGTCCCGTTCAGAAATCACCTCCAGTCGGGAACTTGATCCAACCGGAGTGGCGTGAGTCCCTTGTGACTACCCTCCTAGGTTCGTTGTCCGAACCGAGGAATCTGCACCGTTGGGTGAGTCGTCCTTTGAAATTGTAGGTCTTGGTTGCGAGTCTGGACGTAACCTCCTTGTACGCAGCCTCCACAGTACCGATAACCAAACACAGATAACAATATAGAGTTATATACAAATATGTAGTCTTTCCTTATTCTTTTAGACCGTGGAAAGATCGGTCTTAACCCGATTGCTGCCAATTTTATACTTGAAATTTGTATACTTCAATTTCCATAGTGAAATGTGAAACATGCATATATGCTTGGTTTTACTCCGCATCCCGCAGCACAATATAGCATAGTGCATGGGTTTATCAATAATTATTGCAATTATTGTAATAAAACCAAGCATGTTGCATGGTTTACCGCAAGTGACATGATTGGCCCAAAATGAATTTGGGTACTTTGATTGGACTAAATTAGTAAAACCAAGCATGTTGCAGTTTTGGGGCAATCGGGTTAACACCAGTCAACGTAGACCAAACTTCCAGGACACTGGTCAGTCCCGGTTGGTCTCCTCACCCGCACCACCTCAGGTGTACTGAGGATAATTAACACAAACCAATACAGTCCGTTCCCAGAACAGTACTTCCGTTCAGACTCCTACGTTGGGACTATTACTCCAACGCAAAAGGTAATCAGTTAATATGAAATGCAGGGCTCTCCTTCCGGACAACACCCACAACTAGGATATGAAATGGGTGGTTCACTCCGGACGGATGGCCACCGTCTGGTCCCCTAACCCAACGCGGCCTTAATACTTACGAGAGCCCCTCGAACGGTCGGTATTGCCGAACGAGCCTTTTCCTCACTTCTTGCATGGGCCTCCAGGCAAAGTCTTCTGGCAGGCTTGTCCGGCCGACTTGCGGGGTACTTGGTAAAATGAACTCTGTTCGAATGTTGTCTGTTTGGCTAGTCTAGCCGGTAAAATATGCATACACACTTTTGTCTTGGTTTCAGTATTGTCGTGTCAATGTCAACGTCTCTGGCCGGGTGACTGACTTGGATGGTCTTCGAAGATGGTGGGACTTGGACTGTGCTTCAACGGTTCTTCAATGCTCTCTGGCACCGAAAACAGATCTTGGTCGGTCGGCTTGGTCGGTCGGAAACATCTTGATTTCAGTATGGGTAATAGTACCATCCAGAGTAATCCATTCGGACTTCTTCCGTCTGGACTCAACCCAGCTGGACCTTTACTTCTGGACTCCTGTGTCTTCTTTTTGGACTTGTAGACTTCATGTACTTGTGCGAGCACCGTACTATGTCAGGGCAGATAGCTTCAAACCAACTTATAACCAGTTGGGAGCACTTTTACGCCTTGTGAGCAATCCTGCCGTCAGGAACTTGGTGTCCATCCAGACATTCACGTCTGGGACCTGTACGTCTGGACACCGAAGCCTATCCATAGCTTCTCAGGCTCAGCACTTTCCACTCCACAATCCACGCGTCACACACACAACTCCAGCTGGCCAACCAATCGCACGACCTGTATGGGAAGGGACCGGAAAACCCCCAGGTCACTTCGTGTCACGCACCTCAGTATAATCGACAACATTACGGACTTCATTGGTTTCATCAACATTATGATGGTACCGGAAGTAACGTGCGCCGAGCGCGCTGTGTTCTACAACGAGCGCATGTCGAACTACTACGGTCCACCGCAGTACAGTCTGTCGCTGTAGTTTGCTGAGGTGCCATACCCGGTCGTGGTAAACATTATGTTCGTGACCATTGAGCACTGGCTGGTGTGCTAGAGCTCGAACGCGGGTGGCTACTTCTTCTTCGCGTTCGTCTTCTACCTGTACACGTCGGTATGTACATACGTTGCACAGTGGATGTCTGCTTTGATGTCGAACGAGAAAGTGGCGAACGTGGGTGCTCCATCGTGTCTGTTCAACCTGTTTTCGGGTTACCTTGCCGCGCACGCTATGAAGGTGGCCTACAAGTGGTTCACGTACCTGATGCCATCAAGCTACTCGTTGGGCGTTCAGTTTAGCGAGAACCAGGACATCATCGCCCAGCTGTCGGGCAACTTGACGACAAACATGATGGTGGCCGCCTACATCGAAAAGCTTCACCCGGAGCGTAAGTACAACTTCATGAGCGATGAACGAGTCACCACCTCGAGCATGTTCCTGCCGTCCTCAAGGGCAAACTGTACACGAAAGATTGCCGCCGACCATCCCATGGCGTGTCAGCGCTTTATTGGAGTCACCGGTAGTGGTGATCATAACGATTAATAGATCATGTACGTTGTATACTGACAACCATGTATCAGTGTCGAAACGGATGTGAGTACATGTAGACGCTAGCTTAATCAAGTAATTGACATGCCCAAACGCCATTGATGTCGCCGCCATCGATTCCACGCTTCAATAGGCGAACGCAAGTCGACATGATGGACATGTGGATATTGCCATGGTTTTGGTGTGTGAAAGGCTTGCAATGGACTGCACAAACCTTTGTTAAGTGTGGTCAATCCACTTCCACCTTTTGTGTGCTACGTATGCCCAGTTTAGGTGTAGACGTGCTGTAAAATTGGTGGTACACCCCAACGCTTAGGTGCTCATACACCGACCTCATTCAAGCTGCGGCGACTGTCAGGTTGGAACAGCAGTAATAAATCGCGCGATTGTCCACACGACTGTTGCAATGCGAAGACATCCACGCTCTTACACATCTTTTGGGAATGTGGAGCTGCACAGAAACAATGGAAGGTGTTTCTGGATGCTTGGAGGAATGTACTCGGAGATAGAACAGTTGGTTCGCTAGCAGAGATTTCTCATTACGGCTGCATTATCCGCCGGAGCGGATTCGAACAAAGCTTGCTCGGATCCCAAGCGAGAATACTGACACTGCAACAGAGATGGAAGAATTACTGTACGATATCGCAATGAACTACTGGAAAGCTGGGGTAGCGACAACGCTGGAGATGATTTGGAGGTACCGCTTAGATTTGATCTACCCTGACCAACTTGCTCCAAAAACATGCAAGAACAGGTGGTTAGACTGACGTCACGCCTAAGGCGAACGTATACTCAAGTAGCACTAGATACCCCGCTCACGATAACGTCATATCCTAAGTGGAAGGTTTCTCAACGGATGCAAGCAGCGTTGCGGAACTCAATACCTCTGGGAGCACAGGTACCGATAACACTGTTCGTAGATCCAATGGGCTTGTTCCACGGCCGTACACAAGGAAACCCTGAACCTGGAGGGCTTGGATACGCACTTGTGAACAAACAGCGACTTGGCCACACAAGCGTGCTGGAAAGGGGTGGAAGCGTCTCGCTTCCATCGGATAGCTGCACAGCAAACATGGTTGCGCTGGTGGCTCTATTTTATCTACTGCACCAAGCAGAATCGTTGGGAATGAGAGGAATAAGGGTAATCCGTCACCCAGCGCTTATGGTTCGCCTACTCTGGGACAGACGCCAACCCAAGGCGAAAAGACTTCGAAAATGCAGGAAGCTCGCAGACCAGGTACGAGTGAGCGCGTGGCTACATGTCCAACCTCATTCCAACACAGGATGCATCCAACTTGCGTCTGAGGCAATCATGACGAGTGAAAGTGTTAACGACGACAATCCTGGGCTCAACGCGCTGGCGCACAGCTTTCCCAGACTGGTACAAGCTCTACAACACGACATATTACTGCTGACACAGGCTCATGAAGAGGTGGACTCCATATCCAGCGAGTAGATACAGACAGCCGTATCTCATTATCCAAATGGCTAGGTTATTAGGATTCTGCTAAGTAATTCAATACACCTCATCATCAGGGATCCGTAAAAAATAATAAGGCTATAAATATATTCCATATAAAATATTTCATAATTTATTTACTCTAAAATATTTTTATAGCATATTCACACCGTATTACTCCGTATTAATGTTATCCAAAACTTTCATTACTTCCTATTTTGACCAATAATATGCTTCCGAAACCTAAGAATTCGATCAATTAGAGCCGTAGATGCGTGCAGTTCAGTCAGTTTTGCGAGTATTCTGGTAGTATACTGAACTAAGTGAAGTGAGCTGAGTATACCACCAGAAAACCGCAAAAGTGGTTTTGGATTTCCACTCACTTCTCTTGACTACCGTGCTATGCAGTCAAACTTTCGTCATGACACATTTAAACCAATCGCATGTCAAGCGGCCTATGCACGGTTCAATACCCAGTGCGAGTTTTTTTGGTCAACCAGGCTCGTCCAGCCGGACTTGCGATAGCGAATGGACACATCGAAGCTTAAGATGCTCTTATGTACATGTACAACAATGATAAACTTATGTGACACGGTTGAAGCCGTGCGGTCGTAGGAAGTACGCCCAGGAATAATGCAAAAAATGCATTATTAATTTTGTGATCTGTTGGATCTTTGTTAATACCTATACGGAATATTGCCCTTCACTACTCATCATCATCAAGATTGAAATTTAATGCTCGCTTAACACAACACGTTCCAAGAAAAACAGTACTACTTGGTTTAAACCGCTGCCCATACACGTTTTTATAGCAAGCTCAGAACCAACCAAAGTTCCTTCCGTCCCTGTAGTTAGGTCTCAACAATACTGTACTCAAGATTCACACGCATCAACAAAACAGGGGTGAGGCTTTTCATCGAGTCAATCAGGGTGGTTTATCGAGGAGATTTGAAAAAGGTGGTTAATAGAGGGCATTTATGAAATCGATGACAAATCGAGTGCATGAACCTATCAGAGCTGCACATCGAGTGGGGATAGCTCCTCTCCTGGTTTTGCCTCGAAGAGCATCCGCCGAGCATGTAGAACAGTCAACATGCAATTAGAAGTACAAATACAGTCGATTACTCTTGCTTAGATCTGTTGCTGCTTTACTTGCATGATACATAGCGTGAATCGAAGCATACTCTACACAGTGTCCTGTATTTTAGCTTAGTCTTTGAGCAGCGAGGACATCTGACGCAGATCCGGCAGCACTGAACATAGTAAGCATTCTTGTCTGACCCCAGTGATGTGAGCTGAAAAGCATTTGTCAAGAGCCTACTGCCTGTATCAGACAACGGAAATGGTCTTTGCGCGAGTCAACGCCACTACTACTACGGTTTAGCTAGGATGCAGTTGAAATGAGCATTACTTAGTATCTGTTATGCCAAGAGTGCATGTAGCTCAGAATGTGAAGTGCGAGTAGACCAATAGGAAGAGGATTGACAGCCAGAAACTGAAACCCATGACTATCCAAAGGAGTAAATGAGTGCGTGGCCTATAGAGTTGATGACCGTCCTCGCAACACGCGCATGTTTAGGTCACTGTCGTACTGGCCACTTCGATAAATTTGTGGGAAACGTAGGACGACGTCCTTGTAAATGTCCTGTTCAAAGTACTGATAACGATGATCGGAAGTGTCAGGAAGGGTAGATTCGCTCCTGGGTCGTATACCGGTCTGCTCGTGTTCTGGGTCGCGTGTACAGATGGGTCGTCGTTTTGGGTCGTCGTTGCCACAAAGTCAAATAGAGCTTCACTTGCACATGATATTGCAGGAGCAATTTCAGAAGCAAAGATATTTCTTTTTGGCTCAGCATGCTCCATGTTTCTTTAGAGCGGTCTTATAGCAGTGGAGATAAAGATATATGGAGTTTCTAAACTCCATGTATCTTTATCTCCACCGCTATCACTTGCTATTCAGATGTGGCGACCGACGTTCTTCAAGCAGAGGTACGAGGCTGTGTTTGACTGTACAACCCGCTTGTTGGACAACAACAACCTACTATTCAAGCTCGTGCGCTGGTACAACTACTGCGTGAAGCAGAACGTGGTGCAGACAAACTAAGTGGACATTCGTGACATGGATACTGAAAGTGCACGTGTATTTGACACGAATGGTGCTCAAACAACTCACACAAAGTGGCAGGAAGCGATCAACCTACTAACTCAAATAGATGACCTCTTTCACCAATAAAAAAAGGAAGCGAGCAACCAGTTCTTGGCTTTTGTCGACGACACCTTCAATACTCTACAGATGCTCCTTCGGTGACTCCTGCCTGAACTCGGATCCGGATCAAACGGCTATCTTCATGCAGATGAAAGAGGCATTCGGTGTCGCGGATAAGGACTGCAGTGGTGAAATCGATGCTGGCAGTCATGCTGGAAACTATCTTCGCTCAGTCTGGTGATGTGAAGCAGGGGGGGGGTCACCAAATACGTCGCAGATTTCATGGAGATTGTGGACAAGGACTGCAGTGGCAATGTTTCATTCTATGAGTTCATGGAAGCTCTTGAAGATGGTCTTAAACTGGAAGCGGATGTGTACCACCGCCGGAAACCTAAGACAACAACTTTGAAACAAGCACAGACGAGAATCAACGAAGACACTCACTCAAGTTGCGTCTCATGCTTCTCGCGCTAGTTGCAGTGTCACGTCTTCTAACGGGACTGGTATATCAAAAATCACCGGCAGAATGTTCGAAGCAAACACACCGAAGAAGGAAGGTCGAATTCCGACTGATGTTTCATCAGCTCAAAGCAATCCGAAAAGAGGCACTGGTTACATGAAGCGTGCGTCGGCAGTGATGACTTCGCCCATTCGACGCAACCACGATGTGTTGAACGTTGATGACTTCACGACGAGTGGCATTTCTGCACAGATGAAATCTGCGCATGTCGAGCGGCTGATGGAAGGTCGCCGATTAAAGCGAGTTACGATGGAGGCACTACTTCTTCTAAACTGCCTGGTCAGTGGTGCCGAGGGTATCGCTAGGAACCTGACGCTTAAGCTGGTAACTCACTATTATCCACTCTGACATTCACAATTGCAGCTAGCATGTGGAGAATTTAGCAAGCACAATAGATACAAAGCGAACCGTATCAAGACGGTCAAGGATGCCGCCACCAACGCGAACATAAGAACCCGTCTTGAAGGTATGATATTAGCGATCGGTTTGAGACGGTTGTGTGTGTGTGCGTGCCACGCTTCCTTGTAGCACAGAGACGAAATTGCTGATAGTTCCACTTCGTTGGCTGATGAAGTTGGCATCGGCGACAGCGATGCTGAGGAGGTATTAAGCCAGGTGAGTACTGCTGCCGCGTCAAGTTGATGAAGTAGGTTGTACAAAGGCTACTGCAGATGTCTAACGTTTAGAATCGTCTTGTGTTGTCTACGACCACACTGCTTGGGGCAAAATCGACGTTAGCAGCCGCTCCATTCGGCCGAAGCTTTTGGACGACACACAACATCACTTTTATCTCCAAACTGCTGTGGCGTAACAACGCACTTTGTTACGAAAACGTTTAGTGCTAGCGGGACAGCATTATTTTTGTAGAAGTAGTGAGTGCTACGGGTACTACGACCTAGTAACTCACTCATATGTAAATGTGAACTGACGTTTGTGCGTTACTTATGATAGTACCAAACAGCAAGGGGCTTGGCAGCCTCATTGATGATACATGTGCCGCCAACATCCTACGGGTCGGGCCTGGTGTTTTGGTCGGCAAAACACACGACCTAAACAGCCGACCAGACCAGTATACGACCCCGTATCCCGGAAGAAGTTCCATCCTGCCATCACGAAGCTCTTAAATAAGGGACCATGAGATAGACCATTGTAGACGTCGAATACAATAAGTCTGATCATTAACGCAATGCTCTTGTGGAACGAGTAGCGGATGACCTTGCACACACGTTGGTAGTTGCATTGACCGTGGAGAAGGGCAAGTTGTGTCAGAAAGCGAAATGGGTGACCGCCTTTGCGTACAAGTTGTACGATCTCTGCCGTTTGAGACGGACAAACTCGACAGGCGATGAGTGCCTTGCAGACTCGAGCGATATCTAAAAGTGTATCACCCAACAGTTCAACGTGCTGTTCTACCTCATCATACTTCATAAGGCCATCACAAACCTTAGCGATATTATCAGCTAAGACTGGGTTGTCTCGAATGAGTCGTTGGACCTTCGGTGTCTGCGAGTCCTGTTGGGCATATAATGCAGCGACAATATACGTACTGAAGCTGCATTTTGTTATTGACGAGGCGACAAGCACGACCGAAGTCTCTTTCGGATCTCCAGTTAGCACCACATTTCAATTTTCCTTACAGTAGCGCCTGGTCGAAGATTGCTGAGTGCATTCCGTCCTGCAGTTTATCCTCGATGGCTGCCGCGCATGAGAGCTGCATTTATGATCCTAACCCACGCACCCAGTTTAGTTTCGTGATCATCGAGAGCTCTTGATGTTGCCATGTACTTAAGTAAGCTTCGGTGCACTCCTACATTGTAAGCACACCGCGACCGAGTGCACAGTCTGGATCTTGAGATGTCTAACCAGCAGCATCGTTGTTATTCTGTCCCGTTGCAGCGAGTTCAAGTATATTATCAGATATTTGCTATACAAAACGTACGCGCGAGCCTCCTCGTTCACTGCAACGCCTGAAATGTATGTCGTGATGAAAGAACTTGCTCACTTTCACTATAACGTAGCAAATTGGTAGTCGGTTCCAATGCTTTAAAGAGCACAGTCACACTTCGAAGTACTTGTAGACTGTTGTTTTGTTCTTACTGTTTTGAGCGGAAGCAAGGACGCCTTGCTGGAAATCTCAACCTTCGTGAGCGCGGGTAGAGTCACAAAGTTGTATCCCAAACACGTGGCAGCCTTCACAAGAGCTTCTTCGTCCGGTTGCGATGCCTGGTAGACAACAGCATCCGTCTTGCCCAGGAATTACAGTACCCAGGTAAGGTCAATTTGTCGCAATGTAATTCCTGAGTAGTACGCACGCGTAGGTCGTCTGTACTGGTAATGCTCAAGCTTACTGCAGCGCCAGCCTACGGTCGTGGCACGTCTGTCAGCGTGCACGTGCATCAATAAGCTTACACGTTACCGGGTTCCATCCACTGGATGTACATCAAGGAGACAGAGACTCGATTTGCCGCCGATGTGTATCCATGTCCTTGATTAGCCACCTTTTTTTAATCGTCCTTGATGAACCGCTCAAAAACTCGATAATAAGCCCGTCCCACAAAACAGCGTGGACAAGAAGCTTCTTGTGCGATAGAGGTGCTGGTATTCGCTTAAACGAAATCGATCTATCGTAACGAATAGTGCGTATTCTCCTATCGATACAATTCCACATGTTGCTTGTTCAGGACTTGACACTTTGCAGCGTAGCTTGCTTGTTTTGTTTTGCGGGACCACCTTATTCGTAGGTGATCATTGAGGCGCCTTTCTTTCTGTTTTTCTTAATCAAAAAGTTGAGGTACGTTTGGTACTTCTTAAACTTGTGGGTTTGCTGGAGCTGGTGGAAAATGCTTGGAGTAGTCGCCGCTGCCTTAATGTCGTCGGCAATCTTTAGCTTCTTAGCGTACCAATTAGCACTCTTCTTGTTTGTCCACATATCAATCATCTTCGCCTTATTCAGCGTTCTGTCTTCTTCGTCGTCCGCGCTGGTGGTCGTGTGGTGGGACCTCAAAAGTCGCTGGGTTTGGTCTCTGGGGGAATTCACTGTGGCGACCTTGGGTTGGTTCGAGGCCGTGTTTGCCGAAAGAGCCTCGGTGGTAGCCAAGAAAGTAACCGCGACTACATGGAAGACATGAGAGAGTCGCATGAGTATATTCGTTGCGAACAGGTACTTGAGGGATGGAGAGCAGATTTCGAAATGAAACTCGAAAACCAGCTTCAAATTACTGTTGTTAACATGTAAGATGCACTGCATCTTCATACATACTATGTATGATGATGCGCAATTTCCCGCAATCTGATTATGCAATACGCTGGCGTAATTCGCCACTGTACGAAAGTGTACTGTGAGCTGACGCAGGGCGACAAGTATTATAATGCATGAACATGTATTATATTACTTCAGTATAATAGTCGTGCGCTGAAAGCCGTAAATATGACAGCATTAAATCAGCCGGTTGTTGTACTACGTTGTAAACTAACCCCTTGGGGGAGTTCATGTCTGCATGGCAATGCTATACATTTCCTTATAGACGTCTTAAGCTCAACTGGTGACAGACAATAAATACACTGGAGGTGTTTGCCACACGCGACACCTTGAACCTCTTTATCATAGACAGCAATTTTCCGTATTTTAATAACGTTTAAACGTTAGTTGTTCAATTCGCATGAGTTGCCAACCCCATCCCAATCTGGATCCTCTGTTGGACTTGGGAATCTGCACCGCAGACGGTAGGTTTATCGTAAACCCGAGATTGTGTCCTGTTGACCCACCGACAATTGTTGCGAAACACGATACATACAGACAACTTCCCTCTCTCGGATGTGCCTAGCAGAACCGAATCCACGAATCCATAGGAGAAAATGACAACTACAAGGCATTGACCAACGCTGCAGGGTTGTTCGTACTGGTAGGGGTTCCAAGTTCGCGACGGTGACGTTGCAACTTGCGGGTGCTCTGGTGCCAACCCAAGCTTCGTACCCGGCGACGGCCTAATTTTCGTTGGATCGGTGATTAGGATGCAACCTCTTACAAGGGCACGTGTTGTGGAACCATGTTGTGGACTAATTCCGCGTAAAATTCGTTGACTACCAATAATGGTGGAATTTGCGGGCTTCTGAGACCTACTATCTGCAGCACGGCTGTCTGTCCTGAAATAAAACATGTTTACAATCAAAAGTGAGTGTAGTTAAGGGTTTTAGGCAAGTTTGGCGCCCGATACGGTACAAAATGTAGGTTCTATAGCACCAATGTCGGAGCCACGTATTATGTTCTCTTTGAAGGAGGTGGCGACCAAGGTAGACATGCTTTGAGCCATCGATGATCAGATTCAAAGGCTCAAGCACTTGCTCATGCATCGCCCTTGAGTACTAAGTATTGATTAACGTATGATTGTTACGTGGCGTTAATCTGTTTTGAAAAAAATGTGCGAGTTAGTCGTTTTCGCGGGTTTTAATTCACCCTGGTGGAAGAACGTACACCAATAACGACCTGAATTCAAAGGAAGTTGTGGGGAGTTTGATGAATATCGAAACCGCCACCTCCACGCCGTTCTCGCCCACGCTGACATTTTTAGTGGGGCAGAGTTAACAATCTTGATTTACGCAATCCCAGCGCTTTGTGGCATTTTTCGGGCAAAATCCAATTACGACGGGAGGATGTTGCATGGGTTCCTGTCATGGGCATTGCCCATTGGGCAATCACGGCTATCCATTGTGAGCCAGTTAGAAATGAGGGAAAGCCTGCTCGAGAAAATATTCGCTCAACTTGATAGTGCTCGATTTGTGCAGGTACATGTATCGAAAACTCGATCACCGCAAAAATGGAGTTCCACTGTGGAATACCACCACATCGGAATTCGACATGTTCAACAAAACTGCTAAGCGTTAGACAATAGCAGAGATGGGAAGTAGGGCAAATGAAAGTGCATTTAATCTAGGAATATGAAGGTGTCGATGCCTAAATGCAGTAATGGACGGCGTATCAATTATACCAGCCAATGCGACGATCACGCATCAACATCAAACGTCGATCAAGACTAACCGATACACCAAATGCTGATATCCAACCACATATCTCACAAAATGCCAACCTATACAATACTCAGTCACTACGTAAGCACATCAATTTACTACTAGGCGTGGGAACGAGTGCAACTATTCTATAACGAAGACTATAATAAAATGCTCGCTTGTTTAAAAAAGCACTGTCAAAGAAAAGAGCTGCACTAACGAGTTCGATTTTTAGTAAGTACTCAAGCTATGTTCATTCCGTGCATGCAGTTGGGTCTATCAAAATACTGTTACATGAACATTCACCCGCATCCATAAAACAGCGTAGACAAGAAAGAAGTGTTGTGATGAGGGAGTTAGTATTCGCTTAATGAGATCGAACTATCGTAACGAACCTAGCGCGTATTCTCCAATCGATACGATTCGACATGTTGCTTGTTAAGGGCTAGACACATTTTCAGCATACATGTAGCTTGCTTCGTCTGCGGGGACACCTTATTCATAGGTGATCATGCTGGGTCGTTTCATCTTGTTCATTGCAAGGAGTTCGTTGACCTTTGCCCGGTACTGATCGTATAAACGTGGATCCTTCACGATATACGCGGGGTTTGTTTCTGCCTTGGCGATTTTAAACCTAATCCCTTCAGCGAAATCAATACGTTCTGCTTGTTGAGTTGAAGTGAGACCACTCTCTTCAGAGTCTTCTTCATCGTCGTCCTCGATGGTCGTGTGCTTGGACCTTAAAAGTCGCTGGCGTATGCCCGCTAGTAAAACCCACCTTGGTGACCTTGGCTTGGTTCGAATCTGTGGACGCCGAAAGAGCCTCGCTAGTAACCAGGAAAGTGGCCGCGATTCCAAGGAGGAAATGAGAGAGACGCATGGTTATTCGCGGTAGTGGTGCACTTGAGGGCTGTACAGCAAATTCGAAGTGAGCGGATCAACTATAGACTTGAAAAAGGGGCCACAGATCCACGCAAGCTTTACAGGTGTACGACGGATCCCAAGATGGAGTGGACGATCGACACTGCGATCTTGTCAAGGATGCACTATTGGAAGCTGTATTTATGCAGACGTATATTTCCTGCTGGAATCTTCCTTTTGTAAGACGTTTCTCTGCCTGGAAGCCATCACGATTCCAGGATGGTGCGCGTAAAGTTGTAACTGTAGGATGATTGTTGGCTTGGCAATTTGCACCGTACACCACTGTCATGGAACAACTTCTAAACTTCGTCAATACGCTACGCTATTATTTGATTATTGACGCTAGTAGTGGTGCGGATTTTTTTATCACTCTTTCAACGGTTAGTTTCCATACATCTATTGTTTTTATTAAAGTTGTCTACTTTATTTACATTATAGAGGATTTTTAGCTTTACTCAGGTGGTATTGCTTTCATTGTTTGAGAGTGGTGAAACAACACTAGGAACCTAAAAGAATCGAGCTGGCTCACTCTGTCTCTTCTGTTGCCAACAACGGACACTATGCACATTTCACAGTGTGGATTCGCAATAATTTGAAGGGGCTGGTATAGCAAGACTCATAGTTCGCAGACTTAGGCTGGTTTAGAGTAAATCTATCCACCTACGGTAATTTACGCGGTAATAAATAAATCGTGTAGTAGCCCTACCTCTTCTGTTTTGCATCAATACTCTACCATAGCAATAACCACAGTGGGTCAGGAAAATTCTACCTGCCCCATTTTCTGTTGCGTTTGCACTTCGTCGTCTGCTTCACTGGTCCCTGCCGCTAGGCACATGTCCTGCGCGTGCTGGGCGCGTGGCCTGTGGGGGCAACAGTTGAAGTTGACCGAATGGTGCGATCTGATTGGGAGGTCTTTTGGGATCATGCAATATGATTGGTCGAGAACTTCAACCGACCAATCTTGGGATCTGCAAGTGGACCTTCCCATTGCAGGGATTATTCCCGTTGCACAAATCCTTCCCGCTGCATTGGATTCGGTTATTGTATAACTTCGTAGATACGAGGAGTTAGTTTATGGCATTTGGACCAGTGCTCTATGACACGATGTGGATGTGAATTTTCGTGGAAGAAGCGATGACCTGTTTTTCTGGATGGATATCCGGATATACCCGGTTGTGAAGATGCAGAGATGTGGTTGCGTGGGACATGCGGAGTGGCGTGTGATGTGTGATGGAGTCTGGATGCGTTCGGTGTTCTGCTAAGTAAGGGGCCACAGGTTCGGAGGTGGACATTCTGGATGAAGTTACCCAGAGTTGTCAAGATACGCCCAGTCCGAACCGCCGATTCCCGGACGTCAGGTGAACCCAAGGTAGAGAAATGGCCCGGAGAAGATATCCCGGGACCAAGCCTGGCCTGACTTAGATTAAGGCGCCCAAGAAACCAGCCAAGACCGACAACATACAGCACACCCAAGTTACGCACCACGATCCTGAATGCAAGTAAGCGGAATTCTGGATGAGTCGTTCTGAATGGATGGCATTCAGGATGGAAGTTACTCTATTCTCGATTACCGATGAAGAACGAAGACTACCAAGCTTGCAATGCATCAAGCACACAACAACATTCAAGATGAAGACATGAACACATACAATGAGGAAGACCAACGACGCAGAGGTCCGGTTCATACAAAGAGACGTCACTACCGGATACATGGGGATCGGCAGCACGACATCAAATGATGTGTGTGCGCCCGAATTACAATCCATGAACAACCCAGCATACTGAAGACAGGTATATTAAAGACCGCAACAAAGGGCAAGACGATAAGACCAGAAGCTAGAAGATAGCAGAGACCGAGAGACTGTAAAGATCAAATAGAGTTCAATTTGCCGTGGAAGTGTTAAGCGAGGACAAGCTGCCTGAAGTGAACGTGCTGAGGAGACCCGAGCTGAGGACGTCCATAGCCTCGCTAGTGCAACACGAAGTCTAGTGTGTGGCTCTCAAGAGTTTCAAGTCCGGCAGCCGGGGGACCAACATCGTGCGTTGGGTTGATCCAGGCTGCTCCATATCCAAGTTGTAAGGTACCTTTACTTTGTGCCCACATTTCATATTATCCCTGCGATCTTAGGTGGTTAGTTAGCAATCGCCCCTTGGATTCAAGTGCAGATTGCTGTAAGAATCGGAAGTGTATTTGGTTTTATAAATTGTTTCCCTCATTTGGGGGTGGTGCGCGTGAGAAAGAGTGCATTCAGGATTGACCGGTATCCTGAGTGGTAAACTCTAAGCTGTACCGGCGAAGAGACCCACCGTTCAAGGGTCCGTAAGAATAAGAACGGGTGCATATTAATGTCGTATATTGAACTCTATATTTGTATGTACGGTTATCGGAAGTAGTGATCTTTTCATGTGGTCAGCTAACCTCCCCCCCCCCCAGTCGTGACTAGTGCCCGATCCAGAATTGTCGGTGAGCACCTAACACTCTTTACTTATTCAATCTCTATAAAACAACTCGACCAGTGGTATCCAGTACCGCCGAATCAATCAGATTCAAGAGGGTAACACAAGGCCACACGTCATTCTGAGTGGTTCCCGTTCAGAATATCCTAATCCAGAAGGTCCTCCATCCCGAGCGACCCATTTGGAATTCGGATCGCACTATACACCTTTTGGACGGTAAAAGGTTCACCGACTTCGTCACATCTAGGAGAGATTGAGAAGCAAAATAAAGACATCAATAAAGCTCACTTTCGGATTCCATTCATCCACCCACAGTGACTACTACACGCCTCGTTCGCATACCTTTGATACTCTAGATTTTTCTTAACTTGATGCGTCTATAGAATGGAAAGAAAATTGAACAAAACGCAACTGAGCTGTCGAGAATGTAGTAGCACCAATGAATGAAAAGCTGCGAAAGAATGAAAAACCAAATTCCGGTAGTACATGTAGTACCCGTGTTGTCTGCAGGGATGAAATGATGTAATAGAGGACCTTTTTCCCACACACAAAAATATCGCAGCCACACACTATATTGCTACGATTTGACGATGGAGAACTTGATGTACTTGTAGACCTGTAGCATGATGATTTCATTGATTACGGTTCGGTTGTCTTGATTGAATCGCATATCTACCAATCTACGAGCCAACAAAAATTATATTCACGTATGAGCATCCAAGCCCAACGAGTTTTTAAGACTCTTAGTACGTATCAGTAAATACACTCAAATGGTTACAGGAATGGTGTGTTTTCCGAATGAGTTTCATGCCGAAAAGAAGCGTTCAGGAATGGTGCTAATGGTAACAGGCGACACTGAGCGTGTCGTGCAAAACACCAAGTAGAAATAGCGAGTAGGTAGCAGAGTACCATTCGCGAATTTGAGCTCAGCCGACCAGGTCAGAACAAGCCACAAGTCCACTCTTAAGCCCCTCGTCCGCACTACACGATGGTTCCGTCAGCGTCTCTTCTGGCCGTCAAGTTTGTACTGTTGTTACCAGAATTCATGGATGGAGCAATCGAAGGACCGACCTACGCCAAGGTCACGCGACCAACGCGGTCGGGTATTATGCTATGTGGTATTGCAGCTGACGGTGGGTGTCAGTGGAACATCTCACACGACCAAGCTCTCGCGTGGGTGGTGTCTGAGAATGAAGTCAACGACAACAGGGCCCCGCTCATTCGCGAGCCAGTGTTGATCATAGCTAATGGCCACTTCGTACATGGTCAAGTCGTCGCCCGCAAGAGACTCGATGTCTCCGTGGCAACTGCAGAAGGTAAGCATCAAGCTGGGAGGTCCAGCGTTGTGAGTATATTGTCGTGTAGGAACACGCCCGTTTTTCACTTCTGTCACTCTCCCACCTACAACCTACGCTTCACCCGTAAAAGTTTAGCGAGCAGTGAGATCGGTATCTGAAAGCCCTGATCCGTTCATTTATGCCGGGCTGGCTGTTTCCTCCGTGTGGTGTGGATTGTCAGTAGGCCAACCGTGATAGTACTGCGCCCTTAGCCACTAGTGATGTTAAGACGCTTCCACCGCGTTCTTGAACCTCGATGTCCCTCAGAAGGAAGGGTACTACGACTTGTCAGTCTTAAACGAGGATGTCGGAGTCAAACCCCGACGATAAGACAATATAGGAGTCGCTAGTAAACGCTCCGCAGTCCAGCCGATAGCTCACAACCGCCAAATACAACTCAATCAATCTACACAACTCTATCTCTTGGCCTGACCGAGGATGAACACAAGCTACTACACTACGTGTCCACCGACAGACATATGCACGATAAAAAGCGGCCAGACACCTGGGACTTACCGAGGCCGGTAAAGCACTTCGTGGCAAATTCTGTTCTGTTGATAGCCCAAAAGGGGTTAGATCTTGTCCTATAGTTTCCTACTTCCTATACAAATATCAAGTATAAATGTGACCGTTGTGAACGAGGAGTCGGCCTACCGGCGACTCTTCGTCGGGGGCGACTACTCACTAGGTGCGGATCTCGTCTAAGGTGCGGATTTCAGCCGTAAGTTCGGATCTCGACCGGTCATCGTTGTCTTGAACTCTCGTTAGGTTCGGGTGTTCAGTGTGTCACACACTGCAGCCAGCGAGTGCTCGTCACCACTCCGTCTGGTGGCCGGATGCGAATCTATGTGCACCACACCAATTGGCGCTAAGTTAACGGTGGCATCCTAAAACACCGTCGCCGCACAGACACCGGCGGCAACTAGTAGCGCGTCTTCTTCCCGCGCCATTCCCTACATCACAGTAGCATATGTCGTCGTTGTCCTGATGCGGAATCTAACATTGGATGCCGCGGACTGGAGTCTTCCAGAAGTCACTGAACTTCATCAGAAAATTTTAGATACCAACGGTGCTACCGCGACAAATGCTGTGAAACAAATATTGCACGAAATTATCGACACTGGCTTGACTCCGTCGACCAATGAGCGCAGGCCGTGGATTGATCCTTTGACCGGACAACAAGTCGTTTTTCCGGTTCAACATGCTGTCGACTATGCCTATTACAAAGACGGAGGCGTCCTGCTAGTCCCCGAGTCTGTTGGTACTTCCATTTGTACCCCGCCAGCTGCAAATACCATTCGCGGACCCATGGCGAGAGCCATTCGTATAATTGTGCCACCGCCTACTGCGGCTGACGCGGCTCCAGAACCTGAGCACAGCGCAATGTTCGACACCCAACGTGATGATGACGAAGTTCTCGCCGAAGCCGATAACATAGCTCCGACAACGACGGATATTGCCGGTCCTCGCCCTAATTTAGCCGTTCCTCCCCCTGCCAAACGAGCGCGAACATCATCGCCAGACCGTCACCACCAGCATAGTGGAGAGATACTAGCTGCATTGGCTTCACAACCCCACCTTCAACGCATTTTTGCTGAAACCTACCTACCATCCAACACGGAGGCAGTGAGCACGGAGATTACTAGACCAAGTTCAGTCCTGCGCACAAGTGTAGATCACGCTACTCCTGGCCATCCTTTTGGTGGTGTAAGTGTTGTCAACGGCCACAGCGCGGTTTCGCACACTGGTTATCAAACCCAAGTTCACGAAGTAATTTGCAGCATCGCATCATCGAGGTACGACTTTGGAAGAATATGTGGATGGAATGATATCATCGAAGTTTTGTATGTTTAAGCCCTTGACCGGGGTGTCGACGCGAGTTCGCGATATTCAATTAGAAAAACGTGGTTTGTCAGCCATGCACTTTTAGCCCCTAGAGTTCGAAGACAAGCTGGCCTGGTACGACAACGGGGGTTCCAACTTTCAAAATCTTGGCCCGTCAACAGCGATTACGAAAGCCCCTCAGCCAACTGATGTGCATAATGTGGTAGCAGTCTGCCAAGCCGTGGAGTTATTTGCAAGTGATCATTTCTGCGAAGTCATGAAGGCATCCATCACTGCCTTGGTGGATCTAGTCAGGCAGCTCGCTCGGTCGCATGTATGGGATGTCGAGGATCTCTCGCTTCTCGTGTACTGGATCAATGTCACTTTAGAAGAGTATCGAACACAAGTCAGCCAGGGCACGTTGCTCACGGGTCAGTTCTTGGCCAAGTTTTCGCTTGTGAACAACAGTCTTCGACACATCCTGCAAACGGTCTGCTCCAGGCAAGTCAATCGCCCACGCAAAGAGGTAGTGGAAATCAGCCAAGCTCCGGCACGTGACACCGCACAAGCTCACTCTGACACAGGCTCTAAAACAGTGCCATTGACAAAAGATCTTGAAAAGCTGGTCCCGGTACAAGGTTACAAGCAGTTGTGTCTTCGGTATCTATCAATCAAAGGATGTCGTTGCACCTCCACGGCTCCGTGTTTCTCAGGTCGAGCACTTTTCCAGCCGGAAACGCTGCATCCGAGACTCAAAGCGTTCATCAAGAAGCGTTTTGGTGGACTAAAGACCAAATACATGTCTCTTTGATAGGGCCCAGACGATCCATGGGCAAGGTCGACGGGTGGCAAACGGTGTCGATCCATGCCCAAGGAATGTCTTCGTAGCGGCGCACATGACCCACCGACGGTCGACGACATTTCACTGGCAGCCAGCTGCCGGTTGACTTATCAAGTCATTTCATGTGCACGTTGGTCCCTCCGTCTACGACGGCAGGTCATTGCAAGCGCCAGCTTCCGTCCAAACCTTCTAGCTTGGAACAACATACGCTGGTCCCGCCATCGGTTGGTACCAAGGCAGGACAATGTCGAGATTCGACTTCGACTTCACTAAGGCAGGGCGCCTCATCAGGCATTCTTGACTTCAAGCTCTCGGAATGTAGCGAAGGGTTTATCCGACAGTGTCTCTAAACAAAACTACTCCGAGCAGAAGCTGTGATACATGTAAGTGCAAACCTGCGCCATCAAGGTTATCGCCGAAGTCATGGCTCCGGTGGGTTAAACTTCACGGCACAACGCAGTGTCCACGATTGTTCAAACTCAGCATTTAGACGTGGCAGCTACAGCACGACTATTGCGCGGAGAAACCGCATTGGATGCCCGACCAAACAAAGCGATGGTTCCCAGGCGATCGCGACTCTGTTACAAGGCTATGAGCATCGTGATGTATTACTGTCCACAATGGAACGCGGTATTGAACCCAAGTGGCTTTGCGATCCACTTCATTGGCGTACGCCCAAAAAACACAAGTCATGCCAAAAGTACCTGTCTGCTGTCATTCGTAGCTTTCGAGACGGACAAAACAACGGGCGTTATATGATTGTGGACGACGTGTTACTAAATGTGGGACAATGGAGCTGCGGAAAAGAAGAACGTCGATCCGTCCGTTGAAGTTCGACTAATCCACGACCTCCGTTTTCCTGACGACTGATCAACGAACGCAAGTTTCAACAAGTCGTGCGCCCCAGAGATTCGTTACAAGTACATTAAAGTCATCGGTGATCGAATTGAAGAATTGGTAAGGCGGTACCCTCTGTGTGTGATTCGGATACTGAAAGGCGACGTGAAAGGAGCCTATCGATATCTTATGATTGCGTCCAAACACGTTCACTGGATGGCGGCTCGAATGCCAGAAGCAAAAGCGCTTTTGATTGACTTGTCTACACCATTTCGTTAGTCAGGATCTCCTCCTTACTATGGTGTATTCGGCCGGGCAATAACCTGGATTGTTCAGCAGAACTCACCAAACACGGTATCGTCTACGAACGATAACGAGCCATTTTTGGGGTTTGAATGGGTCGACGATCATCTCCTCATAGAACCCGATCTAAATGACAGACTAGAGTTAGCCAAAGCCACTCTTCGACACGCAATGCTGGCCATCCTCGGTCCCTATTCAATCAACGAAGAAAAGTTTTCAAAGTAGCAGACGCGGTTGAACGCCCTTGGATTAATATGGGATACTGTAAATCGCACAGTATCGATCCCCGAGGACAAGATCGCGAAGGCTCTAGGGCGAGTTCGCACGTTGGTGTCCAATACTTCATCAACCAAATCTGACTTGATGAAATTACTTGGTAGATTACGCCATGTATGCAGTTGTCTTCCTCCTGCCCACCATTCTACCAGCGGCTGCAATCTGCGTGCAACAGGGCACCTCACTACGGCTCTATGAAACTTGCAGCAGACGTACGGGTCGATTTGGAGTGGTTTGAGCACATTCTGGCTGTCGGTTATCTGCAGGAACTACCACTGTCAATCTTCGGTAGCCGAGACCCGATTGTTCATGTGCACATTTACATGGATGCGTCCAACATCGGTCTTGCAGTGTTAAACCCTTCCGTGAATAAATTCATCCGGCTTCGGCTTGATCTGGAAGAAATCACGTGGATTAAGAGTGATCCGAAGACCAACAAGTTCACCATAAACGTTCGCGAGCAATTTTGCGTCGCACTGGCACTTTGGGCCTGGGGACCATCCTGGACATCCTCAGATCCAAATCGGACGACAATTGTGACGTGTTGGAGCGATAATAAATCAGCTGTGGCGTGAACCAACTCACTTGCTAGCTCTAATGGCTTGAGCCAGGAAATCAACCGATCCATTGGTCTAGCAGAAGCATCGTAGAACATTCGAGTGCACGCCGCGCATCTACCCGGCTCATCGAATTTTGCAGCAGACGCAGCATCTCGGGCATGGACTTCATCTTTTGCAGACATCTGGACTAGCTTTTCGTCACTTTGGCGACAGGTCCCGGTGCAGACGAGCTTGAGAAAGCTCTAACAGACCTTCTCCAAGACCTTCAAACCCAGTCATTGGCCAGCTCATCCCGTCTCAAGTATTCAACAACGTGGAACTAATGGCAAACGTGGTGCAATATGCTCGGATTCTCCAGTTGGTTGCCTCCACAAACAATCCTCCACTCCTATCAACTCGCATTATTCGGGGTCCATTGTTGGAAATTTGGGTGGAACTCAGAGAACAAAGGCAACACAGCTGCCACCGTCATCTCCAAGATCAGCCACATTGCGTGGCATCATCGTCCTCGGATACCCAGTCGGTATCTCGGACGGCCACAAGCCCGCACTCACGGCATGCGTCGGCAAGACGCTGGGACAACGAGAAAGTGTCCAGTCACGGTCCCCCAGCAGCGAATTATGCACAAATCCCTCGACTTCAGTAAACCCCGCAACCGCGTTATCTGGGGGGCTGCGATCGTGTTTTTTTTTTCTTGCTACTCCGGAGATCGGAATATCTCGCGGTAGGGCGAAAGGTATTTGAATTTTTCATGACCCGCGCAGATATCATGTTCGTGGATATGGAGAGAAATGCTTGCAGTAAATTGAACGAAATCGCTGAAGCGGTGGTCCGATTTTGAGGTGGAAAGAACGATCAGTACAAGCAAGGTGCTACCAGATCGATTGGACGTTCAGATTAGCCTTGGCGCTGCCCCGTACATGCTACCTGGTATCTTGTGCAACATCACGCTCAGCTCCAACTACACGACACCGAACCACTCTGCACAATTGTACCCGGTTTAGTTGTTCAAGTACGTGACGTAGCGCAGCTTATCAAGACGGCGGCTACTACTGCCGGACAACAACCTCGATCTTACGGTACTCATTCGTTGCGTAGTGGAGGAGCGTCGACGCTTTTCGCGGCAGGCACGGACAACATCGCCGTCAAATAGTTCGGAAGATGGAAGTCCGACGCGTTCGAGAGATACATCCGGCTGGACAGCCACCAAACATCAACGATGGTGAGGGCAATGCTCAATCCAATGCCAGCAGCGCCAAACTTCAATGGGCAACCTCCACGCAGCAGATGTACCGCTGCTAATACATTGAACTGAAGTGCTGCAAGTCTGCAGCACGCCCCCACTGAAAGTGGCTTGTTGCGTCGATTTGCTTAGTTAAAAAGGTGACGACTCCACTCAAGCAGATGAAAACCGGCAATTATGATCCCAGCGTCACGACTCGGAGCTTCTTGCGTTATAGCGGGCCAGAATTAGCTAGCTTACCATAGCCCTACTACCTAAATCGGGCTGTGTTCGCAAATCGGTTTCGATATATCGGATCTCGGGCCATCAGTTTTGCCAAAAAGGATGAAAGCCACAATACATGTACGATATAGCAATTCTGATTGGAAATTCCAAGAATCCCACGAGCAGGCCGAGAGCTCTGCTTGCATAAACGAGAGCGAGCAGCTAAAAGTGCACGACCGCGCTCGTGAGGTTACAGACGCTCGCACAAATCGGTTTGGGGAGGGGAGCTGATTTTTGGTTCTCCTACCGAGTATTGGATAAAAAATATGTTGTTTTCAAAATGCACCTTGCTTGAAAGACAAGGTTGGCATTCCCAGTTCGAGCATGCCACGATTCTCGAACTGGGAATGCCAACCTTTTCTTGTAACATACATGCTGGCTACGACAGCACTCACTAGAGTCGTTCGGGGAAACTCAATCGCTCGTAATGGCGGCATGAATATAGATAATATTGACCAGTCAGATTGCATCGCTACGAGCAGTGCGAGCTGGGAACTACTAAAGCCAACATACAAAAATAATGCCGTGTTTCACACAGGGAGGCTCTGGATTTAAACGCATTTACCGAATAAAATCAGGCGTATTTTTAATCGCTAGTATTTTCATTTTGTTTTAACCAAAAAAGTTGCTACTTGTGCACACATAGGCTCTAAACTTAAGGTCGATCACCTTTACTTAGTTTGGTATGACAAATGGTCTGGATTATACAGAAATGAGGAATACAGAGCAGAAATTGCTGTGTATTGTACGATTGAAAGATTGAGATGGCTAACATGTGATTGACTGAGGTTGAACCGATTGCATTTTTATGCTTGTATGTTACACCCCCTTCCCGTTGTATATTACACCTCATTTCTGTATAATCCAGACCATTTGTCATACCAAACTAAGTAAAGGTGATCGACCTTAAGTTTAGAGCCTATGTGTGCACAAGTAGCAACTTTTTTGGTTAAAACAAAATGAAAATACTAGCGATTAAAAATACGCCTGATTTTATTCGGTAAATGCGTTTAAATCCAGAGCCTCCCTGTGTGAAACACGGCATTATTTTTGCGCATTCCACGACTTTCACCGTAAATTTCTTCCCTTGTTATCCAGACCAAAAGCTCTCACAACACAATCAGCTGCCACACAACAAAGAGCCTCGAACAAGACAAGAAACAAAGCCTGATCTACAATGCTTTATCGCTCTCGCAAAGACCTGGGCTCGACTGATGCGTGCCGCGGAGGACGAAAGGTGTTACGCAGAGACGTTGGAACAAACGTAGAAAGCAAAACCTAAAACTGAACGAGTCAAGTGCACAGCTTTGTGTTCGAGTCGAAGTATGCAAGCGCTCGAGTTCGCATCGTTCTGCCAACCCAGAGCCCGTTCACAAGCCATCGCACTCCCCGATTGCACCATGTGCAGAGCTGGAACCTGCCAGGCCCCCTACAAATGTCTCGGTGGCCGAGTCCAATGCTACATCATCTACCAATAATTGCCCCAGCAAAACCGAATCGCACAGTCAAGAGTCGGGTCTCGTTTTTGGTATTATAGATCGAAAGGAGTCGGGATTTGGATTTTTATACCGCGTTTTGTGGTGTGATGAGCCCGATGGGTTCAGATGGGCGGATACCTGGGAACCCGGTGCTATCTTGCGCGAAGATGGTTTTAGTGACGCGTGCAATATTGCAGACTAGTGGAAGGCTTCTAATATTTTCAGTTTTTACAGATTCTGCAAGCTGAATGGGCATTCCCACCTTCTTGGTGCTTCACCCGATGGATTATGTGCCTTCTATGCAGTTGGAATTGCCGTTGACATTTTAGGAGACATTGGATGGAGCTCTTTGTCCCTCGCACACGAATTCATAAGTGAATGTGCATCTCGGGGAAGACCAATTTCGCAAAAAGGTGTAACGTATGGAGAATTGCGTTGCTACTTGAAGTTTGTTAATGCTAGGCGTGCAAAGCAGATTTGTATGAAAGTGCTGGACAAAAAATTGTTTGGAGGCATCAGCGGAAAAAAACACAGCTTCACGTTTGATTGAGTTGGCTCTTAGTGAAGGTGTTTACATCTGCGCCAGCTACAATTCTCTTCGTGTTGGCCACTGCATGACAATTGAAGTCCGGGATGGGTCTAAGTTTGTATACGACGAAGATCTTGCAGGTATTGCAATCAGCAAGTGCGACTTGAGCTGGATATTCGGGATTTCCTTTCTGCGTCGCGTTGAGTTTTACACGAAATGAGATACGGACCAATGGTATAACCTTGTCTGGCATAATTATTCCGGCGGGCTGAAATGGACGATTTGTATTTCTTGTCTGGCTTAATTTTTCCGGTGAGCTAAATTTGGCTACAAGGCATATCTAAGTGGGACCCATAGGGGCAGATTCCATTTTACGCAGAAAATTCGAGATCCATTTTGCTTCACACTTGATGAATTGCTCCTAAATATTTTTTTACTTTCGCTTTCGAGTTCTTATGGCTGCCGCTTTCATGTTCTTATCTCAAATGCATTTGCATAACTATTTTCCATTATCAATTTCGACTCCGCGCTCACGTACAACACTTACCGCCTTTTTCGAATGCGGGTCCATAACGCTGTTTGGTCTTTCGCAGAATGCAAGGGGAACGATCATGCTCGACAATATGCACAAGATCGCAAGACGCTGTGCGAAGCAGAGCGTATCATGAAGGATTCTAAATGGCTCCGAGGCCACGGTGGTCGTTGATTGCGGAAACTGTGGTATGCTACGCCCTTGCAAGAGCGTCAAGATATGATGAAGACAAATCCCGACGTTACGTTTCCTGCTGGTACAGACGGAGTGCTGGATAATCGAACGAAGAATGGTCGTTCCCACCGACCTAAGAAGTCCAAGACTAGAAATTCAACTACCCCCCAACCCACAGCCAGACAATGTGTCCACGGAGTTTCAAGCGAAGAAGGTTGTGATGGTTAAAGCTCGAGCTAAGTTTCATCAAGTTGCCTACCAAGAACACATGCTGAAACTACAAACTGAGTACAATCGAGGTAGTTTGAGTGGTGTGATCGTAGCCACTGTCCAGAGCGTGAAACACGCGATTCAACTTGCGAGAGCAATGGATCGAGGTGGGACTACCGACGACACTTATGCTGCAATATGTTCACGAGTGTCAGGTGTGCTGGCAACAGCTACGGGAATCACTCGGTTCCCACCGGAAATCGAGTCCGACAGCGACGCACCATCGCCCGAATTCGCCCAAGCGAGATTGAACATGGCGCTCCAAAACTATGCAAAGGCAGTTCATGAGGTCCACGAATTAAGTCCTGCGCAAGGCATAACCAGTGATCTTGATAGCGCTATCCTGAGCAACACACACACATTTTTATGAAAGACCGAAGGAATACCCACTTATCAACCGTCTTAGACAGCAGTAAAATCTAATTTGCGTAAACATAATGAATTCTGCGTATCACCTCGAACATTATCTAAGTCAAATTCCGCTAGTCATTCAGAATGATCTGCACAGTCATAGCTGATGAAGCGCGCGGAGGCCTTCCGGTTGGTCGTGATACGCTGGGTTCATCTCTTGAGTTTGCTTGAACAGCGGCTTTCTTGGCTTTCCTCTTAGACTCCTGTGGTTTTGTGCTTTTTTTCTTTGACTTCGACTTTGACCTGGTCTGTTTCGACATGCTGCGTTTCGTTGTAGCTCTAGCTTTGATTCGATTTTTCAGCTTTTCTAGGGGGTCACGTGTGTTGGTGTTTATGCTGTATTTCCGCAGTGCTGCTACGACATGAGAGCACATCAGAAACTTGGCATAATACCTACATTCGCAGGTTTGCTGTTGCATATCTACTAGCCAGCCTTGGTGCGGCATTCGAAATGTGTGGGATCTGCGATAAGACCACTTTGTCGCGAGTTCGTAAAGATCTTTCTATTTTCTTCGTGATTCTTCTTCCTCGTCACTTTCATTGTCTGCTATATGATTGACGAATCTGTCACTTGCATCTTCATTTTCATCTTCAGAATCATCACTGGAAATGTCAACTAGTTCGTTGTTAACCACCGCCTTCGAAGTAGCGTAATGTTCTTCATCGGAAGTGTTGGGTGATGTACCGGTATCTTCGTCAAACATGAGACGGTAAGACGTCTCATCATCCTCACCGTGAATATCAAGTTGAAGGACGCGAACACGATTGGAATCACTAGTGGGTTCAAATAGGACTCGTGAAGTTTCAATCATTGCTGCCGCCGCTTTTATCATTTCAGATGTTGGCTTCGGAATGTAGTCCTCTGCAACAGGGGTCAGCACAACAGACGTCTCGACAAAGTCACATAACTTGGTCAGCAGGCTTCGCATGTGATGGCGACGTCTTTGTAAGAACTGCTTTAGGGCCCCATTCATATTTTCACACGGATTGTTGGTAGAAGCATAGCCCCCCCCGGTGTATGATACGCTTGCCATTTCCAATAGCGTCCTTTGAGCCATTGCACATCGAAGTAATCGGCAAACCCTTGAAGGTGAGTTACTCGTCTCCATTCTGAAAGTGCCCGATCGCGAGTAGATTCAAACTCCTCCAAACTTGTCGAAAAGTGTATGTCAGTTATTGATTTCATAACTAGCATTCGCTCTTTAATCGGAAGATGTTGCAAACGTTTGCGAACATTGTACAAGACGTGAAAAAAAAACATCAATTTCGTCGCACCAGAGGTTGTCGGAACAGATTCGAATGCTACGTATTGTGCATCCTCTGCATCGCCCATAGTGGCGTCAACACGAAGATTATTTCCCCTGATATCACGAACTAGCGCCGTGAAACTGCGAAAGCACTCTGTATACTCGTGAGTAGTTCGCCTACACACCACAAAGAGCGCTCCAATTTGAAACGCTCGCGCCTTGTCTGTATATCCACAAGCAATTACTGGATAACCAATATCACTGACCTTGAAGGTCGCGTCCGCGTGAAATTGGCAATAGTTTCCAGAAAAAGAAATCGCAAACAACTATCAATCATGGATAACGATGTAATTCCAATGATAAATGAGTCAGCATCCGAACCACACCCCACGTGTGCGAAACCCTCTCTGTCTAGTTTCGATCCAAAAAGAAATGCGGTTTCCGAAGGCAACCCTGCACGGTAACACCGCGCCCTGACTGACTCTTGAATGACCTTTATCGAATTTTTTGTACCATGGCCTCGTCGTATTCCTTTTAAAGCGTCGTGGATTTGTTTGAGACTGGGCCATCCTCGAGGTGGTACTGTGATCGATGTTTGTTTTTTAGGTTGACGAGAATTAGGCGAGGAGGAATTCCAATTTCATCTTGTGCCAAAAAGAACTTCTTCATTGCCGACGAAACACGCGCAGGATGCGTAGCCGTACACGGCATAACACCACGAATGTGGCCGTGCTGATTTACCCAAACTGTCCATGTGTCTTGAGCCGAACAAGTAAATATTTTCCAGATTATACTTCATGTTCCTATCTGTTTGCATGATTTACTTGAGCACCTAACGCGACGTTCAATCATCGTGTGCTGACCGCCTCCACATACTCGACACTGGTCGAAATCTCGCTTGAGGAATACCGCTGAACAGCACATCGGCGTATCCCGGAAGGACTCATACTCCACTTCTGAGTGGAGCTGTGTGAGCTGACGCCATTTCTCCATCGTAATGCACTCTGAAAAGGCTCCGTGCAATAGGTCGGTGGTTTCAGAATGATCGCTTTCCTATTATTACTTACGTTCGGCACAATTATGCCAATCGGCTCTTATATTACAACCAGCGTAGTATAGGCGGTATGAATTCTACTCTGATTGTATAGCGATTCCCCACTGTGTATGGTTGAACCGCATGTTTGTATGTTTTTGCCCCCAAAGCTGTATAATCTGCCACCATCGTCGTTTGGTATAATAGGCCACCTCGATGCATCTCCAGCGCCTGCTTCGCAGCCGCAGCATCTGCTAACCTTCCCGTCTTTGGGGGTATGAAAAGTGCTGGGGGATGCCCGCCACCATCTCGACCATCTGTACCACCGTCGTCCCGTGATTTTGTCCCGTTCCCCCTGCCATTTTTTAGACTCTGTAGTTGACAGTGGAATTGCTTCTCGAAGCTATTCAAGCCTCGTAATGGGTAACTACGGTTACCAACATCTAGCCTACATCAAATCAAGCCTTTATGAGTTGCCAGAGCAACGGATAGCTTTCACTGAAGGCCCTTCAGTGAGCAAATGTCTGTAGTAAACCTGATGCACACACAAGGATGAGTCGTGCAGCTCACCCCGTCGATTGGGTATCTCAAGCAATTGGCAGTTGGTATGGTAGTATATTGTGCAGCTCATATCTAATTCGTTGTTGCCTGCTGTGTTGTGCATGTAGGATTGATACTTCCATTCCCGCATATTTCCCTCTCTTCTGGCACGGCGTTGCCCTCGTGTTCGTCGGTGGCGGAGTAGACTCAGCGAGGTAGTGAGTCGAGTACCGCAGTGCGTTGAGTGTCATAGCGCTGGCAGGGACTGTGCTAAAACAAAATGTATATACATCAATTTCAAAGCGAAATTCCACTGGATCCTCAGAAATGGTCCATGTATATGGAGCTTGGGTCAGAATAACTTGAAGTAAGTGATGTCCTCCTCTGTAGGACAACATCACTTGCTGTAATGCTGGTATGGCGGTTCATACACTACTGCATCCTTTACGGCAATGGTGAAGCTGACATCTTACGCCAGCCATCATTACTGGCGTAGATATCGAGTCCTTCTTAGTTTGATATATAGTTATGCCAGCAATTCACCCGGCCTCATGGATGCCATCTAGTGAAACGGCTGGTTTTGCCCGTGACCGCCACGGTGGCGCACCCTGCGGCTCAGCAGACGGGTGAAGGTATTCCACCTGTGGTAGACTAGCGGCTACAGGCAATTGTAGCCCAGCACAGGTGCTACTGCTGGAATAGACGCGCCAGCAGAAGACAAGCATGGTTGCTGCTGAGTATTGGCAGGAATGAGTATTGACACGGCCAATACTTGAAGTACTCAGCAGCAACTCAATCTAAATCACATGGTCCTCCTTCTAAATTTTATCGATGGCGGAGTATCGGGAATAAGAGGTGCTTTGTCGGAGATGTCGGGGCCTAGCGGTCCCAGCATCTCTGATAAACCGAAAAACTGGACGCTAGAATTACGGCCAAAATTAAACCTCGTACTGTAATTTAGGAATGCGATGAAATCCTAATAGAGCGATTTCGAAGTCTTTCATCTCCCATTCAACTGATACTTAATCGCGAATGGCAAGTGCAAGTGAAAGTGCAAAACTTGCTTTCGAAGATTTCCTTTTCATTACAAGGATAGACTGTACGACAAAACGACACGCCATAAAATTTGACAGTAACTGTTGGGTGGGGCCACCCGTGGCCAAAAGCAGACGCGTCAAACACGAGGTGAATGGAACGCAGGCGCGGATGTCGGTGTACCAAGCGCTTAATCGTGCTTATTCGCGCCGTTTCCCAGTCTGTACTAACGGTAGCTGGCTTGGAGCTTATGCAGCTGCTGGTCAGTGGTGAGTGCGTAGAGCGCCCAATTGTGCCCGATGTACGATTCTGTTTGGACTGTTACAGCGAAGCTTACGCGCTAAAGGATTTTCGCTTCACAGTGTTGAACTCCGTCTTCTCGCCGTGCGTCTGGTCATGCGACGGCAGAGTACAAAGCTGCGTAGCTGGCTTTTCCCAAGCAGCCATAACATTTCCATACCCAGTTGCAAACGGAAGATCTACATTTACCTGTGTAAGTAGGGACATATCGTCTTCTTCACTGAAGCGCTTGCGGTGCTGCACTTTCGGCGAAGTAGTGTCCACTTCGCGGTCTCCGCCGGTGTCGCTGTGGCCGTCGCCGCCACTTCCATTCCCCACTGTACCGCTGTCGTCAGAGAGGCTAGGACTCTGCCCGTAGAGCTCGTGTGTGCTCATGTTTCTCACGATGGCCTTTTGAATTAATGGAAGCAACTAGTAGGTGTAGTTATGTGGTGCACCCCAATAAAAAATGAAAGGTACCCGTTTGCAGATTTCGTTCCGTTTACCCTTTCACTACAGTGGTTACAGTAATTAGTCTTAGTGAAACTAATTTATGTGAGCATTTTTTTTCTGCTTCACACTAATTAGTCTCACTAAGACTAATTTTGAACATAGACTAATTATGAACCCACTAAATAGTCTCACACTGAGTTCACACAGGTATGGATGGATGGATTACACATATTCTACAACGCACAGGCATTGGAACTGGTCTACAGGCGAACACTATCATCATCAGCTACCAGTTCCTCGCCTGCTGAACTGGCCTCGGATTCGTCCTGTACCTCGCATGTACCCGCGAATTCTAACGGATACTTTTTTTACAATTCCTGCAACCGCGGGAAAAGTTGCTCCGTGGACCATTTTCCATCGACCCCCAAAGACAAGCCGCAGCGCATCATCGCTTTGCGCGCATAGTTAATGCCGTTATTATCTCTTCTAGCGTTGAATTCTCGAACTGCAGCAGCCGCCAACTCCAGGAAAAACCGCTTACCAGGGTTCTTCAATTTACCGGAGTAGTTGCCGTCTTTGCGTACCTTATTCTGCCATTCCTTGTCTTCAATCAGTTCGATCTTCTTCTCGTTCCACATGCGAGACCAAACATCCTTGATCTTCGCGATCACAAATGACGAGCCCACAGCTTGCATAGACTAATTTTGAATATTCGTGCACAGACTAATTATGAATTTCGCATATTCTCGCTCACATGAATTAATCTAACTAAGACTAATTGTGAATACCAACTAATTTTGAACTCAGACTAATTACTGTAACCACTGTACCAGATTTTTTTTATCTCGCGCAGAATTCAGGACTTTCTGCACCGAAATTATCCTATGCATGCCCTTCGTTTTCTTGGGCGAGCTGGGCTCGCGTGTTACGCGCTCACTGCACTTCGGCGTACCACTAGCGGTGACTGCTTCGCTTCCTGACTGAGCGACTTGAAGTGCCCCGTCTGCAGGTGTCGACACTGCACTTGGATTTGTTGTCGCAGCGCCGGAAAGCTTCTCAGCCGAGGGCGGCATCGGAGCGGAGCTTGCGTGGATCAGGAAATACTGGTAGTGCGGCGATCAGAATCCTCGCTGCTTTCGAGGTGCCAAACCTCTTGGATTGACGAGTGGCTAACGTTGTCAAATGGCATGGTTGGTGAGTGAGATTTACTGGGGCAGGAGCTGGAACAGAAAGCGAATGTGTGCCACCACAACAGACGGCTTTGCAAAAACAAACCTACCCCTGTGAATTTGCTTACTGAAAGAACTGTGCTTGCGCTTGGACAAGCGCCTAAGCGATCAACTTTCCGCTAAGTGGGGCTGCTGAAACACGGGACTGGGAAGTGAGCTGAAAAGTGCCACTTCGAAATCGCTCTAATGAGATTGGACGGAATGTTTAGAGACGGTCATTGAACTAGTACTGTCATGGGAAGACTAATCACGAATCAGCAATGCATGCACTCAATGCATTACACTGTATCCTCCAGAACCTGTTGTTTTTACTACTGTACTGGTATTCTGAATTCTGGCCAAATTTACCAAATCGGGCGGCATGTCCAAACCACGCCAATCCCGTCGATACAAAAGCAAGTCATTAGTGAATCACTCACGCTCAAGAACATATGAGACCACGCAAAACGAAATGTAACATTGACCTAAATACGGGTATTGAGCATTTTGGTCTAGGTGAAAGAGCTTTGTCAAATCTTTCGATCTATGTATCTTTTACCTATATCATGGTGGTTTGGCGCCAAATACGGCCGTTTGAAAATTCAAACTTTCAAATTTTCACTAAGTTCGGTTTTTGGTTTTGTGAGGCTTTAGGGGTATTTTTGCACGTGGATTCCAGAGATGCCCCTAACTAGGCCATCTACGACCTGGAAAAATCCTTCTTTTTTTAGGATTATCGTTAAGTTCGCATTTTGTGTGATAAAAGGAGAGGTGGTCGTTAAGTATCACTTGGTTTTATTTGGGCAAATTCCAAACAATGCTACACTCCGCCTACTTTCTCTGGGTCTTCTTCTGCTTGCTCATGGGGCCCGCCTTCTCGCTTTTCTTCTTCTGTTTCTTGCTGGTGCTTGCTTTTGGGGTCTTCTTGGCGCCACGGCGCCGCTTCTTGACCGCTTTTGCATTCGCTTCTTGTTCAGCTGTAGTAGCAGCGTAAAGACTATCGTGATGTGTCCTTGGCTCGTAGCGGGGCAACGAAGCAGGTGAGTAGTGGCGGCCGTGGCTTGCAGAGGGCGGTCCGCCTGATCTTTGCTTGGCAAAACGAAGACTGTTTATTTGGTTTTAGTGTTGTTTGTTGGTCTGATGGATGGCAGCTGAGCTACGTCAATCTGAGAAATGAAAATCAGAAACCTTATCCCATTCGCAGGCGATATACAGCAACGGGCAGTTGAACCTCGACTTTGCTGTTGCCATACTGGCAACGGCCTTGTCAATCGTCTTGAAATTCAGCTGATACGTACTGCCGAATGATCTTGTACATGAGCTGTACCTTCTCGTCGTTAACCTTTGGGCGGGGAAGTGGCTTCAGATAGTAGTCCATGAGTCTCTGCGCATGTTCGACGTCGACGGTGGCGCCGTCATATCTTCGCCGGAGATCGTGTATTGTGGGTTCATCACTTGGAAGCTGACGGCACTCGACCACACCAGGTGCGCTGCGGTGCATTCTAAATAGCTTCTACTTTTGAATCGATTCCACCGTCTTGTACATGTCACTGACAACGTACTTGTAGTCTTTGAATGCATTTTCGTCGGATACGGTGATGCATTGGTTCACGGTGGACGACTTTTCAACAGCATTGGTTATCTGCTCCATGGTCCAGCAATCCTGCCGCTGAACGTGTCTTTTCATCTGCCCAAATCATCGGTCACATGCGTTCTTTGTGTGCCCTTTAACAAAGAACTTATAGTTCACTTCCTCCACTCAACCTAGGTGCACCATCAGCACCAAGAATCCAAGAACAAAATTGCTCTTGTTCTGTCCGCCACAATTATCCGCAAAAAGCGTCACTTTCTTTGACTTCATGGGTAGGACGACGACATCCGTAATGTACTGCAGCATGGAGTTGATTTCGTTCGATCCTTTTCGCGCCTCACGTTCATTGTACACAAAATTGTACTGGATGTCTTTGTTAGCCACAAAGACGCCAAACACGTGCACTGACACGAGAGACATAAAATACCAATCGAACGGCTTCGTTCCAACGGAAGGAAGCGTCAAGTTCTGTGTGTAATCCATAATCTGCACGACATTCTCATCTGAGCATTCGTGTCCAGTGCTATTAAGTCGGCAGCCGTCGGTGGTTCTGGCTCGGCAAGAGTAGCACCCTCCTCCTCGTCTGCCCCTGCTTCTGCCTCCAACTGAGAGGGGCTTGAAGGAGCCCACTCGCTTGCGCTCGTCGACGCGGGTCCCTCCGAGCTTGCGTCGTCCAGATCCTCCTCCATCGATCTCGGGTGCGAACTTAACTGGCCCCCGCTCCCTCACCAGAAACACAAATCCCTCCTTTTCTCAGCTGTTCGGCTATGTCCGATTTGCAGCCAAAAATCTTTAACCCTTTTGCGAGCCTCCTTTCTCAATTATACTATACAAAAATAAATTGTTGGTTCTATTCGAGAGGTGGTCTGTCTTTAGTTGACCTTGCTTTACGAAACCTGGTAGCTATCTCATCCAATCTTCTGTGACATCTCATCTACGGTGATTTGTAAATTTGCTGGGTGCACATGGAAGAGACCATGTGACTCGGGGTTTGTATAGTGTCGTGATTACATGATGATTACGACATGTACATTTTATCATATGTCACAAAAGACGGTAGACTTTAAGTTGAACCTGTGTAGAAGGGTGCGTTTTTCGCCCTTTTAGACGGGTGTTTTCTACCGTGTTTTGGAAAGCCCCTTAAAGGGCGAAAAATGTGCCCTTGTACCGCGAAAGGGTTAAGTGGCCTTCCTGAAAAAAGCTGAGTTTTTGGAAATGGTGGATAAGTATTATTTCGTTTATGGTTTTGGGGTCTCCTTCTAAGAACGATTTGTACTTATCGGCGGCTTCTATGGCGTGCGTGATTGGTTCAAAGAACCATACATGGTTCGACAACCGTTTACGGGTCAAAATCTCAAAGTTTGTATCCCAAACAGGAAGTATTTTAATATTTCCTGTATTAAAATAAATGTCCATGTAGCAGTGAAAGCAAGTACTTCCCAGTAATAAACGCAGCTTCTTAGTTTAATTTATTCGATATGATCGAGTGTAATCCCCTGGTTACATGTAGTGGCCACATCTTCTAACAAAATTATAGGAACTGCATTCGAATCAAGTGGGGAACGCTATTAGGTAAAAACACCTACTTAACATCTAGTACGAGTTGCCATGCAACGAGGGAAATTGCACGGATGTCTCATTACTTCTATTTTCACTCAATGGGGCTGATTTGGCTGCGTTATCGCGTGCATCGCGTGCATCGCGTGCATCGCCACTTGTAACTCAAAGCAAATCGCAGGAAGTCATTGAGCCAGTTTTCAAATCACGTTTCTAGCGAATTGGGCACGATTCGCCATCAGTAGTGCGATCGCCTCGCCAGCCCTGTTATCACTTCTCATTCTACTCGCTTAGAGTTCAAGTTGGTTGGTGTGTAGTCTTCGTCCCCACCATGCGCTTCCGCCAAGTTTTGCTAGTGATGGTCGTCATCCTCTTCGCCAGTAGAAATACGTTCGCGTCGCCCTCAGACTCCCGTAAGCTCCCAATTACCATCGGACACCATGACGAAGACAACCATAATCGACTTCTACGAGTCGGGAAATCGAACGCAGAAGAGAGAGGTGTGCTATCAAGTATCAAGTCGTGGGCAAAATCGACGTACTGGGCTTTTAACGGAAAGCCCGAGGCCGAGGTCAAAGCGAAACTGGGGTTGACGGGGTTGTCAGACGCTGCTATGAAGGCAAGCCCGAACTACAAGACCTATCAGAAATATTTGTATAACATCGAAGGATATAAACTGGATGCCTGGGCGGATAGCAAACGTTACTCTCCACCGCTGGTCTGGGAAAACTTAAAGCTGAATCGAATGTCTGAAGTTGAACGGAAAGGAAGTCAAGAACTGAAGACATACAAGCGCTTTGTGAAGAGGTTCGAGAGTAACGTGTATCACGCTGGATACCCAGCGTTTATTCCAGATACCGAACCCGAAATATCTGTCCTGTTGAGTGTTTGGGCCAAAGCAAAGAGAGACGAATCTTACGTGAAGAAGATGTTGGACATTGACGAAGGCAGGAGGCACTTTTCGGTAGTGACCCATCGATGGCAGACAAGTTGGAAATCCGAAAAGGAAATCGCGAATAATCCGAATTACAAGTACCTGCAGCAATTTAGGAACGAGAGGCATAAGTGGTGAGATTTCCAACACTGAGCATCAATTCTAACTGGGAGACCGATCCAGAATTATACCATTTCTCAGCCAACCTTGAACCATTTGTCATCCAAACCCGACACTTTTAGTTTGGACAGTTGGAGTTACGTGGAGATCACCGTTATCTACTATGCACAGCCCAAACAATTTGATGCTAAGTTCCAGCTTTATTCTGCTTTCTCGTCTAATCTCGTAGTAACTGACACCGCAGTACAGAAGTATTTGTCGGATGCATTGACGTTGGATACCCCTTTTTCAAATGAAGTGATTCTACATGTAGTTGGTCTTTCTTGATAGGTGGCGTTGGTCGATGCTATCGACGTGACAAATCGAGAAGTTCCAAGACGAACCGTGCAGGACTCGCAGCGTGATTGCTACGCATTTGTGAATAGGTAGAACCAGTTGAGTAAAGCTGCATCAAACCTATAGAAGCAAGGCACGATAAAATAAGGCGCATCAATTGAAATATTGGCCTCCGACTCGTTTATATTCCACCAACAGCAAATGCAGAACCCTCAGTAGATCAACCACCATTAAGCCACCGCTCAGTCTCAATGAGCAAACTATTCGAAGCACAGGATTCCTCCACGAACAGCCTTTTGGACATAAAGAGTTCTAGCCTGGCACCGTGTACGACATATGCGCAGACTACTCGAGACCTCCAAGTTCCAGACCAATGGGCAAGTGGTCACTGCCGATGACACTCTGCCGGATGAACGACGTCCGCTAAATCACAATCCAAAACAATAAAAAAAAAAAGTAAGTGCACAACCCACAAGCGTTAATCCTGCATCCACGAAACGTACCACATTCGACATCAACGCCTCGGACACAACAAAGTAGTCCAGACGCCATCCCTTGTTCTTCACACGCATGTTATTGCGGTATCCAAAGTACGAGTACTCGACCTTGTCAGGATGCAAGTGTCTAAACGTGTCCACAAAGCCATTCTCCAGAATCTTGCCAAAACTTTCCCTCTCTTCATCCGTAAATCCTGCGCTTTTGTGGTTTCCCTTTGGGTTGTGAATGTCAATCTCTTGATGGGCGACATTCAGGTCCCCACACCAGATCACAGGCTTGCTCTTCTCCATCTCCTTCATCTCACGAAGCATCGCCTTGTCCCACTGGTTGGTTCGAAAGTCCAGTCGTTCCAACTTGCCGCCAGCATTGGGGACGTACGTGTGGACAAGCCAGAACTTGGGGAACTCGAGCGCCAGAAAGCGTCCTTCTTGGTCTTTACCACCGTTTGCAGATTTACTAACCCCTTTGGAGTCATGACCCCCCACTATGATCTCATCTTTCACACTCAGTGGTTTAGTCTTGCTAAAGATGGCTGTACTAGCATACCCTTTCTTGACCGCACAGGACCAGTATTGGTGCTGGTATTGGGGGAGGAAATCCTCAAGTTTCTGTAGCTCTTCACGACAGATTTTTGTCTCACTAAGACAGAAAATATCAGGGTCCTCCTGAGCAACATATGCTCGAAGGTGGACACTTTCGTCGCGCTTGAGGACAGCACGGAGACCATTCACGTTCCACGCGACGATCTTCATGTTAATGTTGTCCTCCGAACGTCTCGAAACGTCGTCAAAAGATGGAAACGCATCGATCTTTCCTTGAAGTTCGGGGGAGATGGGCTCTGCCGTCATTGGACGAGGACGTTCTTGTTTCTTAGCGCTAGAGAATAGTGCCCCCCATGCGCTCTTATTGTCCGTCTTGGCCTTCTTGGCCTTGGAGGGGGACGACTTGGTGGACACTTCGGTGGACACTGTGGCGGCAGAGACGACGGCCTTGCGCTTCTTCTTGGCTGGGGAGGAGGACGCAGTGCTGACAGCGGTCACGACCTTCTCGGCCGCCACCTTGAGACGCGCACTCTGACGCACCATTAGCCACGAAATACTGTAACTGGGAACAAATGAAGCATACATTTTTCAAGTGGCGGTTTTCGAAGCTGATACGGTACGTCTACTTCAAATCACGGTACTCGTTTGACATACAAAAAACGAGTCAAATAGTAAGTTGCAGTTTGAGGGTGTAGGTTGATCATTCAGTTGCTCAGGATTCCGATGTCGTACTTCAGTACCAGAACATAACGCTCTATTATTGCCCAGAGCCTACCAGGAAGTAAACAATTCCGAATCCAACCAAGCTAAACAACACCTAGCACATCGAGATGACCTAATTCTATCTCGAGAAGATGGCCAAATGAAGGAAGTGCACAATGGACCAAGTATCCGCAATCATTATGTGCAGACAGACCAATATCGTGCCACGAAAAGAGAATTTCTAAAGAATAAACCCAAAGGTCCGCACTGGGGCCGCTGAGGTCATCGGGAAGCTTCCAACAATCGCGATAACGGACAAGATTATCAACCAACCTGTAGACAATAGGGGTATCTGCTAGGTTGTCGTCAAGAACGTGCGTTCATGGAGATGGAATACTTGCAGTTGACTCTCCTCGACTTCTAATTTACGTCAACCAGCCCGATGAGGCTGAGATCATCAGAGTACATCAAGGACACAGAGAAAGAGGATCAAGAGATTATCGCGGCACCTTGAAGCATGGCGTAACTGTTTTGTTCATGGTTGATCTCGATCAATTTCGGGCATAGGTACGCGGACTGGTTCGCAAGTTTGCCAATGCATCAAACCTTTCCACTGTACCGTAAGGTTGATGTTGGCGATCCGCCATGGACTGGCGAGGCGACTCAGTAAAATCCTGACTCCACGCGTTGCTTGGTTTGGAATCCAACGTCTGGGTTACTTCCCTCAATTGAAAGGTATGCTATGTCGGGGTGGCCCCTTCTACTTAAGGACGAGGTAATGTTTGCTTCTCGGGATCTGTCCTCATTTTAGCCTCTAATGTCGTCGTTCGTCCTTCCCTTGGCATTCAAACTGAAAGGCGCAGATTTAAATCTCATCATGAGCACTCGAAATGGCATGTAACAGGTCAGTTTTCCGTAGCAGTGCTTGGTGTCAGAGCGAATAAAGTAGTGACGACACCAGGGAGTGAAGGTGTTGTGAACATCAGCAAAATGTTTCCCTTGATGATTCCGTAGACGATTCAAGGAAACATTTTGTACACTTGATCGGATGAAGTAGGTTTCAGACACATCGAACGCATTGTTGTATCAGCGACTGAGAGCTATCATAGAACACGGCTCAGTTTTTGCAGAAGCTCGGCCTTATCAAGATGGCGAGCCAAGAAAAATTCAAGTCATCGTACATGTAATAGGAAACACCATTGATTGTAACAGTTTTACGAGTTCTAGGATATTGGGCTTGATGTCATCTGCAGTAGCTTACCCTATCTCATCTACTGTAGAGTCCTCAATTTTTCCCTTTTCAAACTCATTAGAACCCGATGCTTCACGATATTTGTTTCGTAGTGAGGTTTCATTGATGACACGTAGGTTTTGGTAACGACCTACTGAAAACATGGAATTGCTCATTTGTCGAACGTCGTATCGCGCAGTGTGATAGTAAAAAAAAGTCTTTCTCGGCTTGATCTTGGCGCATTAGCGTGAACTGAAAGAATTCGGAAATGCCTCACCCAAAGAGCTTTCATCATGTTATCCAGCGGTTTTGGTCTGCACAGAACTCAATCAACCACCAGCAGTTTACTTTGCCAGTGAATTCGATCCGATTCACTTTCGAGATCAGACAGGCACTTGACGGCGCGATCATGAATTTTGAGCGTTTTTCGCGCAAACTGTAAATTCATCAGCAAGAACATGACTGAGTAGTGGTTTGCAGTTTTTGAGCTCATCTGCTGTACCAAATAGAAGTATTGTCATAACGTGCAGGCAAATCGGTTCAACTTACTACAGAGACGCATAAAACTGAAGACAAAGGTTGCTTGGCCAGCTGGACGCCGCTATCTCCATCTACAAAATCACGTAGCCCCACAATGCCAGCTTGTGAAGCATTGCCAGCAAACCTGCTGAACTTATCAATGAACCTTCGTCAAAATTAAGGACACGACCTCGGCCGTGCTGGCTTCGGAAAGTTTTATCGGTAAATTCGTCCTCCTACTTTCGCCAGCTTTTCCTACGAGAGCGGTTCGACATCACAGCATGGTTCGATAGGCCGTAATTTACTAAAGATGCACGCATTTTGTAGGAGCTTCTCCTTCCGTTTCCAGAAAAATTGATTTCGATTTTAGGGAACAACATACTTATAAGTATTAGAAAACGCCAATGCAAAACATTGTGGTGTATTGTAGTCGCTTACATCTGGAACTTAAGTAAAAATATGCTCAGTGTGTGATGTGTACGAACAACGTTGTGCGGAACAGTACCCGCCTTCATCTATCCCTTATCTTCCCACCTGGCTTCATCCACTTTTTCTCAGCGTTCGTCTTCGCTCTCGGCTGGTCCGACTCGATCGTCTTGTGCTCCTCCTTTTCCTTAAATTCCATGCTCGCTTTCGCCCACTTGGCGTCCTTCTTGTCGCGCTATCATCCACATCTCACATTTCTCGAATTCGTGGACACACGAAACGAAGGCAAGGCCGCGTTGGTGTTTGCTACGCTGTGAGAAACAGGAATTTAAATCCGACTAGTGAGCGCCATTGTGTACTCAGAATTTGTCCGCTAAACATCCCACCACATCATCGGGTGTCCAACTAGGTGCGAGGATGTCTGCATCCATTCCAACAACGTGCTGCTCGGCGAAGGCCGCGGATTTCTTGAGCATGCCTTGCAACCTGGTCGAACCACCACTGGAGGTACGGCATCGGACCCCGGGCTGCTGCTTCAGCGCGCCAAGACCTCTTCAAGAAGCTACGATCGGGCTCGTGTGCTTTCAGATTGCCAAGTCGCAGTGCAAGCCGGCAGCAGCGCTCCTGCTCATTTTGCGGGCTGCGCACCCGATAGGCAAGCGTGGAACATGATCAAGTTGTACGCAATCCTCGACGGACCGGCGAGGTGTACATGCGCACCCCGAAGCTCGAGCCTGCGTTGAGTTCCATCGCTGTAGTACATGCACGCAAAGATTGCCAGTAGAGGCACTTACCATTCTTCTCAGTAAAAGTAGAGTCGGAAGAATTGAAAGCTACGAAGTAGTAAATTTGGACAAACACACGTGCTTGACTACAGCTCAATTTCTTTACAACTTCGAAGAAAAGATAGTATTGAGTTTGCGACCAAGGTGTTCTCTAGCCCGGCGTCCTCAAAAGCACGAGGTTGCACTCTACCCGAGGCGGGTGCAAAGATCGTGCGCCCAGCAACAGCCTACAAACGTGTCGTAAAGTGCAGCTTTACGCAGGCAGGAAGCTCACTTGTAGCAAGAAGTTGGGTGTTCAGCAGGCAGCAACGACTGCCTGTGGGGCACGTGTATATTTCTTGACTGAGCTTCTCACTCGTACATATATGTCTGTCTCACGGATAGTCTTACTCCTAAATGCCTGTTGTAGTTGGAACCTTGTAGGATAAATCCAACTACTGTGGGAAAAACTCCGGCCTAACCTTGCCACCACGGGACGAACAGCCCACACATTAACGCACACCACGTCGACAACAACGATAAGCAGTACAATTCGCAACAAAACGCATCTTAACGTCAAATATGTACAGTCAGTAGCTTCAAAGTAACGTTACTTTTCTACAGAGTACTTATATGCACGCATTCTTCGATAAGATTACATTTGTAGGGCTGAGAGACCTCGCGCGCGAAGAGAACTCGACATGTTGAAGAGGATTTTGTGTCAGCACATTTTGTCCAATCAGATTATTTGTGGCCCCTTTTGATAAATGGACCGTTCGTTGTGGCACCCTCCTGATAATGACTTCGTATACCTACTTCATTTCCTAATGATGTGTTTTCGACCGACTTACAGAAGAAACGCTTCAGTGTCGACGCCTGCTTTATCATAGAAGGCCAGTTGAAAGCTGTCACTTCACAATATTTTCTGTATATTGTGCTTTTTTTATAAGAGCACACAGAAGAAAATCAAGCCTCAAGTAGTGGCAACGGCTCTGTCGCTGGTGAGCTCATCGCTGGGACCGCCTCGTAAATACCAAGCCTGATGCGCGGGCTCTCGTTTGCTGTGGCTACGCTCCTCACAACCGTTTACTCACGATTTATTCGGCTGGATACTCCAGATATGGCGCTTGGTTACTCATGTGCCGAACATTCCTTGCTCGTTGACTGGCGAAGTGCTTCCTATCCAGTAGGTTTTAGTGAAGCAGTCTTTCTCATCTCTCGTGCGCTGAGTACGTTGAAGGCCTTCCACTGAATATCAGACTTGGGGATTTTATCTGCCCTCAACTTCACCGGAATATCTTTCAGTTTGAGTCCTTCGACGTGCCATGCCGAAATTTGTTTCTTGACCGCTGGGTTGGCCATGTCGCGTAGCAAGTCGATGTCAAAGTTGGTAAACGTCTTCTTCACCCCGTTCGTGTTAACAACCACCTTTTGCACCCCCTTGCTGTTCGTCAAGAAGGTCTCCACGTCTCCTTTAGAGAGCAGATTCTTCAGCACCGTATCGTCCGCAAGGCCCAAATTTTTCAGCGCTTTATTAATTGCGCTTGTCGAGACAACCGCTCTTTCTTCCGAATCGACGCCTTGATTTTCAGTCTTGCGTCGAAGGAATCTCGTACTCTTCACGTCAGCAACATGTACCGACTGGACGGCATCAGTGGAGGCGATGTCGATGACTCTGCGTTCCAGTTGAGGCAGCATCGCACCTACCAAGTATGGCCGCAACGATAAGAAGGATGGAGCCCAGACGCATCGTGGACTTGGAGCGTTGTGGGGTAATTGAGAAATGAAGTAGAAAACCAAGAGTCAATTGATCGGTAGAACTCGTCACACTGTACTGAACACTGTTCATTGAACAACGCGTTCAATCATGTGATAGATCTTCGTGATCTGTTCAGGATCGACATTGAGAGCTGTTATGCGTCAACAATTCAGACAATCCTCTCCGTAGTGATTGCCCCACCTGTTTCTACAAACTGGTAGATTCACGGCCACAATATGCCACAGTGAAGTGCCCGAGATGCATGGTTGGCACATGGTGTAAGCTTCAGCTTCCAGTAGTACATTACACTGCTTTTGCGCACGATATCATCGCCCACCAAGACGTGCCTCCCATCAAACCAGGCTCTCCAATACTCAACGACTGCACATTTGCCGTCACAAGATAGATCAACCACTACAGTGGTTGTCAAGCTCTTCATTGATGCTGCCGCTATGGGTGCGCTGTCCGGATCAGTAAGCGGCCTTTGAACAATGCAGAGTGTTTTTCGAGCGGAGCTAAGTCAAAGGCGAGGCCGGAAGCAGCAACTGTCTACTTCCACCAATGGGGTCTTTGCCATAATTACCACCTTTAGATAGTGGTAATAATCGCCATTTCGTATCAGCAAGCATTAACTGGAGGTTAGAGGTTCATTTGACTTGACTTTGTATGTGATGGGTCACCTCTACCAGCGTTAACGAGAGGGTATCACTATTTGGGATACAACTACGGAGATGATTGCCTGTACTGTAGGTACCTACATAACTTATGTAGGTACAGTGTTGACACCATTTTCAGAAGCTCTGAACAAATCGCCCAAACAACCAAGACAGAGAAGATCGACTCATTTCACTATACTTCTTGGTCCCTTGATTTGGTCCCAATTTAGAACAGACCATGCTGCTTGTTCAAAGACCCATATTAATAAGTTACTTACAAAAGGGGCGAAAGCTATGCTGGTAATCAAGGCGATCTCCGGTACACGTGCATGTACAAGTGTATGCACACGTACATGTATGGACGGCCAAGCTGCGTTCCAATATGGGATCGCCTAATGGGAAAAACGTTCCGAATCTATGGGCGCAATCAGTCATTCCATGACATTGTGCACTGCAAGTTGCAGTCTGCAACATTGCACTGACACCATGGAAATGATAGCTAGAATAGTATTTAGGCCCCGTGCAAAAGTGAGTTTGTCAAACATACATCTACCTTCCGGAGCTGATTAAGATATATTAGCGTTCCCGCACCGTAACGCTCTTAATATTTGTTATTAGTGTCCGTCCACGATCCTTTGGGTTACGACACCTCTCCAATTGCCGTGGTTGGTCATACCATATCTGATTGATCACGCCAAATCTTTTATGCAACTCTACTCCTGGAGCTTTCTGATCGAAATACATGGTACATGTAATCGACAGCATGTCCTATTTTTGGAATATCTGCCAGATGTGGTCCCTGTTTTGGAAAAAAAAAACTTGCGAAATGAGTGCGTCATTATCCCTATGATATGCTCCGACGTGGATAGGCGCTCGGATTGCGAGCATCTTGAAATTTCAAGCATGCTGCAGCAAGGAAAACTCAGAAATGAATTAGAAAGGACAGGAAATCGCCACTGCGTATTTAATTTTTTTGCACATGTATGCGATTCGCTCTCTAAAAACATATATAAGGGGTTCTATAGAATATTTCTGCAAAAGTTATATTGAAATCCGATTGGATAAAAGTGCGATTTTGGAGAATCGGAACTGGCACTGTACGCAGTCGAGCTTTTTTACATTTTTAAAAAATGGTAAACACGTAAGTAAGATCCTTTAAAGTGAGTTAATACATGAATTTCATTCCACACCTTCAATTTAACATACATTTCGGTAAACGCTCATAAAATAGAACTTTGAATGTGAGTTATAGTGGACCATCGTCTTTAGAAAGCAAAGAGGTTTAGTACCAACGCTCCTTTCACAAGAGTCCATCAACCACAAATCTAACATGCATAGTACTGAAGTACATGTACCGGTGCATGTATGTATTATTACTGTACATGCACCGTTTTCCAGGACAATGTCCTACGCACCGTACGTTTATATGTACCATCTCGTGAACAACTACAGCAGGCCTTTTGCATGAACTCTCGGAGATTATGGCCAGGCATGTTTTAAAGGGGCATTTCGGTTTAAACTAGGAAAATGTATTAAAATGAGTATGGATGGGGCTAGGGTTTCTACGTAGGTACATGTACCATAACCGGTAACCCGAGCACCTTTTCGTACTTCACAAGCCATTGATGTCGTGTAGACCGTTGGGGGAGGAGATGGCAGCACATCATTAGCATTACGCAGGCCTCTTGTAGGACTTGGCGAGGTCTGCAGTGGCTTGAAGTGGGCCGTTAGAGGATTTGGGCGGGCCCATGGTAGTGGTAGGCAGGCACCAGGAGTGTCTGTTGTTCGTTCCTGCTGAAGAATTGAAATTATTGCTTTTTTAAAAGCTGCTGTGGAACCTTTGACTCGTATTGGCGGTGACACTTTGATTTCCCCGATTCCTATCGTACATGTATCTGCACTACATACATGAAGTGCATAGAAAGCTGGTTGCGGCAGTCTATTAATAAGAGCATCTACACCCAATAATGTCGTCCCAAACCGCGTTTCGTGCATGGATAAACTAATGCAATGGGGTATTAGAGCAGTAAAGAGCTTGCAGTGACGCACAACAAGCATTTCAAGTTCTGTAGGAACAGAGAATTATCGATGACGTGCATCGGCGATTTGTTGCTTTCAAAGGGGTACATATTCCTGAAAGCCTTCAAAGGGGCATTTCGTCCTTTTCTGTCTAAAATGCCCCGAAACATGCCTGATTATGGCTCATAGTGTATAATGTTCGTGACTAGGGAGCAATCACTTTACTGGGATTGGCGCTGCTGCACAGCCCAAATCAGGTTAATCACATACATGTACAGTAGGGAGCAATCATTGTACTGGGAGGTAATATAATTTTTCAAATTACTACAAGTTTTTGTTCATATCCGGAGTGGTTACGTCCAATCCGATTCTATTCTGAAAATAATCTGATCTTCGTGGAATGGTTTTGTCCAATCCGGTTACACTTTAAAAATGTTCCGATTCTTTGTGACGCAGCACTTTACTATGGGGGATGCTGTTCAGTGCGTCCGGCTTTTTGTGTCGTTGTCGGTAGGTCGAAGGATCGACGTTGAGTGTTCATGATCTTAATCTCAGTTTACCCACCTCTCATCCAAGTGAAGTTTTTAGCTATAGATTCGAAAGTAAGTCACCAGTATCTACCCCTCAAGTTCCTAAATGCTACGAGGAACTTGTAATTCTTATCGAACTTGATCTCCTCCTCGGGCTTCCAACGTGTCATCATCTGCTTGTACGCATAGTTGAAATACCGGTTGTCCCCACGATCGATATTCAGCACCTTTTTAACGTATGACTCCGGTGTGTCTGCTATGGCCCAAACCTTCAGGTAGATATTCATCTCTGGTACAGTGTTGGGGTAGTATTCCTTATACCCATAGCGGTATACCTTCTTGTCGTATCTCTTGACGTAGCGCTCATAAGTCTGCAGCTGCTTACTGCCCTCACGTTGACTCTCCGTCATTTGATCAAGCCCAAACTGTCTCAGCCTTTTGGTGGAGCAACCTTATCAAGAGCCCAATTGTCCAACTTCACTCCTTCAACCTTGTAAAGGTATAGCTGGTAAGTCTTGTACTTCGGACTGGCCTCCATGGCACTTTTCGTCATCCCCTTGATCCCAAGCTTAGTTTTCACGTAGTCATCGGTCTTTCCCGTTTCGGCCCACCACTTGGTTTTCACTGCTGCCACCACATTCGACACGAAACCTCGCTCCTCTTCATCGGTCGAATTACTGATACGCAGTAGTCTGCCGCTTTTATCTTCATCCGACAGTCCGGTTAACATCTACGGCAGCTTAGAATATTCAATCGAGCAGAGATCTAGTACGTATTGTTGTGGAATGATGCCTAGAAGAGCGATGTACTGATATGTACGAACTTGTGGTTGGGTTGACAGGGTCTCCCCTTGGAATCGCGTTGAATTTGATTGTCTCGAAGCGAGAAGTTCATCTTGGCGACGCGTCATTTACGATCCGCTTCGCGCAACTTACGCACCTACGCACCTACATACTACCACTTGTGCAGCACGTATGCGAACTTCGTCGCTCCCGCAGCCCCCACCCCTTTTTCAGGGTTATACTTTGCTACTACTGCCTGCAGAGACCTGAAAAAAAGCCCTAGGTCGTCGCCCACAGCATCGTTGGTAGTACCAACTTAGTACGTCAATCGCTTTAAATCGCTTTACCTTGCAGCTCTGGGAAGTCACCGCCGGCAGCGGACCCTTCAGCGCATATACAGCGATGCTCTGCTGTCGGTATGCATGGTTGTATTTGGCACTGGTTAGCGTCCCTCCTTGCCTTGTTGCCAGAGGTTAAAAATGCCGCCATATACTAGATGGACGGAGATCGAAAGGTCTTGTCAAACGTTTTTCTTGCTCAACTACCATCTTGAAGTAAGAGCTAGACGTATCTTGCTGGTGCAAAAGAAAGCCTGTCTAAAATGATTATCCTAGGGTATCATCTACGCCTCCCTTATTTCCTGCTCAAATTTATATTTTTCTGTGCAAAGTCACGAAAAACCTGCAGTAATTTGAAAACCTCTGTTGTTTATACGAAATATTGAAAATATAAGGAGGGTTCATTTGAAATTTGTATTAGTGCAGTACCTACTTTTTATGTGGACCACATATTTGTTCCCCGAATTAATCCTTGCTGGGCTGTACGTACTACTCACGTAGCACTACCAGTATGATGTTGTTCAGACAACCCCTCCGTAGTCATAGCATTGGAAGCCCACTTTTCATTCCTAGGTAAGGGTATTCTTGTCGTGGTGTGTGCCATGGTGATGGTACAACTCATTGTACCAGTTATATGGCACACTCAGTGTAGAGCCGCCAGGAGAGAACGTGATCGACGAAAAGTATCGAGGAGTACGAAGCTCCATCATCCACAAGCCCAATGAATGCACAAGAAGTAGTTGAGGATGCAGATGAGAGTACTGACAGGCCCTGAAGGCATCTCAAGTGGGATGCATTCACCTACGCGTGAGAAGCTACTTTTTGAAACCCCTTAAAATGGTACTTCGGACTGCGAGTACCTATGGGTTGACTGTGATCTTCTTATTCTTACTACATGTAGATGAATTCTTTGATAACGTGAACAAGCAGGTTTGTTGCAGGAACCAGGACCTTGTGACCAGTACGCACAAGGCTTGTGTACGACTTGTCGCTTGACAGGCCGTACAACTCGCTTTCGTACGCCATGTCAAGGACAATAACGCGCCAACGCAACCAAATACATGTACTAAGGATGAGAAGCTAGCAGAGGGGACAGCTACATGTATTAGGAAACGCATTGCAACGACGAGTGTGCAAAGCACTGTCTTTTGTATTGTGATACATTAATGGAGTGGCTACTGCATGGACACACCTCATGTAGCCGTGTCAGTGTCACTAAAACGGCTACACTCAATATTTCTCTATCTGTGAATGACTAGTCGTCTCTACTGGCATCCTCTTCGATTTCAGCGCTGCCGTTATCATCCTTTTCGCCACCGATTGGAGTTTGATCGCGTCTTCTTCACAGCAAAAACGGAGGCGTGGATACAAATTAGACTTCGGCTTGGGTCTTGCTCCGAAGAATGGAGGAAGCGAATGAGTAGACAAGAGATTTCTAGGCCGTTCGTGCGGGTAGGATTCATTCGAGGAGGTATTGTTAGCTCGTCCACAGACTTCTGGTACTCTAACTCAAATAACTGGAAACCGAGGGAAAAAAAGTTACCACTTACTTTCTGTAAACTAACCCTACCGGGACGCATCCTACTCGGACACAAGTCGTTCACCTCCTGCTCGCACCGCAATTCGGCTCGTTGTGTCCGCCCTGAGTGCGTATCATGACGTCACCCCGATCCACACCATTGAGACGTCAGCCAGTTTCGTCATCTTCTTCGATGGTGGATCCAGGGGCAACCCTGGAGCAGGAGGCAGCAGCTCTGTGATTGTTAAAGCAGACACGACTACTGGAATTTCACAACCCGTCTGGCTGGCGAGTATGGCGTACAGTCAATGTACCACTACCAACAATTTGGCGGAATATCAAGGTCTGCTGCACGGATTAAAGTACGCGACGAGCAGTGGCCTCTTCACGTAGTTGGTGATAGCCAGCTGATCATCAAACAGCAAGAAGGCCGACGCCCTCCAAAGGCACCACACCTCGTACGTTTCTACCTGCAATGCCGTGTACTTGCCGATCAATGTGATGTGCAAACATGGACACATCACTACAAAACTTACAACAAAACTGCCGACGCGCTGGCTAATCTCGCAATGGATACAAAGTCAAGTCGACGAGTCTACATCCGGCCTACGGGTATACCGGACGGGCCATGGAAGGAAGCACCCAAACATGCTGAGCGTGATATGAGTGAGTGGCGAACAGGTTTCACACACCTCGCCGACGTAGTAACTGGACTAGTCATCCACGAGTGCGACTGAAAACAATCGGCTGACGACGGAAAGGGCGGCAGCTGCGGATATTTGTGGTCGTTAGTCTAGGCTAAATGAACGCAATATCCCTCACCTGAAAAATAAAAATGAATAAACTAACCCTACCGGCAAGCGTAAGTAAGAACTCGACTCGTCTAATACTAAGTTGCTTGCTGTGAGTACGCATGTGCTTACCAAAATACAATATCAATTCATTGGGCTCGCAAAACCTTGTAAATACTTCTACGTTTTGCGAGTGTTTCAAAAGTCTCAAGCACTCAGCTGTCACAAGACAACTTGTTCATGATCTAGAAATGCATCGATCAAGAGTATGCCCTAGCCGATTAAGCTGTGTGCAACGACGAGGATATCCTGGAGATCATAACGCTTTCTTGCCGTAAGAGCTAAAAGTATGCTGGAAACACTGCGGCAGAGTGACAGAGAAGCTAAAAGATGCACTAATTAATTGGTATAAATGTAAAGAATTAAACTTTGGTGTTGAAGAGGCCCTCTATTACATGAAATTATAAAGTCCTGATTTTTCTGGAGGCTCTGCCTTATGTTGATTTGCTCTTTTCCTGGAGTTTCACCGCTATCTTCTTGTGCTACTTGGTCTTGTAGACAATTCCAAATCTGAATAGGCCTGTTGGCTTAATTGAGTACCTTGTTTTTAAAAGCTGATACTTGATTGCTGATACGATGGCTTTATGTAAACCCTTCGGTGTTGACATCCAAGCTACTAACGGGATCCAAGATGGCATTTCAGAATTCAGGATGAATTCTGACAAGTTGCCGAACGTGCTCGACTCCTTGAACCGTAAGTGAAATCGTAGATAGAAGGACTTGCACCTAAAGTTTGTCAAATGTAATGAATCAAATCAGACGAAGCCGGTGCCTCCGACCCGAAGAAGCCCTGAAATTTGACATGGCTACTTGAAACTGCACAAGGGCCGAGATCACGTAGTACGATATGAAGATCATGCATACAGTAAGACGGGTGGTGGCGCGGTCGCCACTCAGCAGCTACAGTAGTAAGGCTGTTGACAACGAAAAGTCGAATGGCAACGAGAACGATGGGCCAAGGAAGAAGCCGACGCAGAGGTCATCAAATCCCCTACCAATAACTCAAATAAACTTATTGAAAGAAAAAAAATGGGCATCAAAGTCCAATAGGGCCTTAGGTGTAACTTCGGAATACGGAGCACTCCAACGAAATACAGCAACTCTCCAGCAGCTTTTCGTGGTATAATGGGGAACACAAGCAAAGACAGATCTGGAAGCAGTCGAGTTATTGGCCAAAACAAACACAACACGAAGACCCGCTTCATGGATACTTATGGATACTTGGCGCAATTCTTGATTCAAGACCAACATCAGTCGACAAAACACAGAAAATGAAGTAAAATAAGTTAATTAACAGTTAGAAGACTTCGCGTTTTGTTAACTACTTCGAAATAAGTACTTCTTTTTTTTTGTTAGGGTACCAAATTTGGTATCTCTGCTTACTGTGTACGGGGCAAATTGGGAGGTAGTATTGGAGCTTTAGGTGCATCGAATCCAAATCGTCGGAAAATTTCGACAACTCCGTCGCCATCAATTCCTACCTCAGTAGAACGACGATAGATAAATTGACAGTGTCTGTAAAAGACAAAACACAGAAAGACATGCTATCATGCACTCTAAAAAATCAGGCTTCTGTGCGAAGCACCATAAAAATCAAATACTTCTACACTGAAGTAGAAGGCTATTGCCAATTCAGTTTAGGTGTAATTTCGCGCATAAAGAGCAATCAGTGGAATTTGTTGCCATATTTACAATGCAGAGTAAACAAATTACATTTGTATTTAAGCACTAACAGCCTCTACTTTAGTCCTACTGGCGAGGGTTACTGCCACTATTCCTTAGAAGCTAAGGAATAAAAGTTTTCATTTGGCAGACACATTTCTGGCTTTAATTTTCTCTATGAGTTACATTGTAACTTCTTTGGCTAGCGACACCCCATGGGACTGTAGTCATGGAATTGAGGTACCGACAACGACACAAAAAGCCGGGAGAGTTCCTAGCCCCGTAAATATTTTAGCCAATCAAAAGCGAAATCGGGTGAGGTTTGGATTCGACGGGAGATGCGACAGAGAGTAGAAGTACTGCCGTGAGCAGAACTCGGATATATTGTATGGCGAAGCTGTCTTCTCACCAACAGGAGCAGTAATTCGAGGCCTTGAGTAGTGGCCGGCACAACACGAAGTGGTATCCAGTCGGAGACGCTACTAGGTATAGATGACACATCAATCCACAAATACGGATCTTTTCTTTGAAAACAAGCTTCCTGTCGTGCAATCCCTGGACCGGACGTCCCATCATTGTTGAGTTGAGAACTGGCTCACTAGCAGTACGAGAATTGTTTTGGTTAGTGGCAGATGAATTCAAGGGATGTTACATTGTGACTGTCTTTCATCTTCCCCGTGAGAATTGGAAGCAAACGTTAGAACCGCTGAAACGATATATCTGACACTTACCGACAAAACAAAACGCAGGGACAATATCCAGCCACCAACAGCACCCAGGTGCAATGACCCTGCAAGTTTGTTCAACGCTGAGATCTCTTTACCAATGAGTCGATATCAAAAATCTCAGATTGCAAAACACATCCTAATTCTCGGTCTTCCACAGGTGTAGTGCGACACTGGCTAGATTCTTTATCGAGCTGTTTGTTGCGGTTCTCGTAGTCCATACCAAAATTTATCCGACTGCCGACCTCTCCGACGTGTACAACTATCTTGGTACATTTATCTTTGGGATCTGTATTTTATATTGTAAGTGGTATACTATGGTTTAGGGGAAACAATAGTGAGATCGGAACCGACAGAGAGCTTGTTTTAGCCTAGTCTATAGGCGACAGGAAATCGCCTGAAACGGCCTGTGGGCTGAGAAAAACGCCTTTTACTATAAACATGCAAATTTGGCTCGAGAGCACAGGGCTCTCGAGCCGGTAAATTCAACAATGAGGCCAGAATTTTGAGATAGTCCGGATAACAAGACATCTGTCCGGATATTACGAGGCTGCTAGAAACCAGTCATCGCTGGGATTATCCTATTGGCTATTTATCTACCAATAAAACTTGCCACTTGTTAGTGTACAGACACGCAACCAACTAGTGGCTGTCAGCCACACACATCAACACTCGCGGGCCGACGAGGAGCCTTCGCGCTCAGTCTTCATATTTTCAACGCTACTGCGCAGACCTCCGGCTCGGCATCTCAGGCCGTACAGGCTGTACAGCCTGTACGCTCAGCATTCATCTAAAGCTGGTGCCGCGACCACCACCCCCCTTCCGACAACGTAGCTCAATGGTAGAGCGCAGGGCTAAGCTCTGAGGCTGCTGGTTCGATTCCAGCCGTTGTCACTACTTGCTTTGAGATGTATTCATGCATTGTCGCTAGCTTGCTTATTAACTAACTATCTCTAGCACGTCCTGTGTGTATCCAGGAGCAGGATCTTTGATGACAGCGGTCTGCAGCAGGCGTTGATGGCGTTTGATCTTGGCATTCAGGGCTCCAGAGTGGTGAAGGGTACGCAGGTGCTTGAGGACAGCGCCGGACCCGCGCGACGTGATCTTGCGATCGGCCAGGAAAGCCAGCACCGCCGTCTCCGTTTGCTTGCCCACGTCCAAGACTCGATCGCGATAGTCCGATGCTGCCGCGTCCAGCTCGAACCCGTCGTCCAAGAACAGCTTCATGAAGGCTACGAGCAGCTTGGCGTCGGACTTCTGCTACTTCGAGATTGGAGCCTGCCACATCCTCGGCTCTTGTGCGTACCACGCAAACCAGGTAGCGTGAAGGTGAGTCGCCGACGACCTACGTTGCTTCTTCTTTGGCTTGCTAACATCAGTGGCTGTGCTCGCTGGTTCCTTACGTTTGCTTGTAGCTTGGACAGGATCGTTGTTTTGCTTGGCCTCGAACGTGTCCATCCGAGCATCTTGGCGTTGGATGTGCTCCATAAAGTGGTTAATGACAGCAGCTTGGTGACGAATGATCTTCTGCTCCTCAGATACTTGGTGGCTTGCGCTGTTGTGGGTTCTGTGTTGCTGTTGGTGTTCTTGGGGCAGGAAGCGGCCGCGGATTCTAGATACGTCGACCAGCCAAGGAGGTGTGCCACCGAGCTACCGCTGTGAACTACGCAAGCTTCCACGCGCTTAATAGCTGGAGCTTCTGGGTTGAGTTCCTTCAGCAGCGGATATTGTCGGAGCACACAGGTGGTAAGAACATCGAGGACGGGCTGATTGTCGTTGTGTCTTGTTGCTTCGAGGTTCCGACAGGCCGCGAACAGGAGACGTTGGACAGCGTCGATCTTGGTGTGCGTCTGGGAGGCGAAGGCCTTCTGGAGCTCGACCTTGGCTTCGGCACCGTGGCCGCTGAGTATCTTGCTGATCTTGTATTCTTGTGCACTGGTGTTGAAGATGTAATTAAACCCTTTGTTTGTTGTTGTCATGTTCCAGGCACCGCGATCGAAGATCCAACGCGCTGTCAGCTGCCTGCAAGCGTTCGCGTGCTGAGCGCCTCCCCACCGAAACGAGTGAGAGGTCAGAGCAACCTCAACGCCAGCGGACTTAGCGACACGATCGAGCACGCGGTTCACGTGGGCGTAGATGGTCGGAGTCGTCTCCACGCCGCCGGTCGTTGGAGCGTCAAGTCCCGTCGGATGGTCCAGCATCTCCAGCAGCGGCACGTCCGGAGACAGCTGGATGGCGGTCTGGCTTGGCTGCTCGGGGAGGTTGTCGATGTCATCCGCAGACGGCGCAGCTTGGCTGAGAAGCGCCAGCGCCACGGCAAGCAGCGGGCAAGTGGTGAAGTCTGAGTCCAGGAAGAGCGAGAGGCTCTGCTCTTCGGACGTCTTCATGCGAATGAAGCGAACGAAGAACACCTGGCTGGCATCGATCGAATGTTCTGCTTCTGCAGCAGAGCAAAGTCCGACGTTCGGCCAAAAAGGTACCAGAGCAAGCAGAGTAAGGCAGCGTCTTGGTAGTCACTTGAACAACTTGCGTTAACATACAAATATACAAGCATTCTTTTCAAATCTGTCTTAGAACATGGTGGCGCCTTACTGATTAAGCCACCACCATCTCTCTTCATACAAAAGTTGTCAAGTGTTTTCCCCATTTTCAGCAACCGTGCTTCTAGTGCAGCTCGGTGCTGAGGGAACTGTTCGAGTAGCCATAATTTTAGCTTGCCGATAGTATTGCATCGAAGTGTTTCGAGCGAACAGCTTGCCTTTTTTGCCCTCGGTAAATGCAAGAAACATACCAAACTTATCCATTACAGATACAAAACACTTTCCACTATCATCATGTTCAATACAAGTACGCACGTACTCATCACTAACACCCTCAGACTTTAAGAACTTCTTAAAAGTTGCCACAGCTGTAGCCTTAGCACGTTTAGTGTTACCAGGCTGTAGTTCTTCTAAACCCATGACCCTTGTCGGATGAAAGGCAAATATGCAAGTGATACGTAGTTGACTTGGTAAATTAATGGCAATACACATATTTTTCAAAGTTTTCCGACCCGATACGTCAGAACGGCTGGCTTACAGGACTCACCTAACCCCCTATATGTTCATTGGCTATTTATCATAGTCAACGCATTTTGATTGGTCAATTATGTCCAATATGAATATGATTGGCTAGATAACTGCATACAAACTTTTAATATAGTCGGAAAAGTGACCATATTCAACCTTACCACCACGATAACCCCTAGGTGCCTCAACCGAACAATTACATGTACACGGTAGCAATTATTCTACAGTAGCAGCAATACCTCGGGAATGACATAGATTCATTCGTGCAATCTATGCCTGAAATGAAAACAGTCGTGTACAAATACATTATCCCCCCCCCCAAACAAAAAATGGAGACAAAAACATAATTTAATTCACTTGTGTGAACATCTCGTCTTGCAGACCTTTACCAAGCCAGACGTAACTAATACGTGGTATCGATGTTCTTGGGTAATGGTAATGGCAAACTAGGAGTCGCGATAAACTTTTTCCTGGATCGTATACAGGTCTGATCGGGTGTTTGGGTCGTGTATTTATGCCGACCTAAACACCAGGCCCGACCAGCAGAAAATTATTAACTTACTGCCAGTAATGACAATGTTGATTGACGTGAGACGTCAATCTTTAACAATGTGGTTAAGATGACATCAATCACATTGTGAAAGATTTCTTCTCAAGTCATCCACCTGCACCAGCACGGCGTTCCCTCATAACATAACTTGAGATAGGCTACGATCACGCTACGGCTGCAGAAAAATTCTTCCGATTCGTCGCTGTGCCATGGTCACCTGGGCTCGACTGAGGTATGTCACCGAGGGACGAAGGGATAATCATGTGTGCAATGAAGAAAAGGAAGAATACTTCTGCAGCAGTGGCGTTTAATATTCAATTGCTCACTATATCGTGTTACATGTACAGTACAACTTTGATGAAATTAGTTTTGATGCAATTTCCCATTCACATGCAATATAAATTGTTTTAATGTATCAGGGAGTCTCTAGTTCGTAGTGTCGGGAACACTCACTACATCCAGCCCCTACCACAAACATAATGCTGCTGAGTTAACACTAAGTTCTGGTGACTGAAGCACGCTTCCACCTTCAAGCACTACACAATCGCTGTGTGAGCACCCTCATCCTCGTCACAGTGTTCACCTGGCTCGTATGAAAAGTCAGGAAGCACCTCCACATCATCGCTTTCATCGTCGATGCCGTCTTGATCAGACGAAGTCGCGTCGCGTTCAACCATTTCCTCCTCGCTTTCAGAATCGCTTGCTGCATCAGCCTCGGTGACGTTTACTGGAGAAAGGGGATCAATGCGCTCCAAATCCTCGGGAACACCACGATCAAGCCTGTGCGTCCTCATCCTTTTGTTTGCATTGCTCCGGTTGCCTCGCTTACGTCGTCCTTGTGCAACATTCGCCAGCTTCGCAACGTTATCCTGTGAGATTGCTCGGATGGTCTTGACGAAAGTAGCAATGTTGGGGTGCGGAGTTGGAAATGCACGGTTAAACTCACGGTTGAATCGTTCTAGAGGGTTGTTTGTCCTGGCGACGAGGTTGTTGTCGGGGCCATGAACATTCCAGACCTCAATGTTGTATTGTTCGGTCCATGTTGCGCAAAAGTAACCCCAGAACAACTTCCATTTAGGGCGTGTGTATCCGATTCTTGCAGCTCCACAGCGCGCACGTATCGTCCGCTTCACCCACCGTATCCCTTGCCATTGTACCAATTCGGGGTTGATCACAGTGAGGACGTCGAGAACACCTTTCTCCATAGCGATTCGAATCTCAGCCTCAGGGATGCTGTATGTGGTTTTCATTCGTCGTCGGACTGCCTGTTTAAAGTGGAACAGGCAGTCAATGACCTCTGCATTTGGGAAATTGCTTCTCGATCGCAGTGATCAATGGAAGTTCGAAGTCACAGACAACGTCGCACGGCTGTAGTTTTTCCGAGGTGTCGCGGTAAATCTGCTCGAGAATGACAAAGTACATGTTCTTCGCCTTTGAGCTGCACAGTACAAAGTAAACAGGAACGAATAGCTCGCTAGCTTGATCGTGTACCATCAACACCATTCACTGCTTGAACTCGGTTGGCACACATCGGAACGTTCCGTCAAAGAACAGAGACACGCCGTTGTACATGAGCAATTGCCAAAGTTCCGGGTGTGCCCAGCCGGTTATTCGATCCGGTTTGCTGGCGGGGGTCGCTTTTGGCCTCGACAAATGAAACTAGAAAAAAATCAAATTATTTCCTTCAACCATTGAAAGAGGAGGGACCTCAATGAGCCCGAGCACGTGCGAACCGTAGTGCTTCTGACGAACGCGATACACGCGGCTCTTTATCTGTATTTCCGAAAGCCCTTTACGAATCACGTCGTCATCCAAGTAGTACTCCGTACTTACTTGCTGCCACACATCATGCACTGGTCTTGTCAAGTCAAGGATAGACAGACTGTCAACAAGGTGCTTCATCGATATCGTGCAGTCAATGACCTCAGTTGATGACGGAATGGGCTGAATACAGGTGTGCGTATTCACCAACTCGTATCCACTGACAGTTGGTCGTATTGTCAAACGGGCTTTGCATCCAGTGCTCCGGTACACACTGCACCGGAACACAATCTTGCGGCTGAAGCTCCATGCACGCGTGTATTCAAAACCCCGATGGGTTATCTTGGTTTGAGGATCTCGCTTCTTTGGTCGTGAGACCTAGTGGCGCTCTATCACCTTCGAAATCAAAACGAAATCGTGAACCATCGCTCCATGGGTTACCGGGACACAACGGCGATGAACGAGTCACGGATCCGGCGAATGAATCTCCAGTGAGGAGTCTTTCAGGTAACAACACAGATGAAAAAGTGGGGGCGATTCCACCCGTCCTCAGAAGAACACTGTCACGTCACTTATCGACGAGGCGAGCTCAAAAATTGCAGCGGACATGTTCAACAGCGCCAACTCCTGCCGCAAATGACTGTTTACAACAAACGTCAGATCAACAACCGAAACGCCCTCTTGTGCAGACGTCAATCTTTGACTGCTACAGCGATAAACAGGATACAATGGCGGATAAGATAGAGACTGGAGCGAGCTGTGCAGAGGTCTCTTTTGCCGGTTCCGAAAAGGGCACGTACGATGGAAAACTGTGGCTGACTGGCTGGAACTACTGGGAGGGAAAGTAACCAATGTACCACCGAATGGGCAATGTGGCTGGAATGCTTGGTACGCTGCAATTTCCAATGCATGGGGAGACGAGCTGGAACTTACCGAACAGGTTACGCTGCTGACGTCCACGTACAAAAAGCGAGTGATCACACTGATGCTTGCCAGACTTCAACTTGCAGCAGATATTGGAGAATTCGATTTCAAGGAGCAGCACAAGGAATTACTACCTGATAATGTGGAGTCGCAATCACGAAATGAACAGCTCCTGTCGATTGCTTACTCTCTTTCGCGAATGCGTGAAATTACGTCAATATGGATGTCCCGTACTCCGACTGGTACGCACAATTCATCTCCAAGCCATGGCACTTTACCTAAGGGAACCTCTTTTTGTCATTGACGAACTAGAATCAGGACAGACTTCGTGCAGTGTCACGCGTACACCAATACTGATGAAGGAGACTTCGAACGCACCAAGACGATCCTTCTGGACAAGGACGCGAACACAAATCTCTTTACCGGTATGCGAGCAGCGGATGTGCCACCGACTATCCTTATCCTGCAACACAACAAGGTTGGAAACCATTTCAAAGCAGTGACGTACCCTCCAGAACGTTATGATCAGGACACTGCAGATCTGGACTCAATGGTGGAACGGAGGAATAGAGTGTTTGTGGATAATGGATACAATCCATTGGACACGATTGCCTTGGATGAAGCAGACTTAGCCCGACGAGCACTGGGTTGCGTTGAGATGCTTGAGCGACGGATTGGAGAGGAACATGGCGAAAATGTCACTCCACTTCCGTCAGAAACCCCTATATCGACTGCGTCGAGCTGGGATCAAGCAACCGAAGGATTCGAAGCGACCTGCCGCGCATATTTACAATGGAAAAAAGGACCGATCGCGAAGTGGTTTTCCGCAGCATATTCGAACTCTCAAAAGGGTGAAAGACCTGAGTAAATGCTGCAGTAGTGATATCCATGCCGCAAGATCACTGATGAGAGCATTACCAGTTCCAGAAACAATTATATCCCGGTTTCCAAAGGATACGCTGGTCCAATGGGGAAAGAACGAAGTATGTGAGCTCCAACGAGCTGAAGTGCGAAACCCTCTCGCCATCGTCAGCTCTATATGAGTTTTGCGCGGAATGGCTCCAAGCCTCCGCTACCGAGCTTCCGGAAGTGAATACTAAGGTTGCTGGTGATCCAATGAAGCAGCTCTGTCGACGTAAACCACGGTGCTTGAACCGCGCGAAGCCTTCAAGTATGGACTATGAGGAGTGGAATATTTTGCACCTGGTGTTACTGAGTGCACTTGAGTGGAATCCTGCGGCAGACTGTACAGGAATTGCGACCTGCCGAACAACCCTGTACTGGGAGGACGCCAGGGTACGCAATTTGTGTCAGAGAATATTAACTTCTGGAGATTGGAGTGGTCTTACGTCCTTGAAAGAGGGTAGCTCAAGATTGCTTTTTAAGAAACGATCATGTGGAGCTAGTGGCGGAGGGGATGTAGCTAATACTACACCTCAGTCACCTACACGATCCTAAAGGGCCCAGCGGGCTTTGGGAGCTCCAGGCGTCAAGTGGTGGTGACGACTAGGAGACGACGGGCTGCATGTGATTCGAAGGTCCTCCGACCGATGGCTAGTAAGGCTGAATCAAGGAGGAGCCAAGGAGAATCAACTGCGGTCCAATCCGCCACATTACATAATTTTTATACTCCACTGAATCAACAAGACCAAGCCGCAGCGACCGCTGATCAATTCAATCAGCATGCAACGCATCTTCGTCAACGAAAACAACAAAACAAAGTGAACAACAAAAATTCTCGATGTTACAAGATTCGAAAAACACCATTATCCCGCGACGCTGTCACCCTAGGACTTCTTACGCTCAACGTGAATGGATGGGCAGGAGACTTACCGAAGCTACCATTGTGGTTCCAAGGTTTACGTGAGAAGCACGAGCATTGTCTCGATGATATTGTGCTGACCTAAGAAACTCACTTGTCTAGCGATGAAAGCAGAATGGCGGAAAAATGTACAAAGCTGTGTGGGGTTTCAAGGATCAAGCTGAACAACCGGCCTCACTTTGGTCACAGGCGGACGAACGGCGTGGTGGAGTTGCAATATTGGTTAACCCATATTGCAGTGTTAGCAATTTGAAACCATGGAGACGGGAGCTTTGGTCGCAGCACATCATGATGGCGACATGTATTATTCGGAACACCTAGGTCCTTGTGGTCAACATCTACGCACCTAGTGCAGGCAAGCCTCGGAGGAAGTTTTATCGAGGCCTGCGAAACCTTGAGATGCTTAACGATATTCCAATCCTAGTGGGCGGGGACTTCAACTGTGTTACGGATACCGAGCTCGATCGATTTGGAGGTGGTAACTCTACGGAAGGTGGGGCGAAGGCGCTATCAGATTGGACGGTGTCAAGGGGTTTGATGGATCCGATGGAATGGCACAAACCCACTGAGAAAACGGACTCGGCCGCACGAATTTTCGCAGGGAAATACCACACATACCAGTATTCAAACAAAACAGCCACGGCCTCCAGTAGAATTGATAGGTGATACCTCACGAGACAGATGACTGCTTGGGTTGCTCACGTCGAGGTTGTAACTATCACCGCACCACTGCGCGCGGATCACAAAGGGGTGCGGATTCATTTTCAAGACACTGAGGCCCCTGAGCGTATTTGTAAACAGGCTACGGTCTACCCAGTCCCACAATTTGCACAAGCAGCGAGTGAAACCCTTATCCGTACCAGACTCGTGGAATTCAAGGATTCAATAATTTCTCAACCGCTGACACCACAGTCGACTCAGTTGTGGGATGAATTCAAGAAGAAACTAGCGATAGACCTGCGGAGCTTGAAGAGACAATGTCGGAAAAGAGTCAACCGGAGTTTCAAACAGCAGCTCCATCGGCTGACTCAAAAATCTAAGTGAAATCGAGCAACAAGGAGGGGATATTGACGCAAAGAAGGAGATTTTGACACAGCTTGACTCCATTTCCAGTCGCAGAAGAACACTCGGAATGGTTAGTTTATCTGCAAAACACACACGTCGATCTACTAATGACGTGAAATCATTTTTTGCGAGGGTGTCCACCAAGTATGGGGACAACACTGTACCACTCCTGGATCATGGCATTACAAGCAGATCTATAGCTTCCGACGATCAAGCTAACATTTTAGCTGACAATTGGCGCCCGATCATGAACCGAGAGGCTGAATGTACAGAAAATTTGGAATCTTTCATCTCGGAAATGAGTAAAACATGGAAAACAACATGCGTTGATCATCTCGATGAAGACCTAACGGAGACCGAAGTTCACGGGGCGATGGTGAGATGCAAGCGAGGCAAGGCCGCTGGACCCGACCGCCTCGGTAACTCCTTTTATCGAGATTTTGCTGACGAGTTGACTCCAATCCTGACAACACTGTTTGGCTCATGGTTTAAGAATGGGACTTACCCGGAATCATTCAAGGACGCATATATTTACTGTATAGACAAGAAGCCAAGGACGACAAACCCACTTCAGGTCCGACCTATTGCACTTCTAAACACAGACTACAAAGTGTTTATGAAAATTTTCTCGCACAGGATGCGTGGCTGTATTGCTGATCTCGTACATCCGACTCAATTCGGATTTTACCAGGTAGGTCGATCCACACTGCGGTTGACCTGCTAGAGGCTGCGAAATCAGCAGCAACCAAGGTGCCTGGAAACGCACAAGCCTTACTACTTGATTTTGAAAAGGCCTATGACTCTCTGGATCGATTTTTTCTCTTCAAAGTCTTAAAGTCAAAAGGTATACCACGGTTGATGACAATGATTCGCAATTTGCATACCGACACGGCTGCAATGTTCTTGGCTAATGGACGAGCTTCAAGACCGATTGAAATTACGAGTGGGATTCGCCAAGGTTGTCCCCTCGCCCCCCTCTTATTCATAATTGCAGTAGATGTTTTATATGACATGCTTGAGACCTGCCCGGACTTCAAAGGAATTAAATTGGCTGGCCAGGATGCTGAACTGGAGTTGAAAGTCGCCGGATACGCTGACGACACGGCAATCTACGTCGAAGACTTAAAATTGCAGGCACCAGTACTCGGGGTGGTTAGAAAATTCTCACAGTACTCTGGGTTACGGGTGAATATTGAGAAGTCTGTTGCGTTCCCACTCGACGACGACGTCTCTAGACTCGAGAACAACGATTTGACCCAACCCATTCCGACACAACAGGAATGCCGCTATCTAGGGCATTGGGCCTCTGTTGCATCTGATGTGAAGAAGGTTTGGAACCGCGCATTGGAGGCTCTCACTAAACGACTGGGCTTGGCAGTAGCTAAAACCAACTCAGTTACTCAGCGAGCGGAGCTGGCAACAGCTATTGTACTGCCTAAGCTGCGGTTCATTGCCAAGCATGCGTGGCCGACACCGAAACTCTTACAGGAAACTAGCAATCGGAAACGCAACTTTGTGTGGAAAAGTTCATTTGCAAAACCAACAGGGTGCGTAAAGGGATGGGTTTGTAGTACTGTGGCAGAGCTTTCGCGGAAGGAAGGAGGTTTTGGTATGCCCAATATTCAAACAGAGCTCATCGCAATGAGCGCCAAGATGGTGGAAGTATGGGTGCAAACATCTGACTCTACCGTACGAATAGTTGGAGATATCTTAAGGCGGACAGATAAAGCTGGACCGAGCCCGCTTGTACCTAGTTGTGACAAACCCCCACCGTTTACAACAGGAAAACATTTACGTGAAACAGGCGAGAAGTGGTTCCGACATTCAGGTAGTATACCTACCAATGAAGCTATCCAACAGGCTCGTGGGGCTGCACGGGAAGCTTGCACTATCGCCAACGGGGTATCAGCACGGTGGACAAATGGAGAGCTAGTGTGTGATCTATCGGCGATCCTAAACGGGCCTGTGGAGCTGGTTGAGCGATTACTCTCAGAAGATATGGGGGACTTCATTGCCGAAGGAGTAATGGATATGAGGGTGCACGATATTCCCTGGAAGGCACGTGCTGGAGAACCTTGCACGATTGAGAAAAACTTCAGTTTGATTGCGAGCAAGATAACAAATGTTTCGGACATTGTCGTGTATACCTGGATCCGGTCAGGTGTAGTGAGTTGGCGCTTCAAGACTTTCGAATTCCCATTGCTCTCTACCCACGCTCATCAAGCGAGGCAATTGGCGCTACTTCTACTTACAGCTTTCCCAGGATTACTTCGTAAGCCTACACCCGCAAACACTTTGCACGTGTCACACAAAGGGAAGACGTGTCATAATTTCTTACTCTCTATGTTGCCGGTGGCGAATCTGTATTACAGGCACGCCAATCATTAAACAAACGATGTCGAAGTCTGTCAGGGTGCCAACTTGGATGCGGCTGTGGCGAGAACACACGGCACGAATAACCAACAAACATTCTGCGCTCCACACAAATGGTTAACAAGAGTTTCACCGATTTGGACTGGGAAACGGATGGGTGAGGCATTTGGCTTGGTATAAAGCTTGGGTAGCCGAGAAAAGGACAGCGTCCGGTAAGGATACACTACACCGCGCAACGACGGCCTGGATCGCAGAAGATCATCTCATCGGCTCTGCGATTGCCAAAGTTTCCTGGGATGACCTACGAAACCTCATTGGTATCTCGACTTATACATATCAAACCATTTACCGCCTAACGTTGCGCTGGCTATCAGGGTGGAATCGCCACAGCGAATCACGTGAGTGCCCACACGATGGCTGTGAAGGTAAAACTGCCAGGCTCACACACATCTTTTGGGAATGCGGAGCTGCCCAGAAGTTTTGGGTTGGTTTCCTACAGGGCTGGAAAAATGCAGATGGAACGGATACCTTTGGTTCACCGGAGGGAATTTTCTCCTTACGAATACATCACCCTCCAGAGCGGATTAGGGCGAATCTCGCAAGTAGTCAAGGTGAGAGAGCTGGAATCGTAACAGAGATGGAGGATTGTCTGCACGAAAGTGCAACTAACTACTGGAAAGCTGGGGTTGCAACAATGGTGGCGCTTATCTGGAGGTGCCGACTAGATCTGCTATTCCCGGATCCACTTGCACCAAAAAGTTTACAGGCACAAGTGGGTAAATTAAAGGCACGGTTAAATAACACTTATACTCAAGTGATGCTCGATACTCCACTCACAGACTCAACATATTCAGAATGGAAGATATCTCAACGAATCCAGACAGCTCTGAGGACCCCAGTGTATGAAGGGGTCAACATTACGAATCATCAGTTAACAGACGCGATCGGTTTTTTTCACGGTCGATCCAAGGGCAACCCGGGTCCTGGTGGTCTAAGTTACTTGCTAGTGAACACCCAAAGACTGAACTACACCGACGCTTTCGTGAGTGGAGGAAGCATTTCGCTTCCCACGGATACCTGTACGCCGCACACAGCTGCGATGGTGGGTCTCTATCACCTACTGCAGCGGGCAGAAGTGCTTGGAATTAGAGGAATACAAGTCATCGGAGACTCGACGCTTGTATTACGATTTCTTCAAGACAGACGCCGGCCGAAAACGAAGCGGCTGCAATTTTGGTATCGCAAGTGCAGACGGCTTGCTGATCTGATACGGGTAAGTGCTTGGCATCGTGTCCACCCCCATGCAAATACTGGATGTGTCTTGCTTGCGGATGGAGCAATTATGTCAGGCGTAAGCACTATCGATGACTCCCTCGGAATCGACGTACTAGCACACAGTTTTCCCCACCTAGTGCAAGCTGTTCGACAAGACACACACAGGCTAATGCTAACTCTTGATCAGATGGAATCCTCGTCCACTGATAAACGGTAGCTTCAATCAGCCGAGGAATATCTTTTGCCGATCTATTACAGAAGAACGGTCTGGTTATTAGGATTCTGCAAAGTAATTCAATATACCTCATCTTCATCATCTCGCTTCTTTGACTTCTTGGATGCATTCGATGCACGTGCAGTGCTGTCTTCTCCCGAACCCTGCCTCGCCATTCTGCTATCGGACGAAAGATGAAAAGTGGGAACGAACTCCGCACCGACAGCTTCTATAAAGTGGCAACCCAACGAAAAGACTGTTATACTGAAATAAGATGCGACGACAGGTGGATAAGAATGGTAGTTCGGCGAGTCACACATGTACATGTATTAATAGGTCATAACCAGTAACCTGTGCCGTGCCAGGATTTGAAGACGATAGCAGAAATCAAACTATGTACGTGATGCAATCAAAACGGTCTAGCTCGCATTAAGCTGTGGGCTGTGTTGCGCATTGTACCCCAAACAACCAACGACCCGAATCACGATCCATGACAACGACGATCCGCTTCCACATAAGACCTATAACACGAGCCGACCGATATACGACCCAGCAGAGAATCTACCGGAGTCGCGTGTACAATCTTTTATTTACGAGTTTGCGTATAAATATTATACAAGTACGTAAATAATTACTTCCGAAGTAACGTAGATATTAATACATCTCGCTCGCCAGCGAGCAATGTCGCGAGATTTCTCACTCAGCCTGCATTTAGAGATCTGCATCAATTGATCAGAGGTCTATAGAGTCTTCACGGCTCAGTGTATCGCTAGATGTTTTTTCCTCTTACTGGTTCCAGAGCTTTCGTATCGTAGGTTAGTACTCCATTCGAAGATTCAGCTATCGTCCTCGACTTGTACAACCCAAGAAGTGACCATCGTCTTGAGAAGCTGGTTTCCACGTTGCTGATAGGACGCCCTTGAAGTTTGCTGAAACTCAGGGTGAGTTTCGAGATAACGGAGAACATGCTGCGTACCTTGAATGGTGAGCTGAACAGTTGAGGGAGAATCTGAATTATCGTCATCCTGACGATATTAGTGCCCAGTCCCTGACTTCAGCGGCTTTTGTCGGAAATTAGTTGGCGTTAGTTGTTCTCCAAAAGGACCCGTGTTCCGCGTCTTTCTTGAAACTCTTCCAATTTTCACGGAATGGTGGCTCCATCTCTGAAGGTACCATGTTTGTAAAACCTGCGTAGCATTCTGTCAGCCACCAGGTTTTTTCCTTGTGTTTTTGATCGAGAATCCAGGCTCATAGTCACTGCTTTGTCGAAAATTCGCTGGTTTTCGCAGTGTTCATGCAACAATATTATATTTTCATCAAAGATTTCTCGGTTGCGTATCAATCAGAGCGTACATCGGGTGCAGATAGTCCATATTAGCCAAACGACCCCATTGCGATCCATGTTTCTCTTCCCATACTTTTAACTGCTTCTTCCGAAGGAGCATTCCTCAGGGTAGACACCCCACTGGTATCCGAATATATTTTCCTGACCCTTAAAACTCTCTCGCTAATTCTCACACAAACAACGGGGGCAGCGCAACGACGTTTCACCGTAGATTGTTTGATAAATTAATGTTTGGCTGGCCAAATCCTAGCGTTCCCCTGGCAAAATACCGGCATCCGAGTTACAGGCAAATTGCTACTACATGTAGTGGAAGAATTACCCCAGAAACAATCCGGTAATCAGTGGGTTAACACTTATCTTGTTCTTTCCTCAATGTATTTGTATGTGCAACTGCATTGCATGCTCTCCTAACATAAGTTTGCCATGACGGTGTTGCAGGCATTAAAGGGATGTCGCCCCCGCGCATGCGCAACATGCTCGACCTGGGCCTTCACATCGTCTTAACCATTTTGGCGGTCGTAACGTCTACCTTCGACTACTTAAGTATACGATTTCTGGCTGGCGCTAACTGACCTGGGAGGCAACATGAGGCATTCCAGATAGCTTGAAAATGACTTTTGAACGAGAATCGGTTGATTTTAGCTGGGTCAATCAGTCTACAAGAGGAAGACGTAGATCAACTCGTAAGTCCGAGATTTAGTTAGCTAATACATTGCTTTACTTGTTAAGTTCGGCAAATGCGCACTTAGTAACTACTGTGACAGTACGCTACTGCCCTGGGGCAGATCCAGTACTTTTCTACTGGATTATGGAGATTCCTCCCGGATTCTTGTGTAAGTTCTGCAGGCACAGTCTGTGATTTGCCTCTAATTCCTCTAATGGAGTATAGTCTTTCGTAAACATTTTGGCATTTTCATGACGAACAAAGCATTTCGGATCGCAATCGTATTTTAACAGGACTGTTTTTCCAGCCCTGTAGACCACTAGCTACCGGTACTTCGCCCCATAACAAACTGAACCATGTTTTCTGGCAACCATCAGTAGTATATGCCGGCACAATACACCGGCAGTATTTTACAAGGAGAATAGGTTTCGAGCATTTCTAAGCGAGAGGAGCTATTTCTAACGACGCGACCAGCTGAGAGCGTGAGGAGGCATCTGTTGCAGCTCAAGCGTCCGCACAGCTTCTCGCTAATCGATATGAAACATCACAGTGATTTTTTTTAAGGTTAGGTCTGCATTTTCGTGGAAATTCCCCTCTTGGAGCCATTTCTATTGGTCAGAATTTGTCTTGGACTTTTGACCAATAGTGACCCGCTACAGAAACAGAAAGTTCTTTTTCTCTCATCCGGCTCGAGGAAAGATGGTAAAGCTCTTGTGTTCAATCGTTGGTGTGGCGGGAAGCGCCTTCCCTGTGGACATCGACGCGAGTCAGTTGGTGGGGGACTTGAAGGACGCGATCAAAGCGAAGAATCCTCTCACGATCACTTGTGAAGCCTACCAGCTGCAGCTCTTCCTGGCGAAGAAGGGCGACGCATGGCTGGATGGGGCTGGCGCGGCAGCTGTGAGGATCGATGAGGCTGGCGCGGCACCTGTGATGCTTGATGATCATGGAAACCCGCACTGCTTCGTGCAGATGGATCCCTTGCTGTGGATCAAGAACGCCAAGTACTTTGGAGAGCGTTTTCAACCGGATGAGGGCCAAGTTCACGTGCTGGTGGTGGTTCCTGAAAGACCAGCGAAAGAAGCTACGGCCGCGCCGACGTCGACTGTTGTGAATGAGAATGATCGTCTGCTACCTGGTGGGGAAAAAACTCGCGGCGAGAAAGTTGTTGAACAGGTATGTTTATCGTTTCCGAGCTGTTGCACGTGTATTATCACCAACGCATTCTTTTCTTATTTGTCCAGAACAGCATTTGCACGATGGCTCCCAGTACTATCATACTTCTACTATCTCATCAGCTTGGTCTTCTTTACTATCGTTCTTTGTTATGGAGAAAATCCCGGCGACCAAGAAAAATGTGTGATGGATGGAGTGCCTCGTTTTGTATGTACGATGGGCTTGGTTGGCGTGTATTCCCCCGCTGTAGACCAGCTTTTCAAAACAGAAGCTCTTCAGGAGGTGGTGTTGCGCATCAAGAAAGCGTCCTCAAATCACTAGAGATGGTCGCAATCTGCATGAGTGCGTCGTTTTAGTCTTTGTTTCAATTTGTGATGTCGTTTTTTATGGATAATCAAGCTTCCTTTTCGTCAGTTTTTCATCAAAATCGCCGTGTCAGAAATCCTGATCAAATCTTTTCATTCATCGATAGATGGCATTCGCGTTGTCCCTCATCTGCCAGTACGCTAGCGGACGGATGTATTATTTTATGTCACATCGTCCGCTCTTCCTTCGCATATAAGAGTACATGTAGAGTGCCCTAGACACCTTTAGAGACAGCGAGTATGCACTATATAGTACCTGTACCTGGATGAAATTAAGTATAAAGCAACGGTCGGAGACTGTGGCATGCATTCAATTCGCTAGTCGCAAGGACCTTCAAATTTTATTTTTTCAATCTGATAAATATAAAGTTAGTAATATAGTAAGATGACGTACTCACCCGAACAATTCCAAGCTAACAAGGAGCGCATTAAGGCGGCGCAGAAGCGCTACTATCAGCACACTCGCGAAGCTCGTTTATCCTATCAAAAGGGGTACGACGACAAGAATAGAGAGCAGATTCAAGCGAAAGACCAAAATAGAACCTAACCAACGCGAAAGCGAACTTAACGGGGAAACCGAACTTAATTAATTAAATTGTTTTTAACTCAGATAAAAAGTCAAGACCAATATAGGCGATCACCCCTACATCCTGTAAGGTATCAACGACCCGTTTGCCAGATATCTGAATTAATTAATTTCAGATTTTTTTTTGTAGAAGACTATGATATAAAGTCCATCCTGATACAAGATCCAATTATCCTGGGAGACCAGCTTGCTGGTGGTACAGCCTCACAAACTTTAATTCGTCGCCGAAATGTATTCCCAATGCACGCAACATTCGCGAAACATTTATTCCACCGACGATTCTCTTGATTGTACTTTTATTACTTACTTCACTATTGTTACTGGTAAGTTAGTACTATTTAGAGACCAATGCCGTGCTTCAAGCTCTGGATGGTGACTGGTACCGGTACGAGTGTCTATTGGCTAGCGTGAGCATGGTGCTGCCTTACTGGGGCAGCTTCTTGCTGCTAGAGCAGCAGTAAGCTTAGCAACAAGTACTATGATGATGATCAGCGGCGTTTGCTAACAGAACCCTGAAACATCTTAAGCTACTGCACGACACGCAATTTCTTTGATCGGGGGGTACGCGGTAGTTCATAAGTAGCAGCCACTTTTATTGCGATATACTCAAAGCTATCCAGAATTTGGCGTAGGCTGATGCCATCCATTTTGGTTTCGACTCTCAGAGCTTCCTTGTGCTACCTACCGCTCGTAATATTCGCATTGCTGCTCGCCATATTCGGCTCGCGCCTTAGTCTGCGTGTTCTACTACTAAAACAACAGGAACTTACTTTAAACCAATTGAATCCGCGTTTTCTACCTCTAAAACAACACGTATCCATCTGAGAAGAATAATAGTCGATTACCGATTAAATGCCTTCTCAACTTGCTATGCACCAACTAATTATTCTTGCGTGTGGGAATTTAGTCAGTGGCTGGAAGACAACACCTGTGCGATGTGTGAGATGTAGTTAAACGTGCCGTATTTTGAATATGTCTGGGTTTCTTCGTTGAAAATCTCCAAAGAAGTTGGACGTTGCAAGCGCCTTCAAGATCTTTGCAAAGGTTTGATGTTACGATTTGTCGATGTAGTGCGCACCGAATGTACTACAACAGTCGTTTAGATTGCGTTTAGTGTAATCATCAGCGATTCCGGGTCAATGACTTCGAAACAGAAGCAGTTGCGTTATTTGTATCGATGGGGAAGAGCGATGCACCCATGTATCCATCTTAAATCAACATGTATCTGCGTGTTCTACCTCTAAACAACAGGAACTTACCTGAATTTTGTGTTTTAAAAAAATCGATTCTGTGATAAATCGCTTACCATATACTGTACATGTATATATGGTATAGCGATTTCCAAAATCCAGGTCAGAACCAGAATTTTAGAGAATTATCTTATATAATCGCGGATGGTTGATGACCAAAGCTGCGGTCACTTTGCACAGGAGCTCAACCGCGCTATTGGTTTCGCAGAAGTTACTCTCGGATTTCGCATTTCGGCTGGGCACTTGCCGGGTGCCTGCAACCTTCTAGCCGATGCCGGGTCACGAGCGTGGACGCCACCCTACGACAAAACCTGGACTAACTTTACATCTTCATGGATACAGGATCCGATATCGGAACGAGCGCGCTTCATCTACAAAACGTTCTCAACGATCTGCAAGCCCGATCCCTTTCCACTGACAGCCACCGCAAGTACGCTGGAACATGGAAGGAGTGGACCGACTGGTGCAACGAGCAAGGATTTGCACCATGGTTGGCAGGCGACAACCCCAACGAATCTCATCAGCTGGCCCTCTTTGCGGTCGCACGCTGGTTACCTCACAACAACCAACCCGGCAACGCCACAAGTACCGTGCTGTCCAAAATCAGCCAAGTCTCTTGGCATCATCGTCGATACCGAGGAATCACGGTCGGGTTAAACGCGGGGCATCAACTCGCAGAGCAAGGGATGCTCCGGGGGTCACGTCCTCCAAACCAAAAAGAACATGTCACCCCGCGAATCCACCGACACTTCAGAAAAAGTTGCAACTTCAGCACAGCCCACGGTCGCGTCCTATGGGGGGCTGCTCTCATGGGCTACTTCTTTCTGTTGCGCCGTAGCGAATATTTGGCAGACAAAGGACGCATGAAGGCATACACTATACGATATGCTGATGTGGTGTGACACACGCTGGACGGAAGACGAGCTCAACAGGAATACGAAGCAGCATCAGTTCGTGTGAAGTTTCGCGGCAGCAAAAATGACCTGCAAGGCAAAGGGGAAACAAGAATTTTAGAGCGGACCGGAGTTTGGTGGGCCTGTCCTGTGCGGGCGGCCTGGCATCTGATCACGCACCAACAGCTAAACAGAATATCTTGTGACGAATCTATCTGCAGTGTAGACGAAGGCACGCCTATCACAGCATCCGACATGATGAAGGCCATAAAACTAGCCGCAGCAGCAGCGCGCGAGGATCCCAACCGGTATGGCACGCTCTCAATGCGCAGCGGTGGTGCCACTGCTCTCTTCACCTCTGGCGTCGATCGTCTGGCTATTAAGCGATTTGGACGCTGGAAATCTGACGCATATGAACGCTATACGCGTATTGACGGACAAACACTTTCCGGTCTAGCCACGAGCATGATTTCCGACAATCACTCAAATTCCATACTTCGTCAAGCACGGCTTCACCTTCTGGTCCACCAAATCCACGCCAATCCTATTGCACCAAGCAGAATCGACGACCCGACGCGGAATCGAGTGAACTAAGCCACAGGACTCAGACAAACCTGCAGTTCAAGCACGTCGGGTATTTCTTTTGTCCAGTCAAAGCATGACAACGACGTTGCAGACCACGCTGCACCGCTTGACGCACTTTCGAAACTGCCCCGATCGTGCCCCGTCCCCCACTTTCAATTTGGACAAACGTCAAGTTAGCATCTAGCACCTAATGCTCTTAACGTGTAGCGAGCAGACATGGCGAGAAAATTCGTCGAAGCCGCTGCCTCTCACGGCCTTCGACGGGGCCAACAAGGCCGCCGCGCACCTCATGAAGCCTAAGGCCATTCTGTACACCACTGTGCTTCTGTTGTGAATGCATCCGTTCTAGAGCGGTTTACCGCTGTACAACGACACGGATGAGTGCAAGCCAATCGAAGCTCGAGTAGACGTTCGCTGTGAACGCCTGAATCTTCGGCGCCATGGTAGGTTCGCTATGCTGCGGCCATTTCAGCGTCAAGTATAGCCACAAGAATCCCTCGTGGGAAACTGTATCTTCATTAACGTCGGTGGTGTAGTGCAGGCATCTCTTTGGATATTCGCTCTGGCCGCAGCATCTTGCCATTGAGGCCACGGTACCAATGCGCGGCTTGGTTCTGTGGTCAAGGAGCTGTCGATGAATTCGTACTACTCGCCTACGGAGGGGCTCGGTAGCTGAATCGGCGACAAGTCCATCCGTCCGCTGAGTTGGAGGGAACTTCGTCGGGCGTGCACGATTTTGGTCATGTACATCGATGAGATTTCCGGGTCAAATGTCATAAAAATAGAGTTGCCGCGGGAACTGATGTCCAAAAATAGAGTACTATGTTCGCTATTTGTATAAAGCTACGAACTTAACTAACTTGTACTGTATTTTGGAAATACAGGTATTGACTCGGGGCAGATCCAGTACTTTTCTACTGGATTATGGAAATTCCTCAGAATCCGGATTTCAAATCCTAGGAAAGGTCCAGGAATGGACAATGAGCCATGTCGTTTACCTTATTACTAGAGGAAGTGCATGCCGAGGTGCTCCGCCGATGTACTTAAGCAGGGAATGTTCTACTGAGGTGCACAAATGTGAGACTTGAATCCTAACGCGATATGTTCAATATCGACCTTTTAAACGATTTGTACGTCGCGGCGAAGACTTTCTACGGATATTAAACATATGCGCCAGTTGTACACTATTCAGTATTCGACACTCGCGGTATACATGCAATCAGTCGCCCCCGTTGTCTTTAGATCATTATGATGAAGTTTTCACAAAAGTGTGGCGGTTGAGCATGCTTCTGGCTTGCGTGACAGATAAAAAGCCTTCTAGGCGCGCTGGACAGCCAACGAACACATTGATAGATCCACACTGCATGTCTTCGTGCCATAGCTAAAACGTTTCTAACGGCAACCATACGTTCTATCGAAAGCAGAGCAATATTGGTATTTTCACACCTATCTAAAACGTTAAAACGATTCCCCGTTCATCGATCCGCGCCAAGCCGTGTCTCTGGCGCTGTTATTTACTTCTGCAGTGTGCGAGTGTTGTACCAACTTCCATTTGTGCTGAAGAAGTACCAGTTGCTGACCCAGCATAAGTTTCAACTTGTGTTGGGACTATTAAAATAGTCCGAATGATAATCATATTGTTTTTTACACTGTGATCGAGGTCTTATCACGTCCAACAGTGTATCCTGTGATCATTTAGCACCGTAAGTGTCATAGCACTATAAGGAAAAATAATCTGCTTCTGCACCTGATGTATATTTTATTGTTTGTAAAAACACTTACTAGTGTTTGGTACTGATTGCTAGTGTGCAGCCTCATTGATACATGTATGCATTCGAACCTTGACAACCCGACCACTGCGACGTGGTTTTACTGATCCCATCAACATGTATTTAAAAAAACGGTGCAATGATTTGGGTTCCCCGCTTGATCACAATGATGGTGTGGCTACGAAATGACGATACGGTAAATGTAGTAGACACTGTATACTTGCGTCGCACGGGTATGAGGCATGCATCCTCACGAACCACACGACATTACTGTGACAATACCTTTGATTCTCATCCACAAACACCTCGGACCCCATTCCGCAATTTGCCTAGCGCGCAACCGTCTTCCCTTCGGATCAAGAGCTACAGTCGACCACCAATGCGCCTCTCCTACGCTTTCCTAATAGTTGCCGCTGCGACCACCACATTTCTGGCAAGTGGTAACGCCGCCACTATATCCTCCGACCGCACCACGGAGGTTTCGACAATGACGTCGCCAGACATAGTTGCTTCGCTTGGAACGGGCCAGACTACGAGTGGCGGAAAGAGGTTCCTGCGCTACCACAGCAACGAAGATCGCCGTGAAACGGTGGACGAGGAAGACGGAGATGGAGAAGAAAGAAGAGGAAACAACCTTTTCTCGACGTCCAAACTCGATGAAATGCTCAAGGGGACAAAACGTTTGAAGAGGTTCGCGAAGTGGAAGGAATTCGGTTACAACCCTCACAACCTCCCTTCCGCCGTGCAAAGCAACACGTACGACGAACTCCGTAAGAAGTTCCACACCTGGTATTACTACCGCAGTGGCTAAGGCTCGATAAGAGTCTTCAGTGACCAGTGAACCCTTTGCTGAGGATGATCTAGCTGGTTGTCGAATGCGTAACTCTTGAATAAAGCTGTATAACTGATACTTTGGCATCGACTTTATACTAACCATGTTACGGTGCTCGACGTGAAACAATATCTTCTATTGCGACGTGGTAGGCGGCGGGAGAGGTCCAGCTACTGTCAGTGTCACCCCATGCAGAGTTAAACGCTTGAGGAACGACGGTGGAAACCTGGCGGGTATGCGTTTGGAGGACAGGTGGTTGGTACTTGGGCTCGCAAATGGTGGAAATCAAAATCGTTTGACAGTTCGGGTACACGCACCCGCCCGACGGCAATTTCTGGTACCCTGACTTACCCTGTTCGTTTCACTACCAAGAAATCAAATCTGAAGATGTACTGTAGTAAGCGAGGTTACAAGTCGAGAGTCTTCTGTGGATGGCTGTAGGATGTTGCCATGTTCCTCTCAGTTGACGATATCCATATTTGATCGTTCTACTAGAACAACATCCAGCTAGTTTGTCAGCAAAAACTGGGCCGAAGTCGGCACCAAGTTTAATAAGAACTTAAAACACGATGGCAGCAAGAAAGTGAGATAACGTTAGGATAATTCTACAATTCTACGCCACTCGCACCTGGCAACGGGGCGGGTTAGGCGACATGCGCCCATCTTGCGCCACATCTTCGAGAGTCCACACGCCGAAACACCTCAAGATCCAGCTCTTTCAGACCATGATCCCGAACCTGGGTTTCCTAAAGCACTATTGCAATAGTATGGAGGCTTATCCATGCAATATCAAAATGAAATATTCCAGAAATACATTACCACATTCTTACACTTGGAAATACACCTTGCATATTTTCGTGTATATGATTGGCTGAAATAGAGATCTGGTTGGTGTAAAAATAATTCTTCTAAGTTTGCAAAATAAATTATGGTTCGGAGTATTTCTGAAAATGTATTATTGTACGGTAAACGTGGCAATTATTGATTGCCATATACCATAGTATATTTTTAGGGAACACTGGCCCGTGGGGCAAGGTGCATGCGGGCGGTAAGGTCGACGATAATATCAAGAAGACGGAGCGGATTGCCCTTCGGTAGCGCGGTATTCTGCCAACTCCTTGGATGTACATCAATATGCTGGGCGAGGACAGTTTCGAGCAGGCTAAGCCCACGCCTTCTTTGCCAAGAAGGTGGAGAGACACTACGAGGTGGTACTTCGCGGTGCCAAGAACGTGCGTACAAGTTCATCATCAGTTTGGGCTTCCTTAGCCTGCTATAATTAATTGCCACGGGTGCACACTACATGCAGACGGTGGGTCAGGTCACGACTCGTGTACGCATCTACATCTACGTGTAGATTGGAGTACGCGTAGGAATACGTAATGTATGTGTATACTAAAAATTTACGCGTTTCTTGCTCACAAAAGTCACTTCGACAGGAACCATTGTCGGGGCCAAGAACAAGATGTTGAAGGTGAAGCTCGATATATAATCTGGCCAAGAAGACAATGACAACAACGATCAAGGATCCCAATAGGAACATTCAAAAGACGACGGCCAAGAGAATCAAGAAGTCCAAGGTGAATACAAAGATGTGTTTTCTCTATAATGTATAACAGGTTTGATGCTGTTAATAATATAAGCTAACAGTCCTACGGCATGTAGATGTATACCAAATTGCTTCAACGCGTATCCTGCGCACCCCGGGTGGTTACTCACGACCGCACGTACTCGTGAGCCCTCCCCGGCAGCAAGACCAAGCCGCACTGGACGTGGGTAGCAGTGTCACTTCGTGTGCAACTTCCCGCTCCTCACGGACTATGAGTAAATCAAGATGCTGTCTCGACGTATCCAGTAAGCGGCCTGCAAATGTGCTGATCAAACTTACACACTCGGCTCCATAACTACGCGTGGTCCCAATGTCTCCCTCCTGCTTGTGTGCTTCTCGTAAACTACGTCTCGACACAATAACAAAAGCAAGCTCAACTCAAAGTGAGATATCTGTAAGTCATTACACAGTATCCAGACTAAAAAATGCAGCAGCCTTGCATAAAAAAAGTCTCCATCACCCACGCTAACGCTAGTGTGTCCAATAGCATCGACCTCCCTTTTCTCGATGCACCGAGCATTTTTTTCGAGCGCTTCAAATAGTTTGGTCTGATTGTCGCCTTGAATCTATTTATTAACTTTTTTAGGGGGGTAAGACATCCTCTATTTTGTTAAGCTTTAACTATAGAGTCCTGTAATTGTTGGAGGCAATGCCTGATCAAACTGTTGGGGGATTTATTTACTTTAAAGCGACATCACCATCTTGTAGTGTCTTCACCCGACGATTCTGCTCTTGGATCTACTACAATCCGTGGTTTTATCCGCCGTCTAATCGGCCGGGAAAGCTTTGGAGCATTCGTTGTGTTATTCACGACGCAAACCGTCAGGCCGGAGTAGGAGCCCGGACCTGGCCAAATTATGCCGTGCTTGGATTCATTAGTCCTTCCAAACTCTACCAGGTTGATGGCAGTGCTTGGAAAATAAAATCTAAATTGTACTGGATTATGAGGAAAAAATAATCCGTTATTCCATATCTGGAGGTTCCCGTAATAAGTAATTGCAATAATTATTCCGTATTATTGGTATATTATTGGTGGTATTGTAGGGTATTTACTACTATTTTCTAGATTTTAGTAAGACGTTTAGCTTAAGAATCTGGTATAAATCCAATATACTTATTATAGGTACAATTTGATATTATACGGGAGGCTTGGAAATCCAATAATCCGTTATTCCGTCAATATAATACTATAATTATTTTATTATAATTATTTTTCCGAGCACTGGTTGATGGTATGAAGAAACTTGCAAATAAGATAATCATCCACATGATTAAAAAAAAAACCTGGCTGAGAAAGATGAGTCACGGTGCAGTGTTAACTAAGGAGACCAGTCGAGTGCACTCCAACAAAGTTGTCCCCTTCGTTCCGCATAGTGCAACCTGTAACATTGTCTTTGGCATCCTATTCGTCGAGTTCGTCGTATAAACTCTGAACTGTGACGCAAAAGCAAACGACTTTAAGACAGGAAATAGTTGAAGGCAGGTTGAGCGCATCTCAAAATGCACTGAACAATTGCAACGGCTGCATGGCTTATTTGATATTTACTGCCATCTCCACTCACCTAGAGTATCTGGAAAGAACTTCTGTTCTGTATACCGGTGATTGGCTTCGCACGAAACGATAGTTTTGGTACTTGGAAAGGGGATGACATGGCCTTCCCGTGACTCGTTATCGACAGGGAAAGAGCTGCTAAAGGAATTTCTTGCATAGGGAAATTCATTGGACTGTAGCTAGGGTAGATAGATTGAAATCTTTCTGTTTCATTGAATTGGTGTTTACTGTTTAGGACGTATCATTAGAACACTCCCAGCATGATTCTGATATCAATATCGCTCCTCCCAAAACCTTCTAATATGACCGTTTTCGCTATCAGTTCATTTTTCGACCCTCCACCCAAAGGGTTGTGCCGCTGATTTAAGTCGATCTTCTTTGCCTTTTCATTCAGTGCCATGATATACTTCACATAGGTGCTGAAGCCGTCAGCATTCTGTACAGCTGTAGGAGCGAATCCCTCCAATTTGAGGTCATTCCAGGCAGTCGTTGTGACAGCTTTCTCCTTGAGCCAGCCATCCACTTTAAATTTCTGGAAAATCTTGAAATTCGAGTTTTCTGTCAGAGCTTTTCCCGCCAGTCCATTGATCCCCAGCTTGGTCAGGACGTACTCGTCGGGCCTTTTGTTGTTAACCCAGGATTTGACCCGCGCTTTCATTTTCCACTTCGTGATGCCAGATTTGATGCTCGACGGTATGGTAAACCCCCTCTCTTCAGCGTCCGTCGTCTCAGTTACTCGCAGTAGCCTGCCACCTTGGCTGACCTCTCCCGCTGTCGTGAATGTAGCGAGAAGAGTGAACGACATCAGCAGTAGGAAGCGAGCCATCAAGCCCATGATTTCCTGAGGTGTGCGAGGTTCGACGTCGGTGGAGAAAATAGCGAACTGGTGGATTTGAGAACAGGAAGTCGGTGGTTCTTGACCATGGAATCGCAGGCTGTTATACAGAAACTAGCCATGAGAAGATCTACGATGGGAACTCGTTGAGTGGCTTGTCGGACAAGTGTCAAAATGATGGGGTCCATGTACACTAAGCATCAAGAATGGGTACACTGATCGGTGCTTCTTTTTATGCATGAAAGCTTTGCCTCGACAAAGCTCAAGATCGAGGGGATCTCTTGAAAAATGTATCGTGCGCTCTGTATCCTCAGTTTGGAACTGTATTTTAGCTTGCCAACTGTCGAATCGACAGTCGACAGTGCCGCAACTGGGCTCTAACTCACCCTCGAAGTTTTTGGTAAATCAACTGAAGTACTACACAAAAATAAGTCACCACTAAATGTATTGAAACATTAAGTCGGTAAGGGCGGAGGAACATGTAGCTACGGCCATTTACCAGAACCCATACAGTACGGGCTTTCTGAGCCATCGTGCTTCTATTACGCAATGGAATCAAAGCAGCATATTTTTACAGATCAATTGGAAATTCTGTAGGACGTCTTGTACTGCCGCCCCTCTCTAACGGCGTTGGCTGCACTGAGGCACATGCTTTTTTCGAAAGGTGACAAGTGAAGATGGTAGACGAATGTATGTGTATTTCATCGCAGCAGTTCACTCGTTGGTCCTTATTGGTGCTGCTGAATGGGCTAATGGAGGTGGTCAACACTTTAGCAGTTTAGCATCAGTAACTGGCATTTTTAGATTGCTACTTTCTTGTTTAGCTTGTCAGCTATGTATACGTTCAGCACTTCATTTGACTTACTTGTTTGGACACTGCATCTTACCTACTAAAGAATTGTACGCATTGAACATTGTCGAAGTCTCAAAACTCGACAAATTACTTGGTCGCGTCGTGGGTATCGCCGCTTAAAGTCGTCGTTGAGTTTCGCAGTGCTCTAAGAGGCTGGCCATGCTTCTCATTGGAAATTTGGGGGCCGTCGAATGGAAGGACGCCGAGTAGAACGAACTCTTGTGGCTGATGGGGTGGGGTAACGCTTGGACATCAGTGAGGTGGGGTCGGGTGACTGGAGGAGATTGCATCCGGTTCTTTTGCAGCAGCAAAGTCAGCGGTGGAAGCTGAGTGGGGGGTGTCGATCTCATCGGCTCGTTGGTAAGTGGGAATTGAGCCCTTGGGGAGCAAACCATTGGCGTTGAGGATGGTAGGTCACTAACCGACGTCGGGGAGCTGTTAAAACGTATCTTCTTGTCGTGACTGAGTGAAAGCAGCAACTCCGCCATTGACAACGGAGGCGAAGGAGGTGTCGTCATCCGAGTGGCGAAAGCTTCAGCGTTTCTCTGCTTCTCGGCAGCGCGAGCTTCACGACGGAGCTTGGCCTTGATGGTGCGGTACGGCCAGCGGTACTTCCTTCGTTGGCAGTTGCGTTTGAGCGTGATCGGAGCCACTTTAAGGCGCCGAGCTGCGTCGTCTTGACGGTAGACCGAGTACTCCATCAGAGTTTCAATGGAGAAGTCGAATTTGATTCGGCTTTTGCGAGCGGGTGGGGGAGACTCAACGTCTGTCTTGACCGACGACGGAGACGATGGCGAAGACGGCGTTGACGGTGGAGACATGGTCATGAAGATGAGTGAAGTGGAGCTGAGCTGACGGTGTTGATCCGTTGAGTGGAAGGTGAATTGAGAAATGAAAAGAGATTGAGGCGACGAAAGCTGCAACAAGACTTTGGTCACCGCAAGTGTTTGGCGACTTTGTTCAAGGTCGGAACGGTCATAGGAGGGTGGACCAAGTCCCGGTTAAACGAACGTTGGTACCAGCAGCTTGTAGGGCTCTGACAGCCAGAGCGTATCGGCTCCTTGTTACTTATTGTCACGGTAGCCGCGAAATTCTGGATGCTATGGGACGTTCGTCTTGCAGTTCGAAGCCAGTGACGGCCACTACTGTGAATCATACGGGGCAGACCATCGTTCTACAACTCCGGATGCAAATTCCTTCCTAAGCAATCCACCTCGCCTTACTTGGTGACAAGATAGAGAGCCCACGCATGAGAGTTGGCCATCGACATCTTATTTGCGCTGGCTTGGCATGTTCTTCTGCCCGCTCGGTCCGACGATGAACAGAGTCACCTCTTCGCACCCCTTCACCGCTGAAGAGCCATAGAGAGTAGGAATCTTTTAGAGCGAGTACAGGTACATGTATTATAGTGTGGTATATACAGGCAGCTCATCCTTTGTCGTGTCTCGGGTCAACATGGAGTTGTACACAAACGTTGGGACTCGCCACATTCTCGGTGATACTTGAATCCGCGTAGAAGCCTCGAACGGAGCCCATCGACCGGCATCGCCTAGTGTCTTAGTACCACGTGGGACCTGAGCCAACTTCGAATTTCGTTGGTGTCGACGAAAGATGACTATATTGAAGAGCTCAAGGCGTGTTAAACGGATGGAAAGCAGCGTGACTCACTTCAACAGATGCACAGCGAGGACGATGGGTTCGGATAGTAACTTGTAGCATAAGAACTCTTATGTACTCGAAATAGACAACAGGTTCTCGTATAAAAATACCCAAATAATCTAAAGTAGAAGTCGGAGTCGGAGCCATCATCAATGGTGGCATCCGAGGTCTTGTCAGTTGAAAGCCGGTTGGGAAACAAGCAGAGCATGTCCCTCACGAGACGCAATGTGGGTCAAGGTCAAGTGTCGGACTCTGCAGAGCGAGATCGCAGCGGCTCGTCGATCTGGGAAGGTGAAGCTGATGAATACTGGAAGAACATGGAGCCGGCCAGACGTTGCCGTAGAATCACCAACTATCTCGGCGGACTTGTGGTCGTCGTACTGCTCTGTGGTGGAGTCTTTGTTGGCGCTCGAACGGCGTTGGATGCTGACAACATCGCAGCGTTAAAAGCCAGATTCACGTTCCCAGTTATCGCTGTCACTCCGGAAAATGCCACCAATGTCGACACCGTCGTGGCAAATACTGCACCAGTTGCAGCTCCTGAGACTGCAACAACGACAGTGTCGATAACTCCTGCTGCAGAGCCCGTTCCGGTTGAAATGGATCAGGAGCTACTGCGTGGCCGCTGCCGAGTGCGCGGTGTGCAGTCTCGTTGGCACGAAGAAACGTGCAGGAAGCTCTGCGTCCGGTACATTGCAAGTTGTTAAATGGTCTTGATGATCGTCACTAACTCTCCGTCTGTGATGTTACAGAGATCCACACAATGCTGCGTGTATGAACGGCTGCTCGTACGGGTCCCTCACGGTGACCAAGCTCGTGTGTGACGAGATGGTGGCGGCCGAGGCCGCGTCAGCCTCACGCTGCCCAGACGGCGTGAGCTGCATGGAGGCGTGCCGTGCTTATGACGACGAAACACCCTTCCCAGACCTGCGCAATTCGTGCGTCCGCGGCTGCTCCAACATTGTACCTTCAGCCTGTGCTCGCTCTCTTCAGATTTACGGGGACCTCGCCAAAGGTACGCTTCAATGAACTCTAAGACCAACAAGATAGCAACCACCTACCAACACGACGCTAAAGCAATAACATGCAAATTTATCCACATGACTACCATCCTAGTACAATTGCAAAACTACATTACACACTGAAGAAGTTTTACGAGTTTGTCGTGACGTGTTCCAACTACAGAGACGGGAATCTCACAACTGGGGGCCGTAACCTCGTCGCCAAGTCACTGCACCTCCTCACATTACGCATCCCGATTGTACCCGTTCGCTGTAGTCGCGTTGTATCATGAAAAGTTGCGCCCGCCATCTCAAATGTGTGGGCTCCAATGTTTCTGACGTGGATGGACCCGATCCCATCGAAATATTGACTTAGAAATCTTTGCAAAAGTCTCCGCTGTCTGGTCTGGGGTATCACGAGGGCCGCTCCGTCTTGCGCTGGTTAACACAGACAATGAACTTTTCGGCATGTGGGGCGCATTGATCTTGGAGCTTTCCAGGCTCGGATCCATAGCTATTGGTAGAGTAGTTCGGGGATATCAGCGAGTCTACTGTGATGGGAGTCCTGAATTGCGTCCACATACAAACTTTCAAACTAATCTGAAATCTGGTGTCATCAATTGCACTTCAACATCCCAGTCTCTTGACCAACTCCATACAACTAGAGTAGAGTAGTAGTGAGACCCCCTCGTCGCTTCCTATTAACAAGAGACGCAGGTAGCCCACCTCAATGCAACGCCTCACTTCCGACGGCTCATTCTACAACTTACTCACTGCGACTCAAGTGTCTTGAAACCATGAACACTATCATCAACTTCCCCACTACCGTCACCTGTACTTCTCCACCATCGACGCCACCCAAGGCTAAAGTCAGTCGTAAACGTTTGGCCCCCACCATCCACCCAGACGACAATCAAGACAAGAAGAAGCGCAAAAGTCGAATCGTCTACAAGTTCGACAAACCTTTTCTATCGCAGTATTTCCACATGCCTCAGAAGCAAGCGGCCGAGGTCATAGGCGTCTCCGTCATCACCATCAAACGCTGCTGCAGCCGTGAAGGCTTCAGGTGGCCCTTCCGTGCCAACAAGTACAAGAACGGCAACAAACCCGTGCGATCCAAGAAGGGACAAGCGTTCCACCGGCTACCGCTTGACTGTCTCAAGGTGGAGGATGAAGCTGCAACCGACGGCGACACTGACACGGAGAGTGTCGACGACGACGAACTCGTGAAGAAAGACTACGGCCAATTGCTCATCTCGTTACACAAGACCCCGATCAACCCCGAACTGTTGTGTGCGAACTGGATGCAAGTGTAGAGTGGAGGTGGTACAGTAGGTCACGAAGTGACTTGGCGCACAATGCGCTTGAGTGGTAACCGGTTATATATTCTTTCCCTTTCGTTTAGTGTTTGGTGTTGGTTTGCTGGAAGAGATTGTTTTGGAGAGAGTCGACACAGCATCTCACAACAAAACCAGAACGTACGCTTGCCTCACTGAAAAAACTTCCCGTGGTGAAAGGCAGGACTTGAATGTTAAGTGTTTTTTTTTTTCAAACGGCAACATCATGTTGCCTCATGCAAGGGCGTCATTCATAAATTCAGCAAATTGTTACCAACAAAGACAAAGATTTATTGCAATTTGAGGATCCATCCGTGCTACACAAGGAGATGGATGTTTGCGTTTACAATACTTTTGAAGTAGCAGAAAGATAAAGCAAGCAAAGCCAAATATTGCCTCAAGCAGGGGTCCGCAAATGGTTTGGACTATGGATGGAAGGGTCAAAATTTCGCTTCCATCCATTATTGGGCCATAGTCCATAATGGAAGAAACCCATAGGCCTTGAAGATGTATCATTGAGCATCACCCAGAGAGCATTCTGACGGAGCTTATCTGTAGCAAACTTTTGTCTTATTCCTACCAAAGGGGTTCTATAACGTTAAAGAGTCAATCCTAGCATTGAATAGGTGGCGGAAAGAGATTATGTGAAGCAGATGAGGGATGCAGTACGTCACACTTGCTATTTGTATTGGGGGACTATGGGTTTGCTCCATTTTTCCCGCTTCCATCCATTATGGCCATACCATTGGTTTTTACGTACCCCTGGCCTCAAGACGAACTCAAAATTATCGTTATTACTGTATATGTACGCAAAATTGCTACATCCGGATCCGCATTGTGAGATCTTTCGATTCGTGCTGAAAACCAGTAGTAAACACATGTGACTGACGGTATACTGTGGGTCCGACCACAAGTAGCACCTTCGAAATTATCCAAGCTTTATACGTACAGAAATGTTAGCCCACCCGGAAAGAGTCGGTGATCCCCGCTATCCTGGTCTTCGAATACCCAGATTCGTGTTAAACCGCCAGATGCAACCATCGCTGGATAGATCTCATCTAACGTGTCGTCCAGCCTCTTTCACCCCACGAATAGAAGATCTCCGCATGACTGGCAAAGTCCAACATGGCCTCCGATAAACTTCCCTACACAACACACCGCAATTCTCAATATACCGGCTCCGGCACAATCCAATTCACCAACAATGTCCAACTACTTCGTCATCGACGCACGCTTCAGCTTGAACAATGACCCCAACTATCTTCCCTCTAGCAATCGTCAAGTGCACCACTGTGCAGCTCAAGAACCATTCACCATGTCTCGTCGTGGCAAAATGCCTCGAGCACGCAGTGGCTCCATCTCCATCGCGTCGCTTAGTGCATTTCCAACTTCTCCGGTCAACCGGTTTGCCCAGTCCATGGGACCCGAACGACATAAGCCGACAAAAGAAAATGTTTGGAGACGACACACCACCCCAGCAATGTCAACTCGTCGTGGTGACTACTACTTTGCTGATTCATGGGACTTTTCGTACGCCGCAAAATCCAACCGACGAAGTGTGTGGAAACGATTCACGGAGAATGTGGACAAATGTGTCTTCCGAGTCATGAGCAAGTTTTACAAGTAAAGTGTCGAGAATAATTGGTCGCGTATGGTTGTTTAGTCGCCCCTCATCGAGCCCAATGGTAGGCAGACGGAGGGGATGTCGATATTTAAATAAAATCGGTCCACGACCACTGCAATTGTATGCATTGATGTCGGGAGAATGCTGAATTGACATTGTTGCTGCATCATCCGTGACTATTTTCTCAGAAATAATCCCCGATAGCGATCCCAAGAAAATAATTTTCAGGATGGCTAAGACGTTTAGCGTCGTGAATGCCACATCGAGTTCTCCAAAACCTTTTCCAATCGAGTAGAGAACGTCTGCTCGTATAAAACCACGGATTTCAGTAGATTCAAGAGCAGAATCGTCTACAAGATGGGGTTGTTGACTGGATGACTAACTAGATTCAAAAGGCGAGAATCGAACCAAACCGTTTTAAGGGCTTAAATACATCGATTGGTGCACCGAGAAAAGAGTGGAAGATGCTGTTCTCGGGAGGTTAATGGTCTACTTAAGTACTCGTTACTAATAGTCAAATGGTTCACCGGGTACGTGGAGCGAGTAGATTGCTCAGTCATGCTGAACTCGCAGCTCTCGTACATGCATTTGGTTATGGGAGCAATAAATGCTTGTTTCCCGGACTCACAAGATAATTCGAGAGCTCAGAAAACTTAAAAGTATACCAGACTCGGATGGATATGCCATTCAACCGTACAGTAGCGTGCGTTTTCCCATCGCTGATCTCTTCATGGCTAGATTCTGCAAAACAGCCCGCAAGTGCGTGGTCGGGTTCAATGACAACCCACATTCAACCAATTCCTGTTCTCCACTCCACCAGTTCGCAATTTTCTCCCCCGACTTCAAACCTCCCAAACCCCAGGAAATCACGGGCTTAGGGGCTTGCTTCCTATTGCTGACAGCGTTCACCCTACTCGCTACCTTCACGATAGCGATGGAGGCAAAAGGTGCGTAAAATATAATTATTGAAGAAAATACATTGGGATTTTTTAATTTAATGATTAGTTATCGACAATTTCATGAATTGTTCAAAATTTAACGTGGCACTCCATGCAATCCGGGCTATACATACCTCGTGTTTTGCATAAAAACTCAAGTGTGATAATCTACTTTTGCACAGTTGGACCTTGTTAGCTTCGTTTTACCCTCATTTACACAAAATGAAGTGCTCACCAGACCTTGTATGCATGTGGGCCTGTAGAAAATTGGTTACAATGTAGAACAATAATTGAATTATTAATTTTGCCAATGTTGACTCTTAATCCATCTTTTTAATTTTCCCACCCGTCAGCCATGGTGAAAGGCTATTGCGAGTAACTGAGACAACCGACGCTGAAGAGAGGGGGTTTACCATACCATCAAACGGCAAGTCTGGCTTCACGAAGTGGAGAATCAAGTCGCGGGTCAATTCCTGGATAAAAAGTAAAATTTACGTCCTGATTAAGCTGGGAGAAAGGAAAAGCCCTGACGGAAACTCGAATTTTAAGATTTTCCAGAAATTTAAAGTTGATGGCTGGCTCAAGAAGAATGCTTTGAAAACGACGTCCTGAAAAGGACCTCAAGTTGGAAGAGGATGCTGGCGGTTTCGGTACGTATGTGAAGTATGTCATAGCGCTGTAATGAGACAAGTTTTCTAAAAAAACAAAATCGACTTTATTCGCTTTCTCAGAAAGCGAATAAAATCGATTTTTTTAGGGGGGGGGGCGATAGAGCTCAGTATCATGCTGGGATAAAGGATTGATATATTTATACGTCCTACACAATAACAACAACAATTTCAATGAAGCAGAAAGGATTCAATTATCCACTACTTCTTAGTATTATTAAAGTATAGTTCATTGCATGTTCCTTTGCCCGAGATTCGTTTAGCAGCTTATTCCCTTCCACTATCTCGTTCGGGTTTCACACAGCGTACGCGGCACGTGAAGGCGGCATGGGTATGACGCCCATGGCTTTTCCCCTTCTAGTACCAGTACTATCGTAACGTTCAAAGTCAAACATCGGCATACAAGAAGCACGTGTCTCCTCTTTCAGACTCCTACGCCGGTGCGTTCGAGTTCTTTAATGTAGCGATAATTCCATATATGAGTCCAGCACTCAGCCCTGCCATCATTAGAATCCCGAGGGCCACCTTCAGTGTAGCTGCGTTTTTCCTCTCTGCTTTTGTCAAGATCGAAGACACCTGCGCACCTCTGAGCTTGTTGGTTTGTGTACTGAGTTTGCCACTCTGTTTAGCAAGTTGGTCAGCACGCATTCTCGCGTTCTGTGCACCAAAAAGACCAGCAGCGAAAGCCGCTACCGGTACGATTCTCTCTTCATCTCCCTCTTGATCTGCGTTTGACTGCCCTTGAAACGGCGAACCTCGATTTCAGCGTCGATGAGTGCAGTGTCCGTCACAGGATTATTTTTGTTGAATATGCTGCAATTATCGGCGCTCGTGAAGTCGATGCTGCTCGCGGCAAAGGTAGCTACGAGCAGCGCGAGGAATAAAGTACGATGCATTGTGCTGAAGTGGGACTTCCGACAAACTTCTTTCCGAATCGCGAGTGATTTGTGTTCTGATAGCTTGGAAAAATTATACAATGATACCCCTATTATAGCTGGCCTAGAACACAAGGAAGAATTCCCCCTGGCAAATGTCTGCAAATGGCTTTTCACTAGCACATCATGAGATGCCCACGACGACATGGCTAGTGTTCAGTGAACAGTGGTGGCGTGAAAAGCAGTCACGCCACCATGGTTTACCCTACCCGTGTGGTCCACGGTCGGCCACGGCGGCTTTCTACATGTAGCTACGGTACAGTACAGTGCCTACGGTAACTAGTCTTACTGAGACTATTTTGTGTGTACTGTTTTCAAATTTGCTCACAGTACCGTATAGCAAATGTCATATCCAGCAAAATGTCATATCCGACAATGGATTATACCCAATCAGAATCAAGTATTTAGTCTATACGTAATCTCTTCAAATTCAATTGTTGTATCCGACACCAAACTGGTGGTCAACAATAAATGGAGAGATTCACTAAGACACTCCAACTAACACGCTAGAATACGTTCCTTTCGCATTATACGAAGGGAGGCGGTGGCATAGCAACATCTAAGCAAGACTACGGGTCATAATGCAAGACCCTCAGGCATATATCCTGTCGAATACGCTCACATACTTGATTATCATATTTGGGAGGGATATTTCGTACTTAGTATTTGGCTGCTGGATACGACTTTTGCTATACGGTAATTAGTCTGACTCAGACTATTTATTGACAAAGACTAATTATGTTTACCAGAAATAGTCTGTCATGTTGGCTCGGTATCTACGCTCACTCCCTCACTCCCTCACTCAGTCAATCGCTCACTCACTCACTCGCTCGCTCTGTACTGGTTGACCGTCGAAGTCACTTACTCACTCACTCACTCACTCACTCACTCACTCACTCACTCACTCACTCACTCACTCACTCGCTCTGTACTGGTTGTCCGTCAAAGTGAACTCGGTGCTTTTCTATAATCTCTTGCAGATGTGGGTACAGTTGCTTCTCGGACCACGGCCCATCCAGCCCAAGCGATAATCCACACCGAATCATGGCCTTGCGAGCATACGACATGCCGTTTTTATCTTTTGGTGATTCACCTCTCGTACTGCCTCTGCGGCCAGCTCGAGAAAAATCTTTTCCCGGGATTTTGAAGCTTTCCAGACCACGAACCGTCCTTTCGGACAGTATTTTGCCAGCGTTCGTTCGTGATCAGCGCCATCTTCTTCTCATTCCATTTTACCTCCAGGCATCTTTGATTTTCGCGATTACGAATGAATCTGCTGGCTGGCATAGATCTGTCGCATTCGGCGGAAAAAACTTCAAATCGGAATTGATGGCGTCAAGTTCTTCACGACACTCATTGGGCTCTAGATGACCGAAGCAGTTGTCCAAGAAAATAGTTTTCTTGCGGCCTCGGGCGTCTGCTCTTATCGCCTTTTTCTCTTTGAGATATTCTCGGAAAAGTGTTTGTGTCATCCATCCTTTCTTGCTGGTACGGTAACACACTCCTGGGACATCATCTTTTACACCGCGAATTGGATGCTTCCCCTCAGCATTCATGAAGATCATCATCGGGGGAAAAATTCGTGCACTTGCTCCGCCCGACAATCGCACTACCATTGTCGTTCTTTCACCGCCAGACACCACATCCGCGTACTTAATCTGCTTCTCACCCGAAAATCCCAATGCTTTACCGTTATCAAAATCTACCACGAAATGGTTTTCGTCGATAATTTCAACAGCGTCTTCATCAAGCGATCCATTTGTAACCCCCCGCTGCACTTCGTCAAGATGAAAGGCAACAGACTTTTCGATGTGCAAGGTCTTGGCTTCACTTAGTTGTTTTTTACCCTCTGGGTTCTCAGTACTATTTGGTGGGCCTCCATGAAGCTTTGACCCCATCTCGAGGTGATTTTGTCGATGATGAATGCTCCCTTGTCATCGACGCTTCGTGCATTGTACTGTCGCGCAAAATCTGCTTCGCCAGCTGTAACAAAAGCGGAGGCTCGAACTTCACTCCAAGCTTTCGAAGACGATCGAATTCTTCGAGCAAAAGTGGATACAACCCTTCCACCCACGGGCCTCTTGGGCGCTCTCAGCCCCCGATCACCTTGGTGCTGGACCGACGTCTACCACCAACACGACGCGCAGAGATTACCACCTGCCCTCTCTTGGCACACAGGATCCGTTCCCTTTTACGCCACCAGTCCATTGCCTTCGCCAAGTTGGAAGCCCGCGTGGCCGAGTTGAAAATCTTTGGAAAACGGTCGACAGCTTTTGCAAACATGCCGTCCATACCCGCCTTTCGCTCGTAGGCTACTAGCCATCGCTGCCAGAGATATCCGATATCTCAACACTGCCAGGGCCTTGGATAAGCTTAACTAAAGCAACCTCATCTCCTGAGCTTTTATCTGGGTCGTCCAAAACAGTACACGTCGATGGTGGCGGAGCCGTCGTTTCAATGGTGTTCTTCTGGTCACACTGGGGGCATTGAATCGCCTGACCAAAACCATCTTCACCGACGGCGCGGCCACAGAACGGGTGCATGTGACGACGGCACACGGGGCAGCGATGAACAGGTCCAACGGGTTCTCCGCATCCTCCACAGGGAGCCGTAGATTTCTTGGTCGGCATGTAGACTGAGGGTAGTTGTCCGTAAAATCGAAAGTGTGGCCACTAAAAATAAAGTTCATCCGTACTGGGAACAGACTGGGGCTTATAGAGAACTTCAGAGTTCTACATCCCCGCCCTTCACCCCTACCACCGAAGTGGAGGTAACATCAGGCACATTAGGTGAAAAGTTGTGGTCGTATAAATACCTGTACTTGGTCGGCACTTCGAGAACACAAACAGCAAAAAGCATTTGCTATGAAAAAAAATGAGTAATGGGTGACTCGAACCCAGTAGCGACTTGCACACTTACCAGCGCGGACCAGGTGATACTAATTTTGAACTTGAAGTGGCCAGACTATTTATGAATTCCACAATTCTAGCGTTCACGAGCTTAGACTATTTACGAACATAGACTATTTTTGCGCATAGACTAATTACCGTAGGCACTGTACCTGAAATCCCCTATTATAGCTGACCTAGAATACAGCGTTTCGGTAGATAACTAAGCTACAGCTTATCACTAGCACATCATGAGATACCCACGACGATATGGATGAATATGTTGTTTTATCGGACCATACTTAAGTTTTGTATGTGTGGCATCTTGCCAATCGAATACCAGCAATTATTTTCTGCCAATCCCCTTAAACCTAAATTTCAATTTTAACCAATCAAATTATCTAGGGATAGGTGAGTCCTCAAAGCCAGCCGATCGGACGTATCAAGTCCAATCAACACGCAAAATATTTGTATGCCCAGTCAAAAGTCAAGTCATTGGCGTATCACTTGCATATTTTACATTTTTCGGACCAGCTCCATGGGTTTAGACGAGTTGCAGCCTGGCAAAACCTTGCGTGCCAGGGCAACTGCTATTGCAGCGTTCGTCAAATGTCTCAAGGAAGAGGAAGTCGATCAAGAGTATGTACGGAAATGCAATGATAGCGACGACAGCGGTAAGAGCTTTGTATGTGTAATGGATAAATTTGGCATGTATCTTGCATTTAATGAGGGAAAAAAGGTAAGACGTTAGCTCGCAACACTGCGATGCAGTATTATCGGCAAGCCAAGCTTTGGTTACTCGACCAGTTCCCTAAGCACCGAGCATCACTAGAAGCTAGGTTGCTTAAAATGGGAAAGACACTAGACAATTTCAGTATGAAGCGGGATGGTGGTGGTTTTCTATCCAAAGCACCTCCATGTACGACAGCTGAATTGAAAAAAATGTTGCTTTATTTGTATACTTATGCGTGCTCTGAAAGTGACTACCAAGATGCTGCTTTACTGTGCCTCCTCTGGTACCTGTTCGGCCGCGCATCCGACCTTGCGATGGTCCGCAAGCAAAATCTCTCCGTTGACGCCTCCAACGTCTTCTTCCCGCGGCTGGTACGCGTGAAGACATCGGAGGAGCAGGGACTGTCGCTATTCCCAGACTCCGACTTTGCGACCTGCCCTCTGCTTGCCATAGCGCTAGCCTTGGTGGCTCAAGCGGCACCGTGTCCCGTACTCGTCGGTAACCTTCCTGACCAAGCCTCGCACACTGCCACCACGCTGTCACAAGACGTCCCGCTGATCGAGCTCCTGAACGCGCCTCCAGACGCCGCTGGCCTTGCCGCTCCCGCTGCACCCCCGCGCGTCGACACAACACCCACCATCTACGCGCATGTCAACCGAGAGCTTGTTCGTGTAGCGCCAGCTGCCGGGGTTGACGTCGCGCTGACGTCGCACTCCTTTAGGCGCGGCGGGGCACAGCACGCGAACGGCTGCGATAAGATGACCGCGAGCTGGATCTTCGATCGCGGCTCTTGAAACATGAGTACAACGAACAAGGGGTTCAATTACATAATCAACACCAACAAAGAGGACCACATGATCGCCAAGGTGCTCAGCGGATACAAACCCAAGACCACGGTGCTGCTCCAAGACCTGTCACTCAAGAGAGTTTGAGCCTTGATACTGCCCAATTCAATCGACCGCCCCAGAAATTGCACTGGTTGTCGCTCTCGTGCAGCATGTTCAGCAAAGTCAGATGCACGTGTACTCTTGTACAGATCACTGACCAAGGTAACACTAGCGGACAGATCCATCACATCGGGGTTACGGAAGTCTGCAGCACGTTGTCGAAGATACTCGGCTCGGTGGAAATCTACTGCTGGGTTTAGGTCGCTGTGGTATCGTGCGCCTTCAGTCTCCGAAAGCCTTGTAGGTTCTGGAAACTCGTACAACTGAAGCTTTTGATCACTTTGGTCGGTATAAACACGATCCGTGGTGAACGTGTAGTGTCGCAGAGCAGCCGAACAAGACTTGGTTGATCTGTACCCATGCAGTGCACGATATCCAAGAGTCATTGAGGTACCACGTCACTAGAAGTACGGCTGCTAAGGTGTACGGTAAAATATTGGTGAGCGATTTGAGATTGGTGAGTCCCAAAATGATGGCGGCTTCTTCATAGACGCAGTCTAGACCGATGATCGTTGCGAGCGTTTACTGCACAAAGACTGTAGTCACACCAAAATCACAAGTTAATTCGAAGAGAACTTACCTAACGTATTCTGTTCTAATTCATTTCGTAGCATTACATGCACATGGTGAACAAACAAGGCAGCTTCGACGCGCAGACACTGGATGCGATTGCTGAGGTGCAGCGTGTCCTGTTCTCGTCCTGCTACAAGCTCGAAACAGAACGCTTCAACGTTAACAAGAAGGTGCTGGATGTGCTTACCGCGGTTGTTGTTCGCCACTTCCCGTTGCTGAAGGACTTGAATCCAGGAAGCCCAGTCGTCACCCACATTGAAGCTGCTGTCAGCCACGCCAAGTGCTCGCAGGCCGACCTCCTTGCGTGGGCTTCGCATCTTGCTCTTGATCCAGCTTCCTGTAAAGACAATCAACCAAGCGACAAACATCACGCCAGCGACGACAAGACACCAAAAGAACCGAGCCAGGAGCAGAAAATCATCGACCATCAAGCGTCAGGATGCACGCATGGACGTACTCGAGGCTATGCGGAACAACGACCCTATACAAGTATCAAACAAGCGAGGCTGTCCAGACGAAGAAGCAGTCAGTACACAGAAGAAGAAGAAGCAGCGCAGGGGATCACTAACTCACCTTCACGCGACCTGGTTTGCGTGGTTTGCGCAAGAACCTCGATGGATGGTGCAAGCTCCAAAGCAACAACGTTCGAAGGACAAGATCCCCGTCGCCTTCATGAAGATCTTTCTCTACGATGGCTTCGTCCTTGACCAAAGCGCTGCCGATTATCGCGATCGCGTACTTGAGCTGGGGCAGCGCGCTGATAAAGCCGTGCTTTCCTATCTACGTGACGAGCACAAGATCAGCTCCCGCGGGTCCAGCGCTGTCCTGAAGCACCTGCAAGGGCTGCGCAACAAAGGGGCACTCAACAACAGTATCCAGCGCCACCAGCGACTTCTCCAGACCGCTGCAATCCAAGATCCGTCCCCTGGCTACACGCAAGACGTCCTCGAGGTAGTCAGCAAGTAAGCAGAAGCGACAAGATTAGAAATACACAACATGCATAGAACACTTCACGCGGAGCAAACACTGAACGTCCTGACGTGCGGCAGCACCTCAACCGACGCGCAACGCACTCCAAGCAGCTTGATCTTCTCCAAGAGTCCTCCAAACCAGACAGAAACAATAACGAAGGCTCGATTTGAATAGGCATCTCACAGCCGAAGCCCTGCGCTCTCCCGGTTGAGCTACATCGTTGGGGGGGGGGGATGGGGGCCGCCTGGTTCCACTTAGCTTGTGGGCCGTACAGCCTGTACGGCCAGAACGCTGGAGATCTGCGCAGTAGCGCTCAAAAAATGGAGACTGACGCCCTTGGAGTCTATGTCGACGACCGATCGACTGAGTGCTTGAGCGGAGAGTGGCTACCAGCCACTAGCTGGCTGCGTGGCTACGCACTGACAAATGGCAACATTCCATTGGAAGTTCGCTGACCAATAAGCGAGCTCAGCAACGGCTGGCTGTCGGCATCCTCATTGGTATCCGGATAGATGGTTCATTATCCGGACTATCTCAAAATCTGGCCCTCATTCATGAATTTACCGGCTCGAGAGCCATGAGCACATGGCTCTCGAGCCAAATTTGCATGGTTTTACAAAAGAGCGATTTTCTCAGCTCACGGGCCGTTTCAGGCCATTTCCTGTCGCCTATAAACTAGACGGAAACAGTCTCTCTGACGTTTCAAATCACATTTGGTTTCCCGCACACATAAATATTTGAAACTCAAAAGTTTTGACACTTGCCTATCTTGAGATAAATCTGTGTACGGTACACAGGTTCGATAAGGTCCTCTGGTCCGATATTTTTTGGTATGGCTAGCGAAAACTGTTCAGTGAACAGTGGTGGCGTGAAATGTACCTGATAGGTCAACACTGGCCTAAAGAAAGTTCTAGCAGTAAATAGTTGGCTCCAAGAACACTACTGGCATACAGAAAGATATTACTGCAGTCGACAAATTAAGTCTGGTGTACGAATACGGCGAAGGTTAAAGCTTGCTTACTGCGCTTTGCTGCAAGATGCATTTGCCAAGTCATCCTCCCAGGTAATCCAGATACAGTTATCAATATGGACACCTGAAAGTGGTAAAATGGTTGCATTTTAATCGAAGCAATGAGTGTTCTACCATGCCTATTGACGGGGCAGGTGAAAACAGCCACCTGGGGATAGTAAAGTGGCTGCACTGCTACGCTAATAATATTAGTTATTTTGACGTAATAATTGGGCTTGACTCCACATCTCGGATGTTTTTTTCAGAATGCTTTGCGCCGCACCGGCGCAACGACAATTTGTCTTCACTTCTCTTGCGACGAGTCGAACAGCAAGATCTTCGCGTGTTGCGGGCCGTTTCAGTGATTGCGTGGGTCTTCCAGGTACAGAAGAAAAGTTACAACACTCTGGGATAAAAAAAATCTGAACGATAGCAACATTCATGACGTATTTCTCTCATTTCGAAATTTGCTCTCTAGTCCTCAAGTACCCTCTTCCAGTCAACGACCATTGATCAAGCGACTCTCTCAAGTTTTCCTGCTGATCGCCGCTTCCTTCCTAGTTATCAGCGGAACTTTCGCGACGAACTCGGACATTGTAGTGGGGGGATTCTTGGTGACAAGCCTCCATCCACTCACAGGGCATCGCAGGAGATGCGATGCCGAGCTGGCTATTACTTAGGAGTTAGGAAACCACTATCAGGTCAACAGGCAGTGCCTGATAGTGAAAGATCAGAACAGAATCTACTCATTAGGACTCATAATAGATTGTGGGTTCACAAGGAAGCGCCAGCTTCCCTAGCAGTGTGTTATTCGCATAGACTCACTACAAAGAATTATTTAGTTGCGAGGTCTCGCGACTACAACTGACTGAAGGACAAGAAGAACATGGCCAGCGACGGCGAGAACAATTATGATCAGCCTGTGGACGGTCCAAGCGTGGGCGAGACGGCGCTGACAACTGAGAGTGAGACGCCGACAACCTCGACGAGCACGGCCACTGTTACCGGCGTCCCGCAGCCGATCTTCGCGATCGTTGCGGCGCCGAAAGTGACATCAACGTCGCGTGACGCTCTGATGAAATGGCTCAAGCTCCGCAAGGAGTATGAAGAAGCGACAAAGGAGCGTTGCAAGGATGGAAAAGAGGACTTTGATGCTGTACTGAAGAGTGTAAAGAATTCATTCGACGACGACGTGCTGACGACGCTGTGTGAGGCAAGTTGGGGAGTTTCGAAGAGTGACCTGACTGACGAATATCTGCTGCAGCAGATTCATGCCATCACTGACAGCTATGAGAATCAAGTGCTGCCGCCCGTGAATGAATTGTTTCGCAAGGAATTGAAGATGAACATGACCAACCTTGACATCCAGTCGCGTGTGACTGATTATTTTGTTTCCTGCAACTTGTTGATCGAGAAGTACGGGTTTGCTAGTTTTTGCAAAGGTGAGAAAGGGCTAAAGAAGAAATGCAAGCTGTTGGTCAACTCGTTGCCCGAGATGTTGAAGGAGAAAGTGAAAAATGAGATCGAGTATCGCTTCCCGGAAGTACAGGCCAGTGTGTTGAATTTGTCGAATCTCATTGACCAGCAGGCTCTCGAGCAAGCGATTGAGGACCGTGCTCTAAAGCGTGGTAAGGAGACAACACGCAAATTGAACAACCGCGGCCCTTTCAGAACAAAAAACGACAGATGTAAGGTCAGCAACAACAACTTGAAAAGCGACCCAAGAAAGTTGTTGGGCGGAAAGTGAGAAGTCTGTTGAGCAAAAAGAAGATTCCAATAAGAAAGGTGCCCCGAAAGATGGATGCTTTCACTGCGGTGGCGCGCACTATCTCAGCCGAAGCCCGACAGTCACCCAAGAGGACCGCGATCGACTCACCGCTGAACAGAAGAAGAAAGGTGAGCGGCCTCTAGCGGGGAGGCACCGCTAACTTACGACGGCTAGCCGAATGCCTGCCAACACAGACTCGCTCAATCGTGTTGGAGGACGCTTACAACGGTAGCTTTCTGCGCTGATAGCGGCGCAGACAGGTCAGGCATAAGCATGGATGTATATGACAGATTTGTGACGGCTTGCCCAGAGGTGAAGGCAGTGAGGTTGGAGGAACCACTCACTTGCAAGGAAGCCGATGGAAAGCCGATTGAAGTGAAAATGATTGTGAACTTGCATCTTAGGCTGCGCACAGCGGCTGCTAAACCAGTCGAGTGTCTTATTATTCCTGGTGATTCGGCCGAATTTCTGCTTGGTACCGACGTGTTGGCTATGCTTCGCATCGATGTGCAGAAGCAACTTGACATGTTTGTGGCCAATGCTGTGCAAAGTGAAAGAGATGATGAATTTGATGATAAAGATGAACCCCAGATTGGCAGTGGAGCGGAGCTAAGTGATGATGTGCGTGCTGCAGTTGAATCGCTGATCGAGAAGGCGATTGAAAAGGGTTTTCCGATGGAATAGGTACCAGCACTTCGAACGATAGCAACTCGATTTGATATCTGGAGGCTCAAACTGGGAGATGACCCGCCTGCTCGTGTGCCACCAATGAGGGACAGACTTAAACCTGGTGCGGAACGCTATCGCTGCAAGGCGAGGCGGTACCCGTTAGAAGTTCGTAAGTTTCTTGACGACTTTAACGATGAATTGGTGAGACTAGGCTGAATCTACGAAAATACTGAGAGTCGATGGGCATGTCCGGTCCTTCCCGTGCGCAAAAGCGGAGGTGAATTTCGCCAAATGCCGGATTACAAACCCGTGAACGCATTCATTGAGACGATCGTGGGAGTCATGCCCGACTTACATGTGGACTTGGAAGACGTGAAGGGCGCGCGGTTTTTCGGTCTGTTTGATTTTATCAAGGGATACTGGCAGATTGGACTTGCGGAGGAATGCCAAGAGTGGTTGTCGTACATGACACACCGTAAAGTGTACACCCCCGCCGCGTTCCCCAAGGTTGCACAGACGCCGCCTTATTTTTCGAGTCGACAATTCAGAAGTGCTTAGAGGAGCGAATGCACAAGCATTTGCTAGTATGGATCGATGATTTACTGCTATCTGCCAAAGATCCAAGTGCTTTTGGAAAAGGTTGAAAGATTGTTCGAGTTGTTAGATTTTTTCGGCTTCAAGATCAGTGTGAAGAAGTCATGCCTGTTTGAGCAGGAAGTGCGCTGGTGCGGTAAGCTTATCAACGGGAATGGTGTTCACCACGACCCAGAAAGGATTCGTTCGCTACAGGTGCTGCCGTACCCAAGCACGGCCGGTGAGCTACAACAATCCATCTGTGCGACGAATTGGATGAGAGATTCATTGGTAGACTATATATATATATGCTTGAGTGATACGTCCACTGCAAGACGCATTGGATTTAGCTCTCTCAAAAGCTTCTAAACGTACTAAGAGAGTGGCTTCTGGGATTGCAGTGAATTTGAGTGTGACGGAGCGTGATGCTTACGATGAAATGAAGGAGTTGCTATCTACTAGCGTGACATTGGCTTTCCCGAAGACTACGTGTGTACGTACTTACCGTTGCTTCGGACTTAGGGTGGTATGTGCTGGTGACTCAGGTGGTACAATGGGAAGCCCGCAAGGAAGTCCGCGAGCAACAGCACGAACTCCTTATCTGTTTGAGCGGTAGTTTCACGGACACTGGAGCATTATTGAAAAAGAAGCGCACCGAATAATTTGTGTCTGTGATAAACTCAGCTATCTGTTGCTTCGCCCGGAAGGCTTTAAGCTCTACTGCGACCACCGTAATTTAATTTACGTGTTCGCTCCAGGTAAAGAGGTAAGGAAGCACATCCGGGCAAGCTTCTAAGATGGTCAACAAAACTTATGGAGTATCGCTATGAAGTTGAACACATTGACCGAGAATCAAATGTCTGGGCAGACACGATTTCAAGGTGGACAGGCAATCATGGCCCGACTGTGCGGTTGAACGTGATGCAGTTGAGAAAGAGGAGTCGTGAGGAGACTGCAAAGCCTCGCCCGAGGAGGAAGCGAAAACGTAGCGGCAAAAAGAGATCAACAGTAGCTGCAACAGAGGAAAAGCGGTGTCTACCACCCGAATGGCAGACAACATCGTCTAGTACTCAACAATTACGGCCTTTAGATGATCCAAATTTTGAATGGCCGACGTTCAACGCAATACTCACTGTTCAAAAACAACATGCAGATGAACGATCTCGCTCGGCGATTGGAGATGACGACAATGGATGGTACATCAAGGATAAAGTATGGATACCTAAAAGTGCAATTGATCTGGTACAAGGTTGTTGGTAGTTGCTCACTGCGGACCTCAGGGGCACCGCGGTCGAGACGCTATGGTAGCATGTGTTGGCAGACAGTTTGATGTCCACCATCTACACTCACGGGTCGAGACTTTTCTGCGATCATATCTAATGTGCAAACGTGTGAAGGGTAGCAAGATTATACAGCGACCATAGGGTGAAACATACCGAACGAACGAGTGCAATGGTGCTTTGCACTTCGATTTCCTGTCACTTGAAGATAGGTTCGAAGGTGATCGAAATTTACTGTCCTGAAAGATGAAGCAACGCATTTCACCGAGCTCACACCCTGTGCAAATCCAACTAGTACGGTGGTGATCGACGCGATGCTTGCTTGGTATAGCAGATTTGGCTTGCCTCCACTGTGGATAAGTGACCAAGGATCACATTTCAAGAACGATGTGATGGCAGAAGTGTGTCGGAGACTGAAGGCACGGCATGATTTCACCGTGGCCTACAGTCCGTGGATAAATGGGAGTGTGGAGCGGGCTAATCGCGATATTATACAAGTTCTTCGTGTGCTTTGTCTCGAGTACAAGGTAGATATACACGACTGGACATTCTTCGTGCCGATGCTTCAATCTAGCCTGAACCACACACCAGTACCCTCGTTAGGCAACAGGCTCCAGTCGAATTGTTCTGTGGACTGCCCCTTCCGTCGCCTTTGACACTGTGCATGGACAAACGACAGAAAGAGATACTTGAGGTGCCTGCACATTCAGCAGCCATATCAACATGGCTAGGAAATTTGAGGAAAAGTATTCGAGAACTACACAAGCCAATGATACAGGCGCGCGAACGACAGACCGTACGCAACCAGCGAGCCCAGAGATATGCTCACAACCCAACTTTGACATTGGGGATTACGTGCTCCGATCAAGGGTCGATCAGAAGCACTATGACAAGCTGTTAGTCACTTGGGTGGGGCCGTACCAGATAGTACGAGCAGACAAACACTCTTTCGCTGCTCGTCATTTACTGACGGGGGAGGAGGGGGATGTTCACCCATCCCGCTTGCCGTTCTATGCCGATTGCTCACTACAAGTTACCGAGGAACTCCGCAACCACATTGCTGCTCAAGGACTGGTACTGTCGGTAGCAGAGCTGAAGGAGGCTCCTTGGAACAACGAAAAGAAGGACTACGAAGTCCTGGTGAACTGGAAAGGGCTTGAGTCGATCGAAGACTCTTGGGGGCCTACCCAGCCGCTTAGTAAGGATATACCGGTCCTGCTAACGCAATTCGCACTACGACCGAACGACCGGAAGTTCGAGCGGCATGTTGCCGCACAAATCAAACCAAAGTCGAGGCGTACAGACCGGCCACCACTGAAAGCATAACAGAACTTGCAAATCAGACATGCAGGAGTGATGAAGACTTTGGGAGGGCAGTGTAGTGGGGAGTTACTTGGTGACAAGCCTCAATCCACTCACAGGGCATCGCAGGAGATGCGATGCCGAGCTGGCTACTGCTTAGGAGTTAGGAAACCACTATCAGGCCAACAGGCAGTGCCTGATAGTGAAATATCAGAACAGAATCTACTCGTTAGGACTCATAATAGATTGTGGGTTTGCCAGAAAGCTCCAGCTTCCCTAGCAGTGTGTTATTCGCATAGACTCACTACAGACATCGATGGTGTCGCGAAAACTTCGGCCCATGTTTCAACTCAGCGGCTTTTTGAGGACTCACCACGCGAACACTGCTGACGAGGAAGAAAGGCTCGCCCCTCTCGAGAGAGCTCACTCGTTTATGAGAAAATTTGACATTGAACCCGTGAAAGTAATCCTGCCATCGTATATGCTTAAACTAAATAAGAGTGTTCTGGAAGCATATCAGAAGGCACTCGACAAATTGCACAAAGCCTACAGGAAGCCGAAACCCCGTAGGGTGGACTAATAAGATGCACCTGCCAATCAAGCAGGCGCCAGTGTCAAGTCCAGAACAAGCAACATGTCACCTCGTTCGAGTTGGAGATAGCAGATTCGTTTAGGTTAAGCGAATAACACGAGTTCATCGCCCGATACCCCCCCCCACACACACACACACGCGCGCAAAGCTATTGTTAACGTTAGGTCCACATTTACGTGGCTTTAGAGAAATCTCACCTCAACACTAACGGTACTTATTAGTGACGCCAAATACAACAGCATCTACCAAATTACCATCGTTCTAAGGGACTCTTGACCTGACCACTTAGAGGTTAGAAAATAAAAGTGTCTTGGTCAGCTAGTGTGTCGAGTGAGGAAGGAATTCAAAGTGAGAAATAGTTGTGGGACTAAAGTGGAGAAGGAGAGCAAGTTGTGGTCATCCATCGTGGAAGAGGAATACGTCCCTCTGTAAGCACGGCTCGTTTTAACCGGTTATCTTGATTGTCTTCTGGTGTAGATATTTATTGCAATAATTGATTGTATTTTGTATTGTATTTCCTGGGAACCTGCAATATTAAATTGTCTACAGGAAAAATGCCATAGTTCTTGTACGGGTGTGCGCTGTCCACAAATTGCTAAAAGCATAGTATCGATCATCGTTATGAGCTTCATCACTTTCACAAACATGGCAAAATCGAGTCCAGGTTCTTACTCCGTCCTGTGGAACAACTGAAGTTCAAAGGATATCCATGGATACACGTTCTTCAAAGTTATTGGTCTTTACCGGTATTGGCTGTTCTAACTTTCGACCACTCAGGGATGCGTAGGCAAATAAACATTTTATCCAATCTAATTCAAGAAAAAATAATTTACAACCAATCATAAAATCACCATCTCGCTCATATCATTGGCTATAATTATAACTGGTCCAAGTGAACCGCCGCGCCATACATTTCCAAGGCAAAAGCGGTCATGGACACTGATGAGCTCATGGGCCCGGTCCTGGAACCGCCTCACGCCGTTGCCGACAAGAGCGACCATCACTCCAAGAGCCCGGAGGATTCCGCCACTGTCAGCGCTGATGTCCAAGACCCACACTCACAGCACGTGGACGATGTGTCCATCACCTCTTCCGGTGTGCCTTTGGCCGCCATCGGCCGTCGACGCGGACGCGGTGGCCGCCTATCAGGGGACAAGGCCGAGCCGGCCATGGTGCTCCCGTCCTTCATCTGGGACTACTTTGTAAAGGACACAAGCGGCAAGTTCGTCATCTGCACGTTGTGTCCTGCACAAACCACGCGCTTCGCCTATTCGGGTGGCACCAGCACCATGAACCGCCACTTAAGGAAGAAGCACCATAAGTACGCACCTGGTAAGTGCGCAGCTGATTACGAATATCCCAGAGGGGTCCATCGTCGGCAACTTCAACTTCAGACGATCACGTCACCCGCGGTCAATGCCGTTACAGCTGCGTCCACTTCAGGCTTTTTGATACCGTCGGATACTGCTGGGATGTTAGGCAGTTTGTCACCTGGTGAGCCATTAGGAGGTAAACAGAGACATCAACTGTTGGAGTTGAGGACGGCAAGGAGAAGAGCAGCAAGTGGAGGAACAGGAGCAAAGAGAAGGAAACTGGTGGTGGATCAGACGGAACAAACGGCTATTGGATCAACTGCACTGGGAGTCACAGGGACGGAGTTTGATCCGTCGGGTTTTGTGACGTTGCCAGGCAGTTCGACGGCAACGGCGACGTCTGGTGCGTTGCAGTTCCCAGCGGGTTTTGAGTTGAATGATGCGGCTATTGACGTCGGATTGGATCAAAGGTTCTTCGACTACTCGACGTTGGCAGCTGGAACATCGACTAGTACTGGAGCTGGACTAAGAGGAAGACGACATAGCTCCAGTATCAGTGGAAACAGCACGAGTGGAAATACTAACAGTGCAAATGCTGCGAACGCGAGTGCCAATAACGCAGCCAACCAGAAGATCCTTACACATCGACTACTCAAGTATTTAATTGCGCAGTACGAGCCGCTGGATGTTTCTCATATGGGCACCGAGTTGAGTATGTTGCTGTTTGGAGGATCGACAGAGTGGCCTACACCTGGACTGAATTTTGGATATGGTGGAGCGCTTGGATTTGGTGGTGGAGGTATGGGCGGCAACGTCCCGAAGTTGCCTTCGGAAGACACTATTAAACTAGCTTTAGCGAATTTGTACTACTCGCAGCGGGAGATTTTGAAGGAGGTGATGGCGGATGTGGAAGTTCTGAGTTTGTCGCTGAATAATTGGACTTCAGCATTCGGACAAAATGTGCTTACAGTCAGCGGTCATTGGATCTCACGTGGCTTTCGACGTCGTGACTGTGTGCTGGAAGTGTACGTGTTGCCCCTAGATGAGCGTGTTAACACTATCGCTCTGCTACGAGATGTTATGGATAAATGGGAGATTCCGTCGTCCAAAGTTGCAGCGCTCACTATGCGCCCTCACACGCCTACAACGAATACGATCCAAGAAGATGAAAGCGATAGTCCAAGGACAGTCGCACATGCCCAGGCGGAAGCGGAGGCCGAAGCAACTGCAATTCATAGTGAGTATCCGGGTTTGGCAGTCGTGAGGTGCTTTGTGGAGGAACTCGAGGGAGCTGTATCAAGCGGCTTGCGAGAGTGTGCAGACCTCACTCGTAGGTGCCGAAACTATGTGTCCTACTTTATCCAGAATCCGTCCGAGTACCAGATTTTCCTTGCTCTGCAGCGCAGTATGGGTGAAGAGGCTTCTGCTGCTTCAGCAGCATCAGCTCAAGCAGCATCCATCGCAGCTACAGCGGATGGTGTCAGTGTGAGCATAGCAGAGAGTGGCAACACAACGATGGGGGATGAATTGGACGGTGCTAAAGAAGGCCAGAGCTCGGATGTGACAACAGACGATGGAGCGTCTTCCACTCAGAATGTCGCCTCAGCACCGCCAGCATCAGGGTCAAATTCCAATAGCGGCGAGTCATTTCCAGTGATCTGCGACTTTGACGACCGATGGAATTCGACAACGCAAATGATGTGTCGAATTGTGGAGCTGGAGCCTATGCTACTGCGCTACAAAACAGGTCTGGAAAGTGATACAAACCCTGCAAGAAGACCCATGCAGCTTCGATTTGTGTGTTGCGAGCTGTCACCTGAGGAGTGGGTGTCACTCAAGCAACTTGCTCGACTGCTAGAACCCATCGAAGGATTAGTGCACGTTTCCCCGCTAGCGTATCCTGGCTTATCGATCGTGTATCCTCTCCTGCACTCATTGACGAAGCATTTAGCTGATGCTGGCACATGGGTAACAGATCCGCTTGTGGCGACGATACGTCACAGTATCGTCAATAACCTCAACATGGATTTGTGCTCGTCAGGCGAGGCTCCATCGTCTCCATACTTGTCGTGTCTACTGGACCCACGGTTCAAGTCGTTGCCGTTTCTAGAGACTTCGGAGAAGGAACGTTTGGTGGAATCACTCTATTTGCTTTTGGGTGTAAACGACAAGGATGACGGTATCGACGTTGACCAACACCAGCATGAGCCAGTTACCGAGGAAAACCAATCTGACGAACAAAAGAAGCAGGATCAGAGCGCCAAGGCATCAGGTGCGACTGCTACGAGTGCTTCCCTAGCTAATAAGAAGGCGGCAGCTCTGCTAAACGAGTTCTTTCCACTTGACGAGCCCGCGACCGAGCTGGATAAACTAAAGACGCAAGTGCAGCAATACTTGGACTCGCCATCTCTACCTGCCACCGATGAGACCGAGCACGATCCACTAGAATGGTGGAGTCGGTACCAGCGCCTATTCCCATCGTTGGCCCGTCTCGCTAAGAAGTATCTGTGCATCAGTGCCGTGTCAACACCATTCCAAGAAGCTTTTACGAACTATGGTCAATTGATGCGGGAGAAGAAAGCTCGACTGGACATTGAAGTGGCAGCCCAGGTGCTTTTCTGTCGTAGCGTTTCTCGGATTCCGGAAATGGAACGCATTGGAGTTTAAGTAAGCACGCGAGTGAGGTATTGGACTGGTAAGGTTCGAAGCAATGCAGTGATGTTTGTCCGTGCAGTTTTCATTCGTGTTGGGATTTTTAACCATAGGAAACAATGGATGGCCGTTGTTTTGAGTGCCGAGCACACGTGAAAGAGGGTCGTTGGTTGGAATCCGGGATAGGGCCTACCCGCTCGTACCCGAGCTCTGCTGCGTGAATGGTAAAGAAAAAGCTTGCAGCGAAAATGGTTATAATCAGAAGGTTGATGGTCGTGCGCGGTGGGCGTCCAATTGGGAAATCAAAGTCTCCGGCCAAATGCCATCGTGGTACAAAACTTATGACTAATATCGTCTGCTATTCGATTGTCGAAGTCGTTTCCGGGGTGAACAACGGTGGCCTTCGGGTACTGGTGGGCGATTTTTTTTTTTACTTTGAAGGGTGTTGTCTTGGGATCTACATGTACATGTAGTGTGGGAGTATCGGTTGCGGGACATCAACGCAGTAACAGCGGTGATCATTGCATTTTTATGGCTTTATCGAGCCAAAAGCTAGCGTGTTCCCACCCCATGGTATGACCGACGTAGACCGGTGTGGCTGATGTGTCTGTGGGAAATCGCAGGCATATCATAATATTATTATGATAGCTCAAGGTTCGTTGAACTCGTTTGGTGTCAACGTCGGAGCGAAATAGTGGAAAATATGTCATGATTCGATTCATTGAAGAACAAAACTCTCGACGAGATTCAAGAAGAAATTAACGAGCTGTAGCGTAGAGGGGAGTACAAACGAGCCCAACTAACATTCAAAATCTCATCATACATGTACACATCTATTTTTTTAAAAAAAATAGATGTGTACGAATTTGCTCCTTTGTCCATCCTCTATCTGCTACCGACACACTTTAATAAGTTGATGCCGATCAGTTTAGCTTTAATTAACGACTTTTAAAAAAAAATTAAGTCGTAAATTAAAGCTAAATCGATCGGCATCAATCTATCCCCAGTGCACGAAATAATGGTACTCCAGTTGATTCGAATGCCGCATACTTGGAAGACCCATCGTGTTTACGCAGCTTTACACCAAACTTCGCGATACCGACCCACCACTCGTATCGGTGGGCTATGGCAAAGACTACATTATATGATCTACAGACAGCTATCAATTCACGTCAACCTTTGGTATCTTAGCCTTGTTCCATTCCGCAAATTTCTTGAACAGCATATCATCATTGTGCGCAACAAACGTGGGGATAGTTGTGGGCTGGTCTCCTACAGTGCGTGCGAGGGCATGCAAATTTTAAGCAGCGATCTCTCCACGAGAGATTGTGTTCACTGTCTCCGACCGAGTAAAGGTCGACAGTCAACTTGACTCCTGCGGATACAGCCGCCATGCTGGCTCACTTCACTGAGTGCTTCACACCACTGCATGTAATGAGGCAGGACGTTGGCCGATTCAAGCCGGACCTGAAAGCCTTACGGAGTCCCTCTGTACTATAATAATGATGGGATGGACGCAATAGGGGAACAACTAGGTGGAGGAACCCCGCCGCTTTGTACTTCGGTATGGTTTGTTGCCTTGGCGCCTGGAACAATACAGGATAGCACTCGTGACATTCATGGGGCTCTTCGTCAAAGAGTATTCGATCATGTTGCGGATGTGACTCAGCGCCCGTAGAAGATCCCGATTCCGTATTTTACAACGCTATGACAGAATAAGCCCAAAGTTGCACCGAGGCGATCTTGCCTCGTTTGCCTTAGCGCCGCCGCGTCTGAAGTTGCCTTTGGACCCCTTGCGTCGCTCATATAAATCATCGACGTTCCTCTTGCGAAAAATTGCCTTGCCGAGCGTCGCAGCGCTGAACGAGTTTCATTTGCGCCCACGCCGCGTCAATCCTCGCCTCTCAGTTCGTCTTTGGTGAACTGAGTTGGGGCGAGGCAGACGTCAGCACCATGGAGCTAGAATCAATCCTCTCTACATGACTTAAGGGTGGAATAATGAAGGTGAGGAGAGACAGCTCTGCGCGTGGGCTCTCTAGCCAAGGAGCTCTCTAGCTAAGGCTATCGCCAACAAGGACACGAAGGGCGCTTGCATCGAGCAGTGTCGACGACGCCTGTCGCCAGAGGTGAGCCTTACGACCCACAGAATTGCTTCCAAAGCTTTCGGACCGAGCGCGTGAGTCACCTTTCGCTAGTTTGCAGTGAGTGGTATGCTTGGTGTTCGAGACTTTGGGTAGACGCGACCAGCAACGTCACCTCATTTGCACCCTCCTTCACTTGAATCCTACGCTTGGTCTGCTTGGCACCTCTGCAGGGACCGTTGCATGCGTTATACTAGTAGTAACTTGGTCTGGACGTCGGTTCTCAAGCGTTCAACAGCACTGTTGCGCGGATACACCTGATACATTCGTGCTGCTACTATGACGGGTAGTACACGAGTTGTTGTAGAATTTACACCCCATCTACGAGGGTGTGTGTTGTATTTAATTCATGTGCATCTAATATGCAGCGATAGGATAATAGTACACTACGTCACTCACGGGACGACACCACGAGCGAACATCGAGGAACACGCAGTAGCAGTCTAGTTCGAGGTGTCCATGCAGTCTAGCGGCAGTCTTGCGAAGGCGCGGCCGGCCTCCGTGAGCTCAACACTATTGCAGTTGCAGGAACTGAGCATGGCCATGGCTTTGGCGGCGGCCTCGTCGTCAGAAGCATCCGACGAACGGGCGCTCGACGTAGACTGACTGCGACTGCGGCTTGAGGGCGAGCGGCCGGCCTTGGCACGTTCGAGCGCGCGCTCCAGGCGAATGCGCTGTGCGTCCTCGCGCGAGATGGCCGACCAGTTGATGGCCTCCTTCTTGGACTTCATGAGGCGGTAGGGCCAGACGATGCCGAGACGCCGGCAGTTGCGCTTGATGGTGACCGTGGCAACGCCGAGCTTCTGCGCGGCCTCGCGTTGGGACATATGGAAGTACTTGGCCATCTCCTCGGTGGTGAAGTCGAAGACGACGCGGCTCTTGCGAGCCTTCTTGTTGGGGCTAGCCACTGGCTGCGTGCGGGTCTTGCTGTAGGTCACGGTGGGCGACGCCAGCTGCGACGGAGACGCCGTGGGTGTCGTGGTCGCGTACGTGTTGATGGTCATGTTCGGCTGATGCTGGCCAAAGGCGACCGGGCCACCGTGCAGCGGGTGTAGGACACTGAAGGTGTTGGGAACCGCAGCGCACGTAGGAAACGGTGACATACTGCTCATCATTGGGCTTGGTGTGGTTTGACTTTCGGGGCACCGGGCGAATTCGAGAATGACTTGTTCCGACCGCTGCACATTTCGGCGGCCGGCCGGGACTTCGGTGCGAAATTCCAGGCGCTGGTGCAGCAGTTAGCCAGCACGCGGCCTGCAACTTCCGCTGGCCTCCTCGCTGATTAGCGCTGACACGAGCGGCACTGGCGCCAACCGGACATCGGCTACTTCTCGCGCGCCAGCGCCTGTCTCGCTCATCGGCCATCTTAGTCTGCAGACGCGGCGCGCGCAAGCCCAAAGTGGCCGTGTGTGGCCCAGCGAGGCCGACGCCGCGTCTGGACTTCACCACCGGCGACAAATGAGCTCTGCCACGCGGGACTTGACCCTTTGAAGTTGGAATAAGAAAATAAAGATCGCTTGAACGTTCACTTTTGACAGCGTCCGATACACCGAACTCAAATGGCTGCACTGCTACGACGCTGCCATTGGCCAACTGCTCTGTAGCCCGCGCCTAGCTTGCCTCGTATTGGCCCACGCACTGGTCTAGGTCGCGACCTGCAAAGTGGCCTTGTAACGGCTGGCAGTCCCGGCGCTACCGACAAAGTCAAACTGCCTGCATCGCCACCGCGACACATGGTTTGGCGGCTTGCGCGCGTTGGGCGCGGCGAAGTGGCCCGGTGCGGCTTGATCTGGCCACTCGTCTCGGACCACTTCAACTAGCCGACCAAAGTTGCAGCCCAAAGCGGCCACTCGCGTCAGGCTTTGGCTCGCTCATGCTATGGGATACTTTCGATATGATTCAGGATGTCTCCACCACGGCGAGTCATTTGCCGTTTCGGCTGTCTCGTTTTCGGCCGTCGCACCATTGCGTGTGGATAAGATAGAGATCTTCAGGATGACATATGGCCTGCACTTGGTGCGTATCCACTTCAACGTCAAAGCCTAACCTGCCCAACGCGTTCGGCGCGGATTCTGCCTTGACCGGCGAGTGAAAATCTAGTTTCGCGCGGTTTCAGTGTCACCGTGTGCGTTTTGAGCCGCTAGTGCCTGACAGGCGGCGGTGCTGGCAGCAAGGTTGGGAATATCAAGCCTTGCCGTTCGCTTTGGCGTTTTGCCTTCGCGGCCGTGGCCAGTGCGTGAGCGAGCCTCCACTGAATTTTGCAACCATGACTTCGGTGTGTGTGTGACGGCGTCCGTAACTTAGAACAGATCACTCCGACGGCGCTGGGGTAAGTTCTGCTGCTGGCACCATTGCCATCGAGCTGAAGCTGCATCAGATGCGCGCGTGTTCGCATGGCTAAAGTGGCCAGTCGAGCGCAAAAATCTCGTACCCGCACGCTTGCTCTTGCCAGCCGCACGCACCGAAATTCATTCGCGCTGCCGAGGATTCCTTCGGCTGGTAGGAGTGAGTGTGCTATGCTTCGTTCGTGTTAGTGCTGGCTAGATGGCTTCGCTTTTATCGGGACCAGCTCGATGGGGTGGCGCGGGGAGGTAATCATCACACGTCACTTGTGGCTAGAGCGAGCTGCCGTGAACAAGAACAACAGGATTCCTATACATTGTACCTCGTGCTCGTGGCGTTCGCTAGGAAATGAATGCATAGCCTCTAGTTTACGCGATTACAGCGGACGATCCTGAGGGTGTTGATTAACCATGCCATACTTATGGCATTCCTGCCATCGTTGCAGTAGAAATTCTACTGTAGAATTTCTGATGCTGTCGCCGTCGGCGATTGCCTATGATTTTGAATCGTCATCATCTCAGATGACCAGAACACCAGCTTTCCTCAAAGGAATTGAACACCGTGCTAATGGTGCGGTATTAGTCCTCAACAAACGAATGATGATGGTATCGCTATGTAATGAAGGCGTCAGCGCATTGAGCTCCTTCTCTCGCAAGTGTTGTAGTGATGCCCGTGCATGGTCCACCCCGCACACCCTGGACTGCACACCGCGGACGCCCGCAATCGGATCTGGACCGAATGAGCGGGGACAGCGCGATACAAACGCGATTTGCTGATACCGCTGGAGATTCGAGCGGCGCTCTTGTCTTGATGGCACGCGCCGTGCGTACATGTACTGGAAATATGCCCCGTGAATCACACGATCCGAATTAGCTTTTGACTAAGATACGCTCTGTTATCGAGTGGATTTGGCGAGTGCGGCGTCCGGAATCGCACTGTCCACCGGGCCGGTGCTCTGCAATATATCTGATCAGTATGGATACAAAATCTAAATGTACTAAAATGTAAGACAACATTTTGAAAAAGAAATAGTCCAGGATAATCTTAAGTGGACGTCCATTTTGTTCTGTGCTAAACTAAATTTAGTCGCCTCATTTACTTACATAGAAATTTGTTCCTACAAATTGCTGGTAAAGTCACATCTGCAGTATGATTTTGACGAACACCCACATCGACATCGGCCGCAGGTTGCGGTAGCTACAGAAAGGTGGTCGGTAGCGCTGTAATATATCAACATGTACAGATCGGATCCCCTACCTAGCAATCAGCGAGCTTACTTAGGCGGTGTTACTGGAATGCACTTGCAATCTTAGAGCGTTTTGCTGCAACGTCTCTGCAAGAAGCTACAGTGTATCCGCCTCGAGTTTAATATTGCAATCGACTGGCTATAAAATGCACTGCAGCTACCGACGGCGAACGCGAAATCAACATTACTTTTCCGAACAGAACGTAATGTCATTGCTCAATGAACTAGTCCATCGCAGCCACGCGCTTCCCGAACTCAAGTCGTTGGCTACCGTGGATTTATCAGCAGCACAAGCAGCAGCAGTAAATGCTGAACGCATTGAAAGCGTGTTTCCTAAACATCCATGCACGAACCCAAAAGGAATTTGGACCAAGCAATACTGGTGGTGCCCAGCGACTGGAATACGTCGTGCTAACTGGTCGATCGTCTTGACACCACCAAACGGTTCACCAATGACGAACGCTCGTTGCAGCACAACAAAGTCCAATTGGCAGGAGGACGACGCGAGGCACGCCGCTCGTGTTGCAGAGCACCGGCCCGGTGGACAGTGCGATTCCGGACGCCGCACTCGCCAAATCCACTCGATAACAGAGCGTATCTTAGTCAAAAGCTAATTCGGATCGTGTGATTCACGGGGCATATTTCCAGTACATGTACGCACGGCGCGTGCCATCAAGACAAGAGCGCCGCTCGAATCTCCAGCGGTATCAGCAAATCGCGTTTGTATCGCGCTGTCCCCGCTCATTCGGTCCAGATCCGATTGCGGGCGTCCGCGGTGTGCAGTCCAGGGTGTGCGGGGTGGACCATGCACGGGCATCACTACAACACTTGCGAGAGAAGGAGCTCAATGCGCTGACGCCTTCATTACATAGCGATACCATCATCATTCGTTTGTTGAGGACTAATACCGCACCATTAGCACGGTGTTCAATTCCTTTGAGGAAAGCTGGTGTTCTGGTCATCTGAGATGATGACGATTCAAAATCATAGGCAATCGCCGACGGCGACAGCATCAGAAATTCTACAGTAGAATTTCTACTGCAACGATGGCAGGAATGCCATAAGTATGGCATGGTTAATCAACACCCTCAGGATCGTCCGCTGTAATCGCGTAAACTAGAGGCTATGCATTCATTTCCTAGCGAACGCCACGAGCACGAGGTACAATGTATAGGAATCCTGTTGTTCTTGTTCACGGCAGCTCGCTCTAGCCACAAGTGACGTGTGATGATTACCTCCCCGCGCCACCCCATCGAGCTGGTCCCGATAAAAGCGAAGCCATCTAGCCAGCACTAACACGAACGAAGCATAGCACACTCACTCCTACCAGCCGAAGGAATCCTCGGCAGCGCGAATGAATTTCGGTGCGTGCGGCTGGCAAGAGCAAGCGTGCGGGTACGAGATTTTTGCGCTCGACTGGCCACTTTAGCCATGCGAACACGCGCGCATCTGATGCAGCTTCAGCTCGATGGCAATGGTGCCAGCAGCAGAACTTACCCCAGCGCCGTCGGAGTGATCTGTTCTAAGTTACGGACGCCGTCACACACACACCGAAGTCATGGTTGCAAAATTCAGTGGAGGCTCGCTCACGCACTGGCCACGGCCGCGAAGGCAAAACGCCAAAGCGAACGGCAAGGCTTGATATTCCCCAACCTTGCTGCCAGCACCGCCGCCTGTCAGGCACTAGCGGCTCCAAAACGCACACGGTGACACTGAAACCGCGCGAAACTAGATTTTCACTCGCCGGTCAAGGCAGAATCCGCGCCGAACGCGTTGGGCAGGTTAGGCTTTGACGTTGAAGTGGATACGCACCAAGTGCAGGCCATATGTCATCCTGAAGATCTCTATCTTATCCACACGCAATGGTGCGACGGCCGAAAACGAGACAGCCGAAACGGCAAATGACTCGCCGTGGTGGAGACATCCTGAATCATATCGAAAGTATCCCATAGCATGAGCGAGCCAAAGCCTGACGCGAGTGGCCGCTTTGGGCTGCAACTTTGGTCGGCTAGTTGAAGTGGTCCGAGACGAGTGGCCAGATCAAGCCGCACCGGGCCACTTCGCCGCGCCCAACGCGCGCAAGCCGCCAAACCATGTGTCGCGGTGGCGATGCAGGCAGTTTTGACTTTGTCGGTAGCGCCGGGACTGCCAGCCGTTACAAGGCCACTTTGCAGGTCGCGACCTAGACCAGTGCGTGGGCCAATACGAGGCAAGCTAGGCGCGGGCTACAGAGCAGTTGGCCAATGGCAGCGTCGTAGCAGTGCAGCCATTTGAGTTCGGTGTATCGGACGCTGTCAAAAAGTGAACGTTCAAGCGATCTTTATTTTTCTTATTCCAACTTCAAAGGGGTCAAGTCCCGCGTGGCAGAGCTCATTTGTCGCCGGTGGTGAAGTCCAGACGCGGCGTCGGCCTCGCTGGGCCACACACGGCCACTTTGGGCTTGCGCGCGCCGCGTCTGCAGACTAAGATGGCCGATGAGCGAGACAGGCGCTGGCGCGCGAGAAGTAGCCGATGTCCGGTTGGCGCCAGTGCCGCTCGTGTCAGCGCTAATCAGCGAGGAGGCCAGCGGAAGTTGCAGGCCGCGTGCTGGCCTAACTGCTGCACCAGCGCCTGGAATTTCGCACCGAAGTCCCGGCCGGCCGCCGAAATGTGCAGCGGTCGGAACAAGTCATTCTCGAATTCGCCCGGTGCCCCGAAAGTCAAACCACACCAAGCCCAATGATGAGCAGTATGTCACCGTTTCCTACGTGCGCTGCGGTTCCCAACACCTTCAGTGTCCTACACCCGCTGCACGGTGGCCCGGTCGCCTTTGGCCAGCATCAGCCGAACATGACCATCAACACGTACGCGACCACGACACCCACGGCGTCTCCGTCGCAGCTGGCGTCGCCCACCGTGACCTACAGCAAGACCCGCACGCAGCCAGTGGCTAGCCCCAACAAGAAGGCTCGCAAGAGCCGCGTCGTCTTCGACTTCACCACCGAGGAGATGGCCAAGTACTTCCATATGTCCCAACGCGAGGCCGCGCAGAAGCTCGGCGTTGCCACGGTCACCATCAAGCGCAACTGCCGGCGTCTCGGCATCGTCTGGCCCTACCGCCTCATGAAGTCCAAGAAGGAGGCCATCAACTGGTCGGCCATCTCGCGCGAGGACGCACAGCGCATTCGCCTGGAGCGCGCGCTCGAACGTGCCAAGGCCGGCCGCTCGCCCTCAAGCCGCAGTCGCAGTCAGTCTACGTCGAGCGCCCGTTCGTCGGATGCTTCTGACGACGAGGCCGCCGCCAAAGCCATGGCCATGCTCAGTTCCTGCAACTGCAATAGTGTTGAGCTCACGGAGGCCGGCCGCGCCTTCGCAAGACTGCCGCTAGACTGCATGGACACCTCGAACTAGACTGCTACTGCGTGTTCCTCGATGTTCGCTCGTGGTGTCGTCCCGTGAGTGACGTAGTGTACTATTATCCTATCGCTGCATATTAGATGCACATGAATTAAATACAACACACACCCTCGTAGATGGGGTGTAAATTCTACAACAACTCGTGTACTACCCGTCATAGTAGCAGCACGAATGTATCAGGTGTATCCGCGCAACAGTGCTGTTGAACGCTTGAGAACCGACGTCCAGACCAAGTTACTACTAGTATAACGCATGCAACGGTCCCTGCAGAGGTGCCAAGCAGACCAAGCGTAGGATTCAAGTGAAGGAGGGTGCAAATGAGGTGACGTTGCTGGTCGCGTCTACCCAAAGTCTCCGAACACCAAGCATACCACTCACTGCAAACTAGCGAAAGGTGACTCACGCGCTCGGTCCGAAAGCTTTGGAAGCAATTCTGTGGGTCGTAAGGCTCACCTCTGGCGACAGGCGTCGTCGACACTGCTCGATGCAAGCGCCCTTCGTGTCCTTGTTGGCGATAGCCTTAGCTAGAGAGCTCCTTGGCTAGAGAGCCCACGCGCAGAGCTGTCTCTCCTCACCTTCATTATTCCACCCTTAAGTCATGTAGAGAGGATTGATTCTAGCTCCATGGTGCTGACGTCTGCCTCGCCCCAACTCAGTTCACCAAAGACGAACTGAGAGGCGAGGATTGACGCGGCGTGGGCGCAAATGAAACTCGTTCAGCGCTGCGACGCTCGGCAAGGCAATTTTTCGCAAGAGGAACGTCGATGATTTATATGAGCGACGCAAGGGGTCCAAAGGCAACTTCAGACGCGGCGGCGCTAAGGCAAACGAGGCAAGATCGCCTCGGTGCAACTTTGGGCTTATTCTGTCATAGCGTTGTAAAATACGGAATCGGGATCTTCTACGGGCGCTGAGTCACATCCGCAACATGATCGAATACTCTTTGACGAAGAGCCCCATGAATGTCACGAGTGCTGTCCTGTATTGTTCCAGATGCTAAGGCAACGAACCGCATTGAAGGAAAGAGCAGTGGTAGTTCCTCTAGCTAACTGTTCCCTTGTTGCCTCCATGCATCATTACAGAGGGATCCCAACACCGTGAGGCTTTCAGCTCCGGCTTGAAGCCACCACTACTCACACGAGCACTATAACAACTCTGGCAAAAGGATTATGCATCCACCCGGAAAGCAAGAGCAACGCCTGCAGCCGTCAGTACGCTGTCTTCACTTTTCATTTGCTTGTTGTGTGCCGTAGCAGTTGAAGCAGATTATTACCAAATGTCGTCGCAAAATATAGCTGAAACAAATACTGTGAAACCTCTAGTTGTGCCCCATGGGGTACTGCGTTAGTACCCCCATCTACATGTACACGAAGGGGGTGGGGTACTATTAGAGGGTGGGGACCTACCAAGGATGCCATCATGTCTGATAGCAACTCTATCCATCTAAACTTTAAATGATCTAGACCTTCGCTATACCGCTCGTAACTTCCTCTTCAAATGTCTCTGAAGTGCAGCTACTATCGTCGTCCTCGGACCTGTCACGTGCATTCAATGCAGCGTCCAGTCAGCGCCTCCACATTAGACCGAAAGCTGGGTATTATCTCCAAGACAGCAGCCTCACACAGTTTTTCTTTTACGGTTAAGATACACTTCTTCATGACTACTTGTACTTAAGTACTCAAAACTGGCACTCTACCTCGAAGTAGATTTAAAATCTGATTTTGATTCTACCAGGTACAGATATTATAGATGCCGAGGTTGGGGGGGGGGGCGGCATTGTTATGAAGTACATGTAATCAAAAAAGAGGTGGGGGCCTAAAAGAGGGATGGAGCACAATTAGAGGTTTTACAGTATGTAAACTTTAGATCACTACCAAATATCATCACAAAAAAATAGTCAAAGCAAATACTGTAAATACTGTGATAATGACCCATGGGGCACTATTTCAGGTGGGGCACTATTAGAGATATGGGGTACATGTACTACTTGATAGTGTGCCAGACTACCATGATTGCTATTCAAAAATTTGAATCATTTCTAATATTGCCATTTCATATGCACTCGTACTTGGTATAAGTTGAACAAAGTAATATATGTTGATATTTCTAGAAATATATCATTTCATACTACTACTTTTTTAAATTTGTAATATCACCGCTGGGGTGGGGCACTATTAGAGGGATGGGGCACAATCACAGTTTTGACAGTATTTAGAAACGGCAAATAATTAGATACTACTTAAGTAAGCATTGTCCTATTTTGCTCGTCACAATTTGTATTTGGATGGGACAAAATGTAGCAAAATCGGTGTACCAAAATTTGATCTTTAATTGATGATTTTGGTAAGCTTTGAAGAAACACTTGCAAGTTGCAACCAATGAATGCCCTGGGCAATGAGAAATAATTACTGGTGGTAATAAATCGCGCGGAGAGTCATACACGACCACGGAGATTCGGAATCTCTTTTCTCTTCCAAATGAGCCTCACGTCCATACGTCTTCACGGTATATTCTTCTGTTTTATGAAGGCCTCTACAAATCCCTCTCAATTCAACGCGCGATGCTTCTTATTCCGACATCGAAGGGCTCCACCGGTGCTGGACCACACGCTGCGCACAACTTACGGGCACCGTGACGCTGGCTCCTACGACGTCATTTTTGATGGTCTCGCAAATCCAAAGCTTTGATGGACCGTGAACAGCAACAATGCTCTGCTACACGTACATGTAGCACAATCACGCATTTTTTCGTCTTCGTTGTCTCCAGGTGTACAGTACGCACTGCGTACAGTACTACGTTACGTAGGATTCCTAGAGTCGTGTGCTGTGAACGCGACCAAGACAGCGGCTTTCTAAAATCTGTTACTGTAAGCATGTGAGAGAGAAATGTGAGTGCAGCATAAAACGACACGATGGACCTCCAAGGTCCGTCGTACATGTATCCCCTTTTCGTAGGCCGGATGAGCTTTCTGCAGTAGCAGCGGGTTGATGTTATCAAGACCAAAAAGATCCAATCGGTGTTGTCCTTCAGCATTTCGCCCCTTGTCCCCGTCTGCGGACTAAGACGGACACTGGATAAGAAGATAGCGAAATATAGCTAGCCCGGCCATCGTGACCGCCATCATGTGCAGCGACGATGAAAAAGTATCCAAAGCACCACTCGTCGGCGCTAATCGATGAGGAGTGCAATCTCTGGGTCTCAGACAGATTGGTCGGGAGTTCCGCCTCGGAGCACGTCATTCACGAACTCACCTTGTCCCCCCACAACCAAGCTATTCCACCACTTTCATCCGCACCAAGCAATATGATGAGCAGCATGTCATTCCTTGATGTCGCCGCAACACCCAGCACCTTTAGTGTCGTGCATCCACTGTACTGCGGCTCGATCGCCTTCCAGCAACAGCAGTTGTCCCCTTTGAGAATCAAGACATTGACGGCATCCTCGCTGCCGCCGTCGCAGTTAAACTCGCCCACCAGCACAAAGGCTCGCAAAAGCCGCTTGATCTTCGATTTCACCACCGAGATGGCCAAGTACTTCCATATGTCCCAACGCGAGGCCGCGCAGCAGCTCGGCGTCGCCACGGTTACCATCAAGCGCAACTGTCGCCGCCTCGGCATCGTCTGGCCCTACCGACTCATGAAATCCAAGAAGCACTCCATCAGCTGCCCCACTATATCTCGTGAATACGCCCGACGCCTCCGCCAAGAGCGCACACTGGAGCGTGCCAAGACTGGTTGTTCGCCGTCCAAAAGCAATCGTAGCCGCAGTCGGTCTCCATCAACTTTCCGTTCAAATGTTGCCAATCGCGATGAGGCCGCCACTAAGGTCGTCGGCCACAGTAGCAACAGCAGCATCGAGCTTACCGAGGCCGGTCGCGCCTTCGCAAGACTGCCGCTGGACTGCATGGACGCTTCCAACTAGACGGCTATAGCCCTTGACGTCTACTCGTTCCTTGAGTGATGTAGCGTAGGTATCATATCGCTGCAGGTTAGTTAGAACAATCAAATACAGCACGCCGCGACGCGAATTTAACAATCTGCTTGAAAACATACAAAGTCCTTCATTTCATTCTAGGCATATCAAGGCGATACGCATCACTTACGAGGGGGTCGCCACCTTCGACGCTGTTAGACTCAAGCACATCACTGCTCCATGACGTGCTTAATGCGTGCAACCCACTCGTCATAGTGAGCCTCAGTCACGGCTTGCAGCAAGATCCTAAAAAACAGCAAGAACGTATTGGGTCAGTGTAATGTTCACGATACGAACCAACACCCGGGCAATAAGTGAGCTTTACCTGAGTTGTCTCCGCTTGTTGCCCTGGATGAAGATTTGGTACAGTCGGTCTAAAATCGTGACGCTGTCCTCCTCCGGTTGGCACTCTTCTGGAGACTTGAGCGGGAGCTTAGCCTGAAGATCCTCAACGCACCAGACCACACGTTCATACTCGCCACGGACAAGGTTGTCCCACACCAGAGATGCTAGTTGCTCGTCGATGCTGGCTCCGGTTTGTTTGGCAACGTCGCCATCTGATGGGGCATGCGAATACGAGGAATCGTCAAAAGGCGGGTGCTCCCAATCACGCGCGACGCGTACAACGTGCTGGGCGAGCACCCACTCCTCCTGATCAACGCACTCCTTTAGCAGTTCAGCGGCGCTCTCCATCCGCAGTGGCAATGACGAGCCCGACGCAGTTGAACACTCCTCGAGAATGAGCAAGAAATTTGCAGCTGTGCGTAGCTCTGATCGTTGCTGGCAAATAGCCAGCAGATCCATGGGGTCCCCTGCAGCGGGGAACAACACCTTCAATCGAGACGGCTCGCTCTTACGTGCCACATGCGCGACAATCTCGCAGTATTCCGCAATGTCAACTTCGGGTTGTTGCTCTCTATCTCCAGGACGCAGGAGCTGGATGGCTGTGTGCAATTTTTCTGCTGGGCACCTCTTGGCGAAGCATGCCTCGAGCATGGAGTGCAGGAAAAGCTCCTGTGTGGGCGTCGATAGCGCAAACTGCTTCCGTACGCCATCCAGCACGAGACGCGCCCATGACAGCTGCTCGTTCTGCACCAGGAAGCACAGTAACGTGTGGAAAATGGGCTGTACGCGCGTGAACACGTCATAGCACGGGAGGAGCACACCAGAAGGCACATATACGTCCTGGGACACACCAACAAGCAATCCAAATGCTTGCTCAGCGCCCAACACTTTCACATCGAAGTCAAAGCGCAGCATGCCGTCCTTTGCGGATGGGTCGTCCACAGACGTCACGCATCCACGCAAGTTAGAGTATCCGTCCTTCAGTGGCATTCTACCAGTCCCCACGCCAACACCAGTCCCACTAGAAAGGAAGCCGTCCAACGTGATACCGTACTCACTGATGACTTGCTCATACAGTTCAGCGGTGGCTGGTGCGGTACCGAATTCGATCTCGTATGTCTTCGCACGCAGCGGGTCGTGGCAAGACAAGAAGGTTTCCAACCGACGAGTATCTTGCTCAAAGGCCTTTGTATGGGTCATGTAGACACCATCAAGCAGCGGAAGCCACACCTTCATGCCTTCGGGCCCATATAGTCCGTAAATGAGACGGCATGGTGCAGGCCAAGACGCGCAAGCCTGCGGAGTAACAAATAATCGCGCCATTGTGCTCACATTAGAACACAATAGTCGCTGTGAACGATTTTCTGGGTCCCAAACGATCACATCGCCTGCGCTGTCGAGGAATGCAAACCGTGGCAGAACTTCTTCAGGTGTGTACTGGTCAGGCACTTCTCCACCCACCAACATATTCACAAAACTTGAAAGCCAGCCTTCGTCATCGTGTTCGTGTTCGCGTTCCGCCTGGCACTTTCGCTGCTGCTGTTCGCGTAGTTTTTCATCTTGAATGTGCAAGAAGCGCGGTAGTACAGCAAAATCCAAGATCGCGTTTCGCCTGCAGGTTCCAACAGGCTGCGACTCAACCACTCTTGACGGCAGGTTCACTTGTCGCTTGAGCTGAATTTCCATTCTGAGGTCGTTTTGTTTAAGGGTGCCTCCGTGCTTCAGATCGAAACACCAAAGCTCGCTCCTTGATACACAAAATAGGTTATTCTGCGCATTGTCACTATCCATGATGAAGAAACAGTCATCGGCATCGTCCACAATCGAGCGCCCACCCAATGCTGCTGTTCCGCGACTACGCGCAGCATTTTCGCCTTCACGTGCGAACACCAATTGCTCTAAAATGGATTCCTCATCCAAATGATTCCTTGGGTACGCCTGCAAATGCAAGGACTGGTGTTTTTCACTAAATCGTGTGAAGTTCACCACAATTGCATCTTCGCCCACCCATAGTAACGAGTACACAAACATATCCTGCTCATCATTCACATTGCCAAACATTCGCCACTTTCCAGTCACAACGTTGAGTAAGCAGAAACCTCGTTGTCCAGCCACCGCCATATGATTCCCGCTAGCGCTCAAAGCTACGAGGCGGAGAGGACAGCACTTCTCGAACTCGGTAGGCACACTCCAGTTAACACAGGAAGTCACTGCACAAGGATCATCGAGTGAGGGTGCAGCCACCAAGCGGACACTCTTGCTCTCCAGCAATGCTAGCCGAGACGACTTTCCTCCGGAGAGCGGCACAGTTTTCGCGAAATCGAACTGAGCAAACGCGATTGACGGTCGCTGACGCATCTTCACAAGTTGACGGTGGTCGTGCAGCTCCTTTAGCCTCTTTTGTTTAGCAATATAAAGCTTCTGAGCAAGCACCGCGTTCCAATACTCCGTAATGACGTTCAAGAAGTGATTCGGATTCCACACTGGGAACAGCGCAAACAACAATTTCACATATTTGTGCTTGGCGATACGAGACGAGGTGCCCTGAATTGCTTCCCAGCCTTCAAACTTTGCACGGCGCTCAAACTCCATAAGAGACGGGCGCTCTTCGAGATCGCAGTCTCCATGCAAAGCCTGCATACGAAGCGCATACTCTCGAATGCAGAGGTTTTCGTCATCCAGCATGTGAATCCCGTGCGCATCCATGAACTCGGACGAAGACAGCGCCTCGACAGCCAGCGGGAACACTTCCTCCCACTTCAGACGCATGAACGTGAGCACCACTTCCTCGTTGTCCGGCAGTTCCTTGATTTCACTCACAATCTGCTCAAACGGCATGTTGACAACCTTCAAGTTATCGTTGATACCCACAAGCAAGTCACCACCTTGAATTTGACCGCAAGCCTCCGCTGGACCAACGCCACCATCACGCGCTCGCCTGGTGAAACTTTTGTCGCTTCGAACCCAAGCACCGCAGCGACCAGGAGCACCAGAAAGCGATAAACAGAGTCCGTCTTCTCCTTTTTGCACCTTTGCCTCTACTGTTTCAAACAAATGTTCAACTTCTGTCGCTTCCACGTCGTTTTCATCCTCGACTTCTTTCAAAATTTCATCTTCCGGTAATTGTACCAATTGCGTAAACTGCTCACCACGAGGCACCACAATCAACGAATTGCTTTCTTTCGTCCACAACAAAGTGAAGACACCAAATGCACACACTTCTTTCATATTGTGGTCGTCGATCTTCTCCGGTCTCTCCTGGTTATGTTGTGGCAAACTGGACATCAACCGACAACCGTCAGTGGAGAAAAGTGAGAAACCACGCAACTCGTAGCCCACAGCAACACTTCGACCATCATGCGACCACGACAATGCAGTGACTGAACCAACATCCTCCGGTGCGTATCCCCACGCGACAAGACTTAATTCTCGAATTGGTTCAAGCGTCAATGCTGTTTGCGTTTTTTCATCCTTTTTGTTGCTCGTAATTTTCACATTTTGCTCCACATTTTTCAGTGACAATCTAAACAGCGAGACTCCACCATCTGACCATCCAAGGGCCAATCTCGATCCACTCGCATCTAAACTCGTCGTTGTGCAACGTCCATTACCGGTTGTTGCCGTACTACCTTCCCTCTCGGTATTAACCAGTGATAATAATTGGTCAATACTTTTCTTCGCTGGAGACAGCAACATGATGAAACATTTGCCACCTTCGAAGCTGGCAACGAGATATAATGACGCAATCTTTGAAGGCAGATCCGCAGTTGCACACGTGAGTTCATAACAACTGGGAGGTTCAGCATCTTCAGGCACCGCCAAATGTGTGCGTACATCAATTTTCCAGATTTTGGTCGAGCTGTCAGTGTTACTGAACCACGAGCCTTGGCCGTCATTGCCGTCGGTAGAGTCAGCAACTTCAACGACACAAATCATGCCACTTGCCATACCCACGAACACGTACTTACTGCCTGGCACCGCACTCATCGAGGCAGCCACATCTTCGTAATCACTTTGAGATGCTCCTTGGTTCAGTGGGTAATCTTCAACAAACTTGGTGGCAAGTTGAAGTCCTTTTGAAGTTGCCGTTGCCCCTTCTGGCTCTTCGTGCTCGGGTTCGGTGAACGACGGTTGGTCCAGCATGGCGTTGGTGTCTACCGTAGGGTCCTCAGCTGCGTGTGTGTTGGGTGTCTCAGCACGTTGCAGCAACTTGTTGAGCCCGTCGAAGGCGTAGAACTCAACGGATTGCGAATCTTTCTCCACGACGACCAGTCGGTCACCCGAGACCCACGTGGCCCAGATCTGGCGTGTCTCGCTCTCCCTCAAACGTCCATCAGTGTCATCATCTTGGGTCTCAGCTTCGCTGTCCTCCAGCTGTTGGTCCACCCACTGACCGCCGCGGCGACAGCGCGCCAAGAGGCGGCGCCCCGAACCCGGCAACCCTAGCGACGCGCTCCACAGCGCCACACGCGTCGATGTCACGCGCACGAACACGCGCTGCGAGGGGTGCATGGCCAGTGACACGTCCTCCAGACGCTCGCGCGCCGCGGACACTGCGTACGTGCGCGGAGGCCCGCTGCAGAAGAACATGGAGAGCGCTTACGTGGCCCGATGGATGCAATAATGCGCGTACGTCGACAAGCTGAAAATTTGGGAACATTGGGTACACTGTACCTATCAAATGATCATTTTCAATGATTGGTCAAAACAGTTACAATTATATCCAATAAGATGTTTGCGTCGAAGCTCAACTCAAAGTCTCCAGTAGTGAGGCCTCCATTCATACTTAGACCAAGTCAACTGCGATGCTGAGCTGTGTGCGTGGACGGATGATGGCGGTGGCAGCGAAACGCCCGCTGGGTCGCGCTTTCTTCGCGTCAAGTGCGGACGGCAGCGGCACGGAGGCGGAGCAGGCGATGCACTCGGCGCTGCAGACGCAGCTGGAGGCAGTGCACGTCAAGGTGACGGACGTGTCGGGCGGCTGCGGCTCCATGTTCGACGTGGAGGTGGCGTCTCCCCAGTTCGCGGGCCAGTCGCGCGTCAAGCAGCATCGCATGGTCAATGAGGTGCGTCTTGAAATGATTGCAATGTATATAGGTATATGGTGGTGTTGATAAATTGTTGCAGATTCTCAAGGAGGAGATCAAGAGCATGCACGGCCTCACGATCCGAACTATGACCCCTGAGCAGTTCCAGAGCAAGTAGACGGCGTTATACCGTGCAATGACAGACGTGTAATACACACAAACATATAGACACAAGCGGCTTCACATCGCTCAAAGTGGAGGGATACGTGCATGTGTCGACGAGATAATTGCCACTCCTCTATGAGCTGGACGCGTACTTAGCAATACCCGCCTCGTTGATGATGCAGATATGGTCCAGATCGCGGAAGATCTCGTTGTAGTCGAGGCAGTAGCCGATAACAAACTTGTCAGGGATGTTGAAGCCCACAAAGTCAGCCTGGAAGCCGCAGCTCTCCGGGTTGCGTTTCTCCAACAGACTGGCCACGCGCACAGACTCGGGCGCGTACTCCTTGAGCATGGGGACTAACTTGGCCATAGTCTTGCCCGTGTCAATGATATCCTCGACCAGCAGCAGGTTCTTGCCCTTGAACTTGGCCAGATCAGCTCCAGAGACCTGCACGTTGCCTGTGCTCTTGGTGCCTTCGTAGCTCTTGACTCGGATGAAGTCAAAGCTGAAGGGCACGTAATCGCACTTGTTGTACTTGTGGAAGAGTCGCAGCTTCTCTACAAGCGCGTGGAAGAAGGCGCTGCCGCCCTTGAGCACACACAGAAGGTGCACCGTCTTGCCCTCATAAGCGTAGCGAATGTCCTGCGCCAGCTTCTCCACACGGTCCTCAATGAGGCCCTTGGGGATGAGCACCGAGTCAATGCTGTCCAGGTAATGGTGGGGGACGAGGAATTGCGCCTTGTCGTACGTGGCGTCGTCCTCCAGGTAAATCACGCGTTTCGGGTCGTGCGTCTTCTGTTGGGTATACAAGGAGAGGTTAGTAGGGTGCATTGGCAAGGGGTGGTGTGTGGTGACGTACCGCCATGGTGCTGAGTCTATTGAGGCTGACGTGGTCAATTGCCTTGCGCATGCCAGCCAGCCAAAAACGCACTTCAGTCTGTAGCAATTTCGAGAGGGTTTATGTGCGTTTTGTGTGCCGGTTGACGGCCAAAGACTGGCAGCATTCAAAGTTTAGAGAAAAGGCAGCTCGGATACTTTAGTTGAGCCGCCTAGTCGTAATACATGTAGGCAGCAGCAAGCTCGATCAATGGGAAGATCAACTCTGCCGTAACAAATATGTCTACCTTCGAAGTACACATACGGTGTTATGAACCGTGTATTTTTGTTGTTAGTTTAATCGAGGAAATCCTGTACTTTTGGTAGTACAAGAGTGACCACATCGTTTTTTAGAAGATGAATAGACAAACTAACGTTAAACTACATGTAGCAACATGATCTGTACTCTTAACGTTCCTTAGATTGAGCCGATTAAACAAAGCGAAAATCGGGGCCAACAAGTGCATTGGTGAAGACGACAGACACGTCGTCAAGGCTTCCCAGCAACTGCAGCATCGGAGTCAACATATCTGACTCTCCTAGCATTCTCGTGACTCGGCCGAAAGCACAATCCCATTCAAAACGCGTGGAACCTTTCATGGTTATCCGTTGGCCCAGCAGTTTCTTGGCCAGCGACAGTCTTGGACCTCTCTCGTCTTCGCAGAGATGCGGAAACATGTTGATTAGCGTCGCGTCGGTGATACTGAACGTTGTTGTCGTAGTAGCCACCACCGAGTCCTCGGTATCTTGTTCCAAGCTGATCAGTCGGTAGTCAAAGTCCTTAAACCAGAGTGTCATCCTCGTCCAGTGCACCAGCAAAGATTCAACACCCCGTCCTGCGTCGTGGACGATATCCGAAGCCATTGTTGCTCGCATAAAAGCAAACTGAATGCGTGACGGTGCTAACCCGGTCGTAGTGCTCGTTGGCGGTCGGTAGCCGTAGCGGAAGAGGTGAAAATACTGGGCTGCTACATTCCAAGCGGTCTCCTTTACTGGAATAGCGGATGTGATGGCTTAGTGACGTTGCTGAAGCTCTTGTATCTCAAGACACAACTGCTTCGTGTCCTGCTCGAGTGTAATCGCAAGCTCTTCTTTCTTTTTGCGGTATTGGATTTGTCTTCGCCGACGAAGCTCTCGTTGTCGATTCGTCTCATGAATCACCCCTTCAAAAGCAGACGCGAATAGTTCGCCAAAATCTCGTGATCTCTTTCGCTTTACGGCAGATCGTTCCAAATTGGGACTTGACACAAGCCGGTCTTGATCAAAGTGAGAAGATGTGGTCGTGTTTGTCGTGCTGGTGCCTCCGAAACCAACAAAGAGAGGGTTCGTTGACTTTGAGCGCAGAATCACACCACCAATCACGTCGTCGCTGAGCAGCGCGCTGTTGGGAGGTTGGAGGCAGAAATTCATCAGGGATGCAAGCGTCGGACTGTTGGAAATCGAAGAATGACAACTACTGACGTCGAGTTGAATAAAGCAGGACAAAGGGAAACCAAAATCCCATCACGCGTGAATTCACGTCATCGTTGATCGCAGCAGATTGCAAGTCTCAGCGTGACTAAACCGTAGTAGATCTCAAACCCAGTTACTGCGTATGTAGTGGAATTGTCGCCAATTTTCTGAATAGATTATGTTATCGTAAATTTTCTAGAATTTCACCGAAGATCGTGAACCAACGACAAGTGCGCAGTGGTCTCAGTGATTTCCTTAGCTATTGACCTATAAGTACGTCTTTTGTTATAGCACTAAGGCACTAGCTAATTACTACCAAATCTCCCAAGCTACTGCCGCATCTCACAAATCAAGCGAACACAGTGCTTTCGTGGTCAAAGAAGTCCTCGCTTTCGTCACTCTCGTTGTCTCCACTCAACAGTCTGTCCGTTGGACGCGCAACATGAGCGGAAATCACGCGCCGCAAACGCATACGTCGTTTCTCGCGATTGTGCCTCTGTACAGCGGCTCTCTTAGCGAGGGCATCGTGGCCGATAACACGGAGACGTTTTAGGTAGTTGTGGTAGTTCTTCCATCCTCTGCGCGAAGGGGAAGAAGGCGAACGTGGAAGTTTGTGAGTGCCAGACACGCACGAAAGAGCATATCGTAGTTTCCCTCTTCCCACCGATACTTATCCGAGCACATGGACCACAACGTGCAAAGCCGACCAAAGTAATTTTCGACGATCGCCCGGTCATGGGCGTTGCGGTCGTTGATTTCCACTTGTTCGAGCGTGAGCTTGACGGTCAGCATCCAGTTGGACCAGGGTGGACACGCCCTGAGCAATTCGCTCAGGTGGTAGCAGCTGGTTCAGGTCTTGTTGAGAGCTTCTTTGGGAGGGTGCCATGGTGATTGCTGAAGTAGGTAGCGAATTGGAAAATGTGGAGGTGATCTAGTAAAGTGGTTGACCATCACCAGGTACTCGATCATGCGTACGATACTCGGTTCTCAGCGATTCTAGAATCTTTGGTAGGAATGCCGCTAATCGAATATTCTGGAAACATTTGGCGAAATGCTAATCTATTTGGTGGTGCGGGATATCCTTCGGTGATTTGAACGAAATTTCGCGTTATGTTCAGAATTTGATCCGGAGGTCTAGTGAACCTTCACCAAGTGGTGTCAATACAGCTGCCACGGACAAATCCTGCGATCACCACGCACTCTAAGTTTGCGTTGACATAAATCGCTGCTCGTTCGTCTGCGAAATCTGTTAACTAATACTCCTACATTACTGGCCATTTGCAACCGGGGTTGTATTTCGGAAAATCCAGGCCCTTGATTGGCTAGATGCAGCGTATTGGCCACGATTATTCCAAATCGTGGCCGATACTGTGCCTAAATATGGGGTGCCGTTTGCAACTTGGGTTGCAAGCACGGTAGCACATTTGAGTCAGATTTGCAACCCAATCCGATACGAAAGCCAAGTCAGGTTGCAAACGGACGGGGTGGGGTGCCTATGTGCGATGAAAGTTTGCTGAGTGCTAGGCCACTACGAGGAGGCCGAGCGTGCTGTATTCATACACAGAGGTTTATAGGAGCTTTACTAGCGATATACATTTGTTAATCTAACAGGGATTGTCGTGATCGGCGTGTATCCGACAAGATGCCCTTCCATTTGCAGCAACCTCGAATATGCTCCCCTCCCCTTCATTAGAGTACCAGTACCTATTGTTGCTGCTAGCTGAACAGCAGCACAGCGCTGGTGGTAATGGTTATTGCACTCCGCTCAATAATATGCTGCTACCACTGATACTCACCAGCAGCAGCGGCGGCGACGTACTGTTGACAACAATACGCCGCCGCCGCACGATTTGTTGTAGGCAGAATGTTGCTGCTGACCGTCATTTGGATGCGGTCTAGCCAGTCCTGACGTCATGTGCGCTAGTCCCTAATAGTGCGTTGTGATTAAGAAGGCGAACATATCTGTGCCTCGGCCTCCGTTATTCTCATAGCTGCGGGGCAGAATTGTGCTACTTTATTGAGAGGAAACTATCTACACTATCCATCGACGTCAAGCCATTGTGTCGAGTATGCACCAAGCATCTTTTCATTCGTTGCTGCTCGGATACATTAAGTATGTCACATACTGTATGTGCAGTCAAATCTCACGGCAAAATGCTAATTGCAGCCGACACAGAGTCAAAACACTAAGTTAATCTATGATCAATTAATAGCCAATCATATGAGAGTTGCAAACAGTGTTGCACAAATGGCCTGTATTTATACAGTATGGTACGTCGCTTCACCTGACCAACAACTCATATAAGCAAGACACCTACATGTAGGAATGGAGGTACTGTAGGTATCCAGACGTAACGTAACATGTGAACACGACGCACTTCGAGCGTGGCTTCTCATAGAATGAATTTATACTGTACTGTAACCGTTAGTTGGGCGCGGTTGTCTGGAACGCAGTAGGTAGCCATTTTAATCATTTAAAAATGCGCGTATCTGCACGGGGAGCAGACAACTCAAGGCTGGATACGGTTCAATTTTCACGTGATCACTGAAACTTCACGTCATGACGGCATTTTGCCGACGAACAAATCGCACGAGTGTCACGCATTCGTGGATTGCTCTGTTCCTGAACCGTGAGTTTACATGTACCGTACTAGTACGGGACTTCGGGCTTGCCCTCATTCCTGGGTTTCACTGATAGCGTGAGATTCAGAAGCAGATACAGTGTATACAATCGTACGTTGTAGGCCCGTCACTTGAAGACAGCCTGCGTTTCTACCCCCGCTTGGGCTGGGAGGACAGTGTAGATCGGTAGTAAAACGTTTAGCCAAAATTGCTTTTTCGATCTCGTCAAAATTGATATTCTTTTTCTATCAGTTAAGGAAGATTTGTTTTGGAGTTATCAGTGTGTGTGGGACACATTATGAGCGACATTCCAGAAACCATCAGCCACTGTATGTACAAAATTGTTTATGTGTAGTTAGCCATATTCGGTGAACTATCGACTCAAGCGACATTCGCTCATTAAAGCTGGGGTGGGGGTCACCCGGCCGCTGTAATTAAAATGGGTTAGCCTGTTCAGCCAGCTAAAGCTGTCCTCCCAGTATAACTCACCTCCAACAACAATCTGGATGCACTTTAGACTCCCTTTGACCGTTCTAGCATTTCGATTAGGTAAAAAGTAAAACTTAACCACTGGTACTGTAGATAGAACTTTTATCTGATAGAAGAACTTTCTTAAACTTTGTTAAAGGTTAACCGCTTCAAGATAAAGCGAGCCCTCGCGTGACGCGGCTCAAATTTGGAGGTGTCCGTCGTTCATCAAGGTGATCGCACAACGCAGCGGCATTTCAGAGAGATGACGCGTGGCCAGCTGTATAACAGCTTAAAACTAGTTATACTCTCGGACGGACTCGCATACGTTGGCCAGGAACAACAGCGGGAAGTCGCGGTCGAATCGAGCAACATCGAGCGGCGGTAGGTCTGCGATGGTGCTTTGGGTGCCATGGAGATGGATCGTCAACATGTCGCCTGAAACCGGTAGCTGCCGCTGCTGTTGCTGCAGGTCATGTTGGCACGACTGCTCCGCAGTAGGCCGGTTATTCTCCTTTGGACGAAGGGACCGGTGTGTCGAGCGGATGATTTGGTCTTTCTCCTCTTCCAGTCGTTGCAGTCTGTCGTCGAACTGCGCCGGTGTCACGGAGACCGGGTGTTCCTGACGTTCCTGAAGGTCGACTGGAAGTATACCTGTAAGTCGGAGTTAACGTCCATCCAGATCGATCCGTACCACCACTTCCAGCCAGCATCGCAGCACGACGGTCCTTGAGCTCAGCGATACGTCGACGTACAGACGAGAGCTGTCTGTACGGCCATTTGTGGATACGGTTGCGTCTGCAAATACGTTTGAGTGCCGCCTCACAGACACCCAGCCGTTCTGCTGCCTGAACACAACTCAAAGTCCTGACCCGGTCACTATCACAATCACTAGCTATGTAGTAGAGCAACATGCAAATATGCTCGACGTCGTGAGCCTTACGACTCAGCCGTTCGAGCTCACCGTCTTGAGTGGCAGGTGGTAGACCGTTTGCAGTTGTTGCACGTCGAAATGGATCCGTTGTCGCCGTCTCCTACTGTGTGTGAACTCTTCAGCTTCCGACTCGCTCGCTGCCGTATTTTCTTGCTCTTGTTCCTCGTCACTGTCATCACGGAGATCTCCTGCGTTTTGGTCGCTGTCACTACTGCTTTCGGAGTGCCTCGATGTCGGTTGAAGATGCCATGAAGCTTGAGAATCAGCACGAGATGATGCCGCACGGCGCGGAGGCGGCGGAGAGCTCATGGTGCTGGAGCGGCAGGCAAAAGAGTGAATGTCGTTGAAGTCGTGATCCGGAGCCGGAGCGTTTGGGGCAGGGCAGCTGGAGGTTGTGGCGGTCAGTCTGTTATATTCGAAAGACTGGACCTTTATGATGAGCTCAGTAGCAATTATCTTCTAAATGGTTAATTGTTGAGCATGATGATTCCCATCACAAGAACTACAATCGCAGAAATGGCGAATGCCCCACCCACAGCAATCATACCCATTTCCACCATCGTATCCGCAACCTTCAGCCCGTCATCTAAATTGCGAGCTTTGACGGGATCCTTGGCAACTGCCGTTCGAAGTTTTTTTATGTCCTTTTTGGTGAACTGGACGGGATTCTTCTCCAACACCGTCGTCATTTTCACGACGTCAGGATCTTTTGCCAGTTTCTTGATCGATTCGGGGTCCTTCCTTAAGCGTGTGAGAAAATTAGGGTCCTTATCTACAGCGTTCTTCATTTTCCCCACAATGGGGATATTCTGTAGAGCCGTGGCGACGTCTGAATTCTTCCTCGTGCTTGCGATTTTGCTGCTGATACCAGTACTTTTCCCAAAGAACCCTTTGATTCTCGATATTATAGAAGGCGAAGCCCCTCTTGCCTCGTTCTCACCATCGCTGCCAGTACGGAGGGTGGCCTTGCTGTCCTTGGGTTTACTTTGGTTTGTAGGGAAGCGGTGGTTGGTCTGGTCCTCGGTGGCTGTGATACCATTGGAGCTTAGAGCAAACGTTATTAGGAGCAGGAGTAGCAAGCGAGCTAGATGCATGATTCGTTCTCAAATTTCCTGGTACAGTACTTTGAGCGAAAGAGCCAATTCCGAAATGACTGAGGCACTGGCACCGGTCGAATCGCACTACAAAACCATGTACGAATAGGTGACGGTTCTCAAAAGAACGACATGTATGTACTGGTACGCCTCAAGGCAGCAATCCTAGGACGGTACAGTACATGTTGGCTTGCTTCTTTTCATCTGTAATCTTGTGCTCTGCCAGAGTAAGCAAGTCGTAAACTGCTCAAGTATCTTACCCGGGAAACTTGTCCTGGGGTGTAGATGCTTAAGGTAACCGAGCCATTATTACTTGTTTGTATATGGACTTTTATTTTTATCTGGCAAACCCGGATGTGCTGAACAAGTAGAGGTGATTTCGATCACGAAGTGGGAGCAACACGGGAAATCTTGATAGCCAATTGCATGAAATTTATTAGGATAGGTCTCCCGTACGTAGGTTCAGTAGAATTTCCATTACTCCAGGTGGCATTTCTGGAATCCGTGAAACTACGTAACGGGTTCTACCAAATAATATACGGTATACTAAAAACCGAAAGGGTATACTATTCAGCAGGGTATTATACTGGTGGAAGCAAGTTTACTATGGCTCCACTACCTTGAATCCATTTGATAAAGTATCGTTTCTCGATGTTTGGCTTAGCGGTTCGGTTGGAGGCCATGGTTTTGTCAACAGGTTTGGCATTGACGAGTGGGTTGGTGTGACTAGCGGCTTTTGCGGTTAGTAGAAAATTGAGGGTCTAGCCAAAGATGTAAATAATTCAATCAAATTTCATGAAATGAGTATACTAAATGGAATGGTATTATGCGGAATTGTAGACCCTGTCGAGGGTACTCTATTCGGACAGGATATATTATTTGGTAGAATCCGTTATATCCGAATATTTTAGGGTGTCGGGCCATCTTAAACGGTGTGAAAGAGGTCATCTATGTTGAGTTAAACTGTAGATTCCTGACATCGCTGGGGCGTCGAAGCCTAAAGATCGTTGGGGCTTAAAGCCCGGAAATTATGAAAGATGTGCCGGGCCACCCCTTTTGAGGGCCGCCTCATACCATTTCTTGTAATCGTCGACCATATCATTGAGGCTCGGCTTCCCCATGAGCTTGGCTCGTAAACTTAGTGGTGTCTCTCCATTGGTGTACATCTTGAAATACTGGAGATGCAGCAAGTCTTCGAACATCTTGTACACTTCGATAGACACTCTTGCGCGCATCTGACGGAAGGCAGCAATTGCACGCATGATGATGCTTTTTAGCGAAACTGCTCTCTCTTCTTCGTCAGAATATCTGTCCAATGGATTGTTGTCGTCTTTAGGATCCTTGACACCATTGTTTCTCAGTCTTCTTGTTGTCTTCTCGTCAGTAAAAAGAGCACGAATTGGTGGCGCTGGACTGATTAATTTTATTTCCAAGCTCTTCGTCTGATCGGATTTTGCGATCCCGGACGGAGTTGCGTCAGTGCTTGCAAGGACAACGACCAAACTCGCAAGCAGAACCCACAAAATGAGACGCATGGCTGATATCGAGGATATGAACGCTGTCGAGGTGGAGGGTAAATCCAGGAATGAGCCTTGGTTTTTATCGGGGGCAGCTGGTGTTCACCTACGATAGTCCTTCTAGACAAGGTCATTCATCGCAAAACTGCTCAACCAAGATCCGCCCAGACGAGTGAAGCGCTGGATAATTGACAATGAAAATGATGGGGCTCTGCATGATTACTACTTTTGTGCACTTGCGTTGCACTGTTCGCAATTGAATAATTATTGTTTACAAATTGCTTGAAGCCCAACATCGTTGTCGTTTTGAGTTAGGTAATACATTGAAGTCGCTTGTTTATCTAACGACCTATGGAGCTGTATTTTTCTTCTTCTAACTTACTTAAGTATGCATGTACAGAGCCAGTTGATGGTCTACATGTAGATTGCACCCCCAATTCGGTACTACACGGCCCGATTTCGACGGAGCGTGAGCCCTCATCTGGAAAAAATCTGATGAGATGGAAGGAGCGAGGAGACATCGATAGCTGGTTGCAGGGACAACAGAGTCAAACACTACAGCAACTCTGGGCACATAATGCTATGCTCTCCAACTACCAAGTGTGGGTGACCTACAGAATGGCAGCTCAACAGCTGAATCTGTACTACGAAGGGAAGGAACACGACGTCGGCTGCCCACAGGATGAAAGGCGCACTAATAGATGACCTCTTCAACAACAACAACAAAAAAGGATGAAAGGTGCACTGACAGAAAAATCTCTATTACCCACATTGCGTGGAGTTGTGAGAGAGCACAAGCGTTCTGGCGGAAACTCCTTGACCATTGGTATGGGCAAGAAGTTAGAGACTGGAGCTTGCAAGCACACAAAGACTTCCTATCAGCAAGGGAGGCCCCTCCAGTGTGTGCTCGGATGAAGAGTCGAATGGAGGGGCTCTACGGGCAATGGAATCTGGAGTTTGAAGAGGCACTTCAAAGGATTTGGTGGACAATATGTAGCATCGGATTCACATTGCTGTGGCAAATAACGAACCAAGTGGTGCATGAAGGAAAACAATGGACGCAATATCAGCAACTGGAATATATGTGGGCTACGAGTGAGAGACAGCTACTGGCCATCGCACTGCACGAACAAAAGAGACCTAGAACGAGAACTCAGGGGATATATCTGCCGCTGAGTTCCGATTGCCTTATTAATATGGTGGCCGAGAAATCATCGCAAGAACCCATTCCGCCGAAGACGGCATGGCGTCTACAGCAAGAGTCCGTGCTGAGGAAACGGCTCAAACTTTACAAGGAGACCGGGTTTAAGAACTCACGTGGCATATCGTGGCGTTAGGGCGGTGTCTGTGAGTCTCACGTCTAAAGCCCTTCGAGTATTTTTAAAACTTAAAAGTTCATGTACATGTAGTACCGAATTGGGAGAGAGAAAGTAGTCTATTTAACCCTTAGTTATTAGCCCATGTGAAGTGGCTTGACAATAACTGCAGCACGCGCGGCGCTGAACCCCAAGGAAGTTTCTCCGAGGTCTGAGATCCTTCTCGCTTTCACCCACACTCAATTCAGAAAAAAAGCAGAGCTGTCGCTGAAATACCGTTGCCGCACAAAAATCTGCATACTACAGTACATGTACTTCACGTCGCAAGCAACACTTCAAGTCAAGCATAAAGACTATAAGACTATCTACCACGGATAGGCTTCCTTGAGGTTGTCAAGGAAGGTGTCCTCTTTGAAAGGCACCGTGGCGCTTCCGAAGTCGTAAAGATTAAGTGCAGTACGCGAAGCCGACGGCATGTCATTCCACATGACCAGATCCTGGAAGTCTCCTGGCACCGAAGTAACGTTCACATAGTGACTGAAGGTCTTCGCCCTGTACTGGAACTTAACACTCGTTTCGTCAACCATGTCGGGTGTTGGAGGTATGACCGTGAAATACTCGCCGTCAGAGATTGAGGACGATGCAGCGGATATCGTTCCCTTGTCGGAGCCCGATCTCTCGATCCACAGAATGGCGTGCTCCCAGGCGTGACGGTGGCCAAAAGTGCCCCTGCGATCTCTCGGGAAGTACCAGGCGTACATGATGGCGTACGAGTCCTCGTACGTTGTCGCGCGGCCGTAAATTTGAGAACCGAGTGAAGAGCCATCGCAACTTTTAAAGCTGAGGAGGGAGAGACCAGCGTTGGTGTTGCCATCGGCGTCAACGGCGGGATATGGGTGGCAACCACTGTAGATGTTGAGCTGAGGCTTGAACTTCAGGGCAAGCGAGTACTCGACGGTGGAGGCTTCCGTCTCCGGAAGCGGGACGACGCTGTTGTAGGCCAGCTCTTCGGCGTTGGTGGTGCCCAATAGGCCTGTTGCAGCGATAGCAAGACACAGCAGCTTCATTGTCTTTGACAGCAGCAACTTGATTGGAGAATGAGAGATGCCTCCTGCTGGGGCACGAAACATCCAGATCGCCTCGACCAGATTCTATCGAGCTCAGTTTTCTTCAAAATTGGATGGTGCGTTGATTATTCTCTCTAGCTCTGCACCGATTTGAAGATGTTGTCATTCCTGACAGGGCAATTTGTAGCCACCACCGTCGCTCCCACTTAAGTAAGCTTAAGTTATCGATTTGCCACGGATCACTACAGTGGTTACAGTAATTAGTCTTAGTGAAACTAATTTATGTGAGCATTTTTTTTCTGCTTCACACTAATTAGTCTCACTAAGACTAATTTTGAACATAGACTAATTATGAATCCACTAAATAGTCTCACACTGAGTTCACACAGGTATGGATGGATGGATTACACATTATCTACAACGCACAGGCATTGGAACTGGTCTACAGGCGAACACTATCATCATCAGCTACCAGTTCCTCGCCTGCTGAACTGGCCTCGGATTCGTCCTGTACCTCGCATGTACCCGCGAATTCTAACGGATACTTTTTTACAATTTCCTGCAACCGCGGGAAAAGTTGCTCCGTGGACCATGTTCCATCGACCCCCAAAGACAAGCCGCAGCGCATCATCGCTTTGCGCGCATAGTTAATGCCGTTATTGTCTCTCTTAGCGTTGACTTCTCGAACTGCAGCAGCCGCCAACTCCAGGAAAAACCGCTTACCAGGGTTCTTCAATTTACCGGAGTAGTTGCCGTCTTTGCGTACCTTATTCTGCCATTCCTTGTCTTCAATCAGTTCGATCTTCTTCTCATTCCACATGCGAGACCAAACATCCTTGATCTTCGCGATCACAAATGACGAGCCCACAGCTTGCATAGACTAATTTTGAATATTCGTGCACAGACTAATTATGAATTTCGCATATTCTCGCTCACATGAATTAATCTAACTAAGGCTAATTGTGAATACAGACTAATTTTGAACTCAGACTAATTACTGTAACCACTGTAGTTTTCCGCAAGATAGAACGGAGGCAGACAAAGCAATCGACTTACAGTACAGTAATCCCCGCCTAATCCGGAAAGGTGGGACCAATAAAGACTGCGAGGTTGCAAGATTCGTGCAGGTGTCACATAGATGCAAAATATACTGATTTACTGAAGTCGAACTGAATCTGGCAACTGCATGACATGCGCAATGTATCTGCATGACGTCACATTCCCGCTAACCCCTACTTTAACTCAGATATGCGCTGGTAGGAGAGTAAATATTTGTTGCACGCGAGCACTATTTCTGGAAGGTACATGGCTGCTTGCAGTTCCGGATTAGGCGGGGATTACTGTATGACAGAGACTATTGTTACAAACCAGAGAGCCGGTTTGGGGGACGGGTGTCATGAACAGCAAATCTTCAAAATCGGAGGCGTCGGCAGGAAACTGTCCCCTAGCTACGCCCCTAAAAACCCTTTCCTGTGCGTGTTAACCCTATAGGGCCGAGCGGGATCTGACCATGCTTGGTCCTGGGTCTAAGCCCGCGTACTCCGCACACGGATCTTAAACCACAGGCATTGTTTCGGCTTGCCGAGCGAGTTGGCATTCGGGCATTTCAGCAGAAAAAGTACGGAAAGGGTGCAATCAATAGCTCCCATACAAATGCTAGTATTCCAGTTTGTATTTTTAGTCACTCTCGTACAGTTTACATGTACATGTATAACCTTGCCGTCTTTTTTGTTTTTCGCAGATCGAATCCCGAGGATTCCTCCAAAATAACAGGTGGCTTCTCCGTAGTGATAGCCCCACCATTATTCTAATTTGGAGGAAGCACTAGCAAAAGTTGTTGCGTTTAGGTGGTACAGGTGCTATTACAAAAACAAATCAGAGGGTGTTCGGCTCTAAGCCCTGTCAGACGAGTATTTGTTAACATGGATATTTATCACCAACGCCCTCAAAACCGAGCAAATTTGCAGTACCACCCTCAAAATCGCCTGATTGGACAAAATACTTGTGTTAGATTTACACTTTGTAGTGGGCGTCCGGCAGTGTTTCAGGGCTTCGTCGGCTAGTGGTGTGCCGCAGTCCGAGGCGTGTTTGACGACGTGCTGTTCGTGAAGCTGTCTGAACTTAAGCACCACTAGCTTTCTCACACCTCCATTATTTATAGGGGCATTTGCTAATCACTACCATCTTCGAAAATATTTGCAAATTGGTACCAACAGCGCGTCATCGGATTGGTTATTAATAATCTATCGGTTCTAGAGCATTTATTACAAATATCGAGCAGGTCAAGCGCAAGCCCGGCAAGCTACTGAAGGAGTGCAACAACGACGCATTCAAGAGCACGATATTAGCTGGCGAGCAGCAAAGTTGCAGGAGCGTGCACGTTGTGCTGCTACACTACCATATACAACTTGAAGGGAGCTTACAAACACAACTAAACACGAACGAGAGCTGATTGAAGGCAGCCGATGCGGCGTTAGTACCGCGCACGGCCAAGCTATAGACCGCAATGGCGTTTGCAAACGGCGAACTTCATACCCTGCTGTCTGTGGTTACTGCACGTACTACGAGTTCGGAGCATTCGAGACCCTTGGTCTCTGCTGTCGTCGATAGCGATGATCGTGATGCAGAGCAAATAAAGGAAAGCTTCCCCAGGAAAAACTGCTATCTTTCGACGCGCACATGGGATCGCAGAATTATACATGTAATGACAAATGCAGGGCGGCCCACTGCTTCTAACTTGCTTTCGTAGTCAAAGCGGTCGGTATTAAAGTCGACATAAATTCGCAGGATAGATCGAATTGAGTTAGCGAGCAGCTCTGGAATGGGTTGGTACTGATTAGCAAATGCCCACCCGAAGTTGGTACTGATTAGCAATTTCCCCTTATTTATATTTATTTACTTCATTGTGCTGCACAGTTGTCACTCTTCTGCATCGTGCCCAACTGCAACACTTCTGCATCCTACAGAGGTGCCACACTTCCGCATACTGCATATGTGCTGCACTTCCGCATAAATGATATAGCTTAAATGCGATAGCTTCCGCACCTACATAGGAGTTACACTTCAGTACCGTCCTAGGTGTTGCACTTCTGCTTTTCCGTTCTTAGCTTCAGACCTATGAAGCAAACCATTTCCAAGCAGTTAACATAGTTAAATTGACGATACCACAGTCCAGGACGCCACGTACCATACAGCGCACAGGTACGACGTCATGTCTGTAGGCACTGAACGGTGATGGTGGCGACGTTTACTAAAGAGGAGGCCTGTAAATCTAACACAAATATTTTGTCCAATCAGGCGATTTTGAGGGCAGTACATGTACTGCAAATTTGAGGGCGTTGGTGATAAATATCCAAAAGAGAGAGCGAGCTCCTCCCCCCTTCCCGACGCAACTACAGTAATGCGATGATGACCGGCTTCATACCAGTACATGTACCGTCGTATTTTGGTACATGTATCGGTACAGACAATCCCCTCCTGGGTGCTTAACTATGGCTCTCGTTAACTACGGTACATTATGCCTTTGTATTCTAGAAGTCGTGCTCCTATATCCATCTATATTTCGACACTGATTGCAGTAGAGTAAGGTAGGGTATTGTGAATTCCGGCCAAACCACGCCAATCATCGCCAATACAAAAGCAAGTCATTTGCGAATCGCGTACACGCGAAACCATATGGTTTCGGATCTCCTTCTAAGTACGATTCGTACTTATCAGTGGCTTCTATGGCTTTCGCGATTATCCCACGCATGGAAATTTTGAGTAAAACCCACAATCAGGGTTCGGTAGTAGATCAGTAGATTAGTAGTGCTATTATCACTACTAATAGCACTACTATGATATACAATATTTTGAAATCTCATTAGTAGTGCTATTAGTAGTTTAGTAGTCCAGACCTACCATAGCACTGCTAATAGCACTACTAATAGTAGTCAAGGAAGGCTGAGCTGGATATCCGACAGAAGCACGCTATAGACGTACAGAAATCACCCTCTCTCTCTGCAACTGGAACGACGCACGCTACACAAGACCAGAAATCCCCCTTTGCATCCCTCCCGCTCATTCTAGGATTTTCCAACCCCGAGAAACCCGATGAAGTGTGCCAACACAGACTGTGGCTTCGAGAACATCGTGGAAACAGCTCCTTGCTGCGTGTGTGGGCGATTCGTGCACTACATGTGCAGCAACGAGCTTTGCCAAGCGGGGGAGCTTTCCAAGAGGTATGCCTGTATAAAGCTGTAGCTCACAGAGGATAGTACTAACACGAAGTCCCCACTCAACAGGTTTTGCAGTCCAGAGTGCGTCAACAAATATTCCAATGCATAAGACAGCTCCCAGGAGGTCACGCCCAGCAGTCAGTCAAGCATATCCATCTCCAGCATGTACGTGTGGCGTCTACCATCAAGTTATTCAGACGCTCCATTATCAATTATCCTGCATTTCAGTCGTTCTTCCAAGATCCGAACCAAGCACAGAACGCAAAAGAGGTGTTCTATTGTATCAGTGAATCTGAGTGGAATCTGGTGGTCGAAATGGAGGCTATCATGCAGAGAGTTGCTGAACTAGCCCTTGTCGAACCGCAGTCAGCGAATATGCTGCCGTCTACTATGTACGTGTTGCTTCGAGTGGCATTCGCGCGCATGAGCTCCTACAAGCTGTCATCGTATCACTTGAATACCCAAGCCACAAGAACACAAATGAGGCGTCGTTTCCGCGCTTTGAACTCACATTGCCCAGCATCTCCGAGCTGGACCAACGATGTATTAAGAGGACACTGCATCAAATAGCTCAGAGACTTCCAAGACCATCGATTGCAATGGGGATGGCTTTGCTGCTTGGCCCACGAACGAAGACCTCCGCTAAGAACTATCTGAGCGTTCCAAACTCGCCTGATTCGGTTACCCAGGGTATTCTTGATGATACGATGGACCTGCTTCGTGTCGAACACCGCGACATCTACAAAACCATGTTTGGGAATGAGGAGGAGGTACCCACCGAAGCAGCTTCCGCTTCGAGTTCTCCCGACCAAGATTATGGCAGCACGCCTGACACTGAGCTCAATCTGTTGGTCGGTGAGGGGGTTTCAGAGCCTTCTCAGGAAACCGTTGCGGGTGCAACTATCATCACAAAGGCAAATGCTCTACTGAAGAAGGGGTTGGCATGGCGTATCGAATGGGAAGATGTGGCAAAAGCGCAATATCCCGATAAGGAGGAGTGCGGCAGAGTGCTAGCTAAGCTGAGTGTGCGCAACAAGCGCAAAGTGCGTGTTTGGAATGTTGAGCAGATCTGCCAGCACATCGACGTGTGTCGCTGGTTCGCTGAAGTAGGAGAGAAGGAATACCTTTCGATCGCAAAGCTGGCGCGCATCTGGCTGGGACGGGGATGCTCTACTGCCTTTCAGGAACGTGTTTTCTCCACGGGCTCATTTGTGATGAGCCCGCATCGCACTAGGACCGACAACGAAAGAGCGCAACGACAACTGGTGGTGCGCCACAACCGAGACGAGCTCCAGCGCATGGAAGAATGCAAAAGAACGATCTGGTAGACCCGTTAGTAGAGTAGTAGTGCTATAGTGCTATGGGTGTCTTCCATTAGTAGTGCTAACTACTAACGTATATTTTTTCGACCACTATTATTAGTAGTAGCACTACTAACGCCAAGGTCCCACTACCACCGAACGCTGCCTACAATACTTCGGTATTATAGGAACGAGTTCCGGCCACTGCATTTTATGTATGCGAACAAATTGCATTTGTTTTGGTAAACGGATGCACCACAAACTATGCGTAGATTGTGTGAGAAGCACAACGATATTGTGCAGAGTCTGCACTGCAGACACGCTGTCTTGTATTGTGCTGGCAGAAATTCATCGTACAATTTAAAAGTAAAATGGGACAAAATCGCACATAGCTCAGCAGATACTAGTCCGTTTGAGACAAATAAGGTTAATTTGAATGACCAGACATGAGCGAATCTAACGGTGGTGGCCCCGTGCTAATCGAGCGAGCCTACACAGAGTTATTACCGAGGAAACTCGAGCTGAGTGTCGCGGAAAATATCATCTTGTCCGCCTTCACAACGAAGATCGGCCTACTAGACTGAAATGGCTGTCCCAACAGAACAGCACTTTACGCCAACTGATTCCAGATGCAAAGAGCTAAACGGGGAGCCCCATTGTGAGCACCATGACCCACTAGAACATGAGCTACCACCCAACGTTCTCGGGCGCTTGTGACCTTGGCACCCAAAATTACGATTCCGAGATCAAACAGTTGGATCTGAAGCGTAATTTACTTAGTAACCGAACAGATGGTGGATCTACTATACATGTAATGTTTCACAGGATATTTCTATCATTAATACGTTAACCCCTCTGTTACCAACGTCGTAAGTTACGACAAATTTTTTTTACGTCGTAACTTACGACGTAATTGAACGGTTCAAATAGAAAATGGCTCGAAAAGAACGACTCTATACTTTAATCAAGCTTATTTTTCCCGGCAAAAGATATAAGCTGGAGAGGTAAAATCCGAACTCGCACAAAAGGTACAGAGGTTAGGTCTATTGAAACCGTATAGTGGTCATCAAAGATTGGTGGATGCACGGGCGGGAAATCACTCTGATTTGGACTTTTGAGCTGTAGAGAGCAAGCACCAACAATGGTAAGGATTCGATCAAGCACGCGCACAACGCGAGATGCCGTGACCCGCGAAGTTGATTTCCGGCATATCTGGCGGCAACTTCGAGCGGCAGGCTGGCAGTCAAAGAGGCCGAGCAAGCTGCCAAACTGCTTGACGTACTTCGCACCGAACCCGAACGCTGAGGAGCACGTGGAAGGAACCAACATGTTCATCGGTAAGTAGCTGACCGAAGTTTACTAGCGTAACAATATTCGGACTATGTGTGTGTTTGAAGGCGAGGACGTTGTTGTCTCTTATGCAATTTCGTCAGGGCTGATCAACCTGGACATGATCAGCGACGAGCATGACCACGAGGACGACGACGGCACTGGGTCTCAACATCAAGATGATGTGTCGGCATCGCAGATTGACTGCTCGTTGGACGCGATGTTCGAGGGCAGCGGTGGCGTTGTCGGAAATGCGGAGGAGGAGGAGACTGATCTTTCGCAGAACGCTGTGGCCAGTGCGTTCAATCTGCCCCCTAGTGTGTTGGAACCCATGGTTGTGTCATCACATGGTGACGTTATTGGTACACCGCGGCAAGGAAAGACAATGGTACAACAGGGGCGACAAGTTACTGAGGAAACACGAAGGCTCTGACTTTGACAGGTCAGTACGTGCGAGGGCAAGTCAAGTCGACTGCCGTGGGCGACATCAACCTGTTAAAGATGAAGAGGGCCCTGACTATTACGAGGCTATCGGCTCGAGCGGAAGTGATGAGGAGGAGGGGTACTACGAGGACGAAGTGGAACGCCGAGAGTATCATGTGGAGCAGGACCCGTCGGACAACGAAGTGGCTCTTGTGGACGAGGCCTTTTTGGATTCACTGGGGGGATCACTATCGACCGACGTTATCGACAAAGATGCACTGCGGGCAACGGCATGGAGCTCACCATCTTCAGCGTTCGAGATGGACTCGACCAGCTACCCCAATCTTTCGGATGATGTTGCAACACCAACTCGCGAGCTACAATAAATTGTTGACTCGCCGCTCGCCCTATTATTCTACTTCCTGCCGAAGTCTGTGTGGGTACACATCACGGCGGGGACGAATCGCTATAGAAAGCAACACATCGAAACTCGGGCAACAAGCATGCGGGCGAAGCAGATGCGTTCGCGACGGCCTACGACACTAGAAACACTGTCGCAAATACGTCGACGTTTGCGTGCGGAAAAAACATACGATACATGCGAGATCCTGCATGTTATTGGACTTCTCGTCGCACACATGCTATGTCCCCAGACCCGGCGATTTTCGAGCTATTGGTCAATGAACGATGGTGGCGCTATACCTGCGGGTATTTTCGGTAGGTTCATGGCGAGGAACCGCTGCACCGCCATTCTCCGTGACATGCATTTTACCAACAACGAAGCCCCTCGGGCACGGGACAAGTTATGGAAGCTACGGGGGGAGGGGGGGGGTTGTCGATGTATTGCAGCAACGGTGTCTTTTGGCGTGGACGCTTCCTGCAGTGTTCTCCTTCGATTAAGCCGTATTGCCGGCTACTACGCGGAGAAACACTACGCGCATGTTCATGCCCGATAAGCCGCATCGCTACGGGACAAAACTCTTTATGGTGCGTGATTCAAAGAACGCCTACTGTCATCGGTGAGTTGCGGTTTTGCTTTCTAAATCGTAACATACAACTTATGAGAATTCCATCTAACTTTGGTCGTAACTTGGTACTTTCAGCTTTGAGGTATACGTAGGTGCGCGTGAGTCGGACGACTCTACCCATTAAGCAGTTGACAACAAGACGGGTGCGGCGGCGGTTGTTCGAAACATGAAGATAGTTCTTGGCGAGCATTCAAGGGGTTTTCGGCTAGTTACAATCGACCGCTTTTACTCGTCGGTCGCGCTCGCACTGCAGCCACTCTCCATGTCGATCTAAGTGATTGGCACCATCGTGATCAACAGAATCGGGTTTGATTCTCAAGTGATTGAAAAGCGGCAGACACGCCCACGGCGAATCGAGCGGGGCTCATTCACATTCACCCGGTGCACTGCCGTTCCCACCATGGTCGCTTGTCACTGGTGGGATCGTAAACCCGTTCACTATCTGGTCACCGGAGTGTCCATGTCGGAAGATAAGATTCGCAACGTCAAGCAACTAGGACCAATGACCGTCAAGTGCCCCAAGCTTGTGTCCGATTACCAGCGCTGGATGGGCGGAGTTGATGTTCATGATCAACTCCGCCTGCAATTCTATTCTGGTCAGGCTGCATTTCGATTCTGCAAGTACTATAAGTCCCTTTTCCTAGGGTTTGTGGACATTGCCATAGTGAACACATTCATTACGCACAAGGAAAAATGCCGGATAAAGCGAGTCACTCCGATGCTTCGTGGAGCTTAAATGTGCGTTCTTCACAAGCAGCTCAGCTCAAGTCCGAATACTTTGAGCCCGAGCTTCTTGTCTCCCCTCCAGCTACCACACGGAGCAACACGAAGCGTCGTCACCAGGCATCGCACACGCACTCGCAGTTTGATGACTGGGTCACTGTCTCTGGCGTACAGAAGCGCCGCCAGCGCTCGTGTAAAGTGTGCGCTCTTCTTCGTGGTGAGAGAAAAAAATCGTTTCAAACAACGTTCTTTTGCGAAGATTGCTCCAACGGCAATGCGAAGCTCTTCCTCTGCCCGAAGGCGCGTCGTGAGTACAATGGCTTGGCCAAAACCTGTTTCCAGATATGGTACGAAGCTTTTGGGCGTGGCGAGAAGATTCCTGAATCGCTTGGCAAGAGGGTTGTCTTACGGCGTCCTGGAAACGTTGGTGTCCGCAAGAAAACACGACGCGAGCTGATCCGGGACGAAGCGGCCGAGCAAGTAGATGATGAGGCTGATCGGTAGAGCGTAAATATCAGAATGATTGAACTTAGAATGAATATCCGGTCCACTTCCTTGCTCTCTGCTCTCTTTGCGAATCTTTCAAATCTGCTGGAGCTACCATCTGCAAACTTTGGGCAACTCTTGTAGCCCTCCTTTTATCTAATGTCGTAACTATTGGTCAAGCAAAGCAGTACGACCAACTATGCAAACTCTATCGTTCAAGTTTAAATTCGGCACAATGCCAGGTTTTAGATTCTGATGATGCCGGAATTAAGATAATATAACACATATTGGCATGTGCCGGTATTAAGGAAGACTGAGCTAAGGAGTATTTTTTTTTAAACATAAGGCCCGAATGGCCACTTTTCAGCGGCCATTTCCTTTTCGTAGGTTCTGCCTAGCAGCACCATACCACATGGGCTTTTAGGAAAGCTTTGACTTTGGCCACCATGACCACTGGTTGACTAATTCTAGTCTGCACTAGGAGACTCGTAAATAATGCTAGTCATGTTAACAGAGGGGAGTTTGGGGTATGGTTCTTATGTCGAGCTGTTATTCTACATGTTTCTAGCATGTAGATCATGCAGCAGGATTCGTGCTGCGTTGTGGGAACTTCCGTTTCACCATTCACATCTGTCACTTTTATGTTATATATAAGGTTTTACTGTTTTCAAGGGTACGTTTCAGGAGCTCCTACGTAGGAGCAGAAGCCCTACGTAGGACCTTAAGTCGGAGGGCATATTGGCAGAAAGGCACAATAGTTGACTGTCTCGTAATGAGAGGTTAGAGCAACCGCTGCGCGTGGCAATTGCTGTATTCTAGCACACCTTCAATAAAGACCAGCGGTAAACGTTTTTGCAAGTACCGTTGTGAACTCGGCTGGTATCGGTTCACTACTGTAGCTGCATTAGCTATATCTAGGATTGCATCAGCAAACGGCGCCAGTTTGTTGCAACAACCGTTCAGTAAAAAACAGCTCATAGCAACCTGAGTATCGCTCAGGATGCGTTGATAACGATTGAACAGAGAGTACAAGAAGAAGCAATACAAAGAAAAATGTTGCTCTGAAGTAGAGCTTACTCTGACTCAAATTACACCTCAATAGTAGCCCGTACAATCGCATATCTTGTTATTTGTGTTCAATTATACCTAACCCTATATAATGATTTTCGTCTGCCCTGAGACGTTGATTCAGTCCGAGGAAGCAGAAACTCTATATTGGTATTTTGTATGGGCAGTCGTTGGAAGCAACTTCTTCCTGCTGAAAAAACGATCGAGCGTTAACCGCCGTTATTTGACCAATCATTGGCCATCAGCAGTAAGAAAAAAGTGTGTGACAATTTTCAGAAAATTTGGGCCCGCGACTTTTTTTGTGAGCTGGACGAATTTTAAAATGGATCATACCAATAAGTATTCAAACCAAAAACTACGAGTCAGACCAAAACGTACGAGCTCATACCAGTTTGTACGGTTCCCTATCCTCCTTATTGGCCTCATCAACTCGTACCTTTTGGTATGAACTCGTACTTTTTGGTATGAGTATAGCTAGTGATCGCAGCTTTTTGATGATGAAAAAGTCTTAGAATTCATCAGACTTCGGTAGTTCTGCTCCCTACCTATTTCTCGTCGGTTTCTACACCCTGTCTGCTCTGTCCGTAGGACTTTTTAAACTCGTCGAATGTTGCGCATGGGCTATGTTTTTCCAGCTCGGCAATTTGCTTCTTCAACTTGGTCACTTGCTCATCCCGCTCTTGTTGAGCACTTTCCCACTGAGTTTGGAATCGGCTTTGCAGACGGTTTTTCGTCCTAATGTAGCGGTCAGCACTTTTGCGATAGGTACTGTAGCAGGCCTTGAACTCAAATAAGCGCCCTCAGCAAGTTCCTTCGCTTTCTAGGCCAGCCGAACTCGGCGCTTCTCGTTGGAATACTCGACGTTGGTCACCGCATTAACCTCGTCTTGGGGCGCTAGAGCGGCGTTACCCCTTAGGCCACCCCAAACCTTGTTGAATGCCCTTGCCGTCTCTTGGCAATAGCCCGCGATATCGTAGAAATATTGACCAAATTCTTCTTGACAACTGCTAGCTTATCAGGATGTAGGACGAAAATTGCCGCCCTGTACAGGTCTTTAGCCGAAACCATGGCCGGTCCTTACCCGTGCTTGGCCTTGCACCGGTCTCTCAATTCATTTAAAAAAATAAATGAAGAGGTCTGGGTTTAAGCTGACACCATGCAGCAAGTTGGCAGGAGACCGAGGGTGCCACATCGTTTCTTTCATATGATCCACCCCTCATGGCTTTGCATCCAACTCGACCAACTGTTCTCGAGCAACTAAACAAAATGCGGTTGCGTTTTTTTAACGATAAAATAGTTTTTTTGGGGGAATTTGTTACCTTCCAGACGGCGGAATTGGTTAAACACCCCGTCTGTCCTGCCGCTTTTGGACAACTTTGATTTTGTTGCGCGCGTACGAATCGCGGTTGATCGCTTTGCGTGTCTTTGGAGGCTTCTTCTTGCCGCACACCTTCCGGGGCTTGGCCATGTTGGACTTCGACACCAGATTGGTGCACGTCGGACACTCGCCCTTTGGGGTGGGTGGGAGGGTTGGGGGGCGTAACCGCTCTCCATGTCAGGCCAGGGCCGGAGCTAGACCCTGACAGAGGGAGGACTGCCCCCTCCCCCTTGAAATCGTTGACCCCCTTCAGATTTTGCCCTGGTTCCGGCCCTGTCTCAGACCAATTTCTACGACTAAAGTAGCCGGAGAGTCCCCCTTTGGTTCCTCGATTTTAATTGGCTGATATTAAGTTTTGGGCATCTTACATGTGATTGGCTAATAAAAACGTTACTTCTCTGTCCCATGAATTTATGAACAGTTCATAAAACAACTAGGGCTTTGCCTCTACTCAAACGTAGAGGGCTTGTTGAAGCGGTTGTGGTAAGGCGCGCGCCCCCGAATTCTGCTATCTACATCTAACAAGAAGTGAAGCCGCTACAACGACTTTTCCACCAACACATTTAGTCCAAATAAGTTTTATTGTCGTAATTCCTAAACCAATTAGCGATAATACATCATACTTTCACGAGCTCGAGATCTCACTAATATTGTCTTGGTGGGCCAATCTTAGCTTGTCAAAAAGCGCTAGAAACCACAATATCACTCCTGAAAAACAACGAGGTTTTTTCATTCGGCTATGCTATGATTGGTCAAAATATAAATTTGCCCTAACCAACGTCAAATGACCAATCCGATTCAGTATGTGGTACACAAAAAACTAATTGTCCATAAATTCGTGGGACAGAGAAGTATTTCATGTTATTTCAGGGAAATAAGCTCACTTCAAATAATTCTCATGCGTCTTCTTTTTCAAGCTCCAAAATTCAGGTCAAACGATACGATGGCCTTTTCAAAATTGGCTTCAGTACGTTTGCGCATGCGTCGCCATTCGCGAGTTCGTGTAAATATCCTCGTATCGTCCTACATGTATATGTAGCTTGCAGCACTGCAGTTGTAATTTGGTAAACCGGCCTTCTATTTGGGATTTTTCCTATAGAGGCCTTTAGCAATCCTATCCCCCCTACTATTAATAGGGCTGTTTGTCTTCCTTAAAACTTGCACAGCTGCCTTTTGCCTCCAACCTTGCATGTGGTGTCACCACCAGGTTGATGAATAGCTCCACATCCGTTACAGTGGGTCCCCGCTGAGGCCTTGTTCGGTCGATCGGGTCCCCACGTTCAAGGTGGGTATGTACCATGACTTCTGCGTTTGATCCTTGGAGGGGGTCAACGTGAGCAGAGAGGACCCCAATTCCTTAGTGCTTTTGGTGCTTGAGCGGAAACGCGATGAGTGCATCATGCCCGACGCGGCGTGGTAGTAATAGAAGAGACCTTGAACACGTGAGGGGTCACCAGGCCCTCCGTGCTGTGGTGCTTGAGCTGCGAGTGCGTGAGGGTTTATCATGTCTGCGCGCCTTGGTAGTTGATTGTCTTGAGTGCTCGAGGGGTACCAGGCCCTCGACGCCTTGGCGATGCAATCTTGAACGCGAATGGAGCGCCAGTCCGTCGCGTCTTGGTGTAGATCTTGACTTGAGGGCACGCAAGGGTCACCACGCCCTGCGTTCCGCGGCCTGAAGAACTTGGTGGCAAGCGCCAGGTGGTAGCCGACACCCCCTGGCGTAAAGAGAACAGCTCCTCTTCCCGTCTCGGCCCACGCAGGGGGACTTCGCAGCCGAGGGAAGTATGATCCGGTACGCCCGCGCCTTCGAAGATGATCCCAGAGTCACTTGTGCCAAACGGCACGAATGGCGAACTGTGTGAGGATAATTCAACAGTGGCATCCCAAGTTTTACTTTGTGCACCGTGCCGGATTGTTTCCTTGAGTTAATTTCGATTCAAGATGAAAGTCTCGTCAACTATCGCTACTTCGTTATCTGCACTTCTTTGTGCCTTATACCTTATATTACACAACCGCAGATACACACGAGCTCCAAAAAGGCGATGATATGGTATTTAAAAAACACACCAAGCGGAAGCTGATCGTCGGAGGAGAAATTACCCCTATTGGAGAGAGGACTTATACGACCGGCCCACGGGTCACCCCCAATGGATACAATTTCTGCGGCGAAACTCTCATTTCTCCGACACATGTACTGAGTGCGTGGCATTGTGTAGAAAACGAAATGCGTTGGGCCTCGATTGGTTCGCATTACCTCAACGGCACCCACGACGGCGAGCAATATTCGGATTGTATCGATCATGGACCACCCCAACTGTGAGTCTCTCGAACGACTTCATTTTTCTTGAGCTTGAGAAGCCCAGCTCTTTAAACCCGATGAAGCTTGGTTCATTCGACGGCTCAGATATCATGTTAGACGCGTGTGCCACAGCGCTTGGATGGGGAGATACCGTGGACGGTGTCGAGTCGTTGTCATACGAGCTTAAACGGATCAGTTTAGTGACGATACTGGCATGATGGATGACACAATATTATGTGCGGTATCGTCAATTAAGACTTGTTACGATGACTCGGGTGGCCCATTGATCGCTCAGTCGACGACTGATGAGAAATTTCGCATTGGTGTTACGAGGGGTTTCAAGCTCTGCAGAGATGAAACACCCTGGGTGGTCGGATGGCTTTCACAAGCTCACAAGTGGATCACGTCTACCACTAGTGTAACATGTTTGGCGTAACACAATGGCTGCCTGTCGAAAGCTTCTACAACCTGACGATGTACAAGCCACAAGTTGTATACTGCCGCTTTGCGTATCTTTCACTATATAGAGGCATAAATTTTAGTACTCATAACCCAAGGCCGACAGCGAGCAAAAATATGAGATCTACCGACTCAAATGGCGCCTACAAGTCCCTTAGGCTGACCAAGATCAAATCTGTCGACGACCTCTTCACCAGCACGGAATTCAAAATGTGGTTCTCCTACATGGCCCACTGGAACGCGCAAAGCAAAAATAAACCATTCACCATGGTCAAGTTCTTTAGCAATAAGTTCGTAACAACATTATGATAGCAAAGTGTCTCACGCGGGGAAACTCGGTATTGTATAGATTTTACGAATTCCCGCGGCTTTCGCAATTTGTCTGGAATAAACGCTAGGCTTATTTATTGTTTAGCTGATACTTCATCCATAGCATATGCAAAAGACAGCGCTATTTGCGCCGAAAATCTCACAAAGACAAGTAGAAAATATGAGAGTTGGAACGAGACCTAGTGGTCATGCAATCTCTGCCTAAGTCACTCTGCGTTTCTGACCGGACTCAGTATGATGAGTGTCGACCACAGGATGGATTGATGTGTTCTCTATGGTTAAAGGTTTATTTTAGGCTTAAGGCTTTCCTACTCGTGCACGGCACGTATTGAATGCATTACTTTGGGTTTTACCACTCACACCACACTTCTCTTCTTCTCTTAACTGCTCGTCGGTCTTCACACTACTCACCCGTTGCTCGATGCAAGGCGCTAAAGCTGTTACAAAATTACTTAGAACGCGAGGAAGCTCTGAAATTTATGGTCGATTATCCCACCTCGGCGCTCCTACTCAGCAGCTGTAAGAGCTCTTAATATGTGAGAGGGCTTTGTCCTAAGCTACGTCTAGTTAAACTCAATGGGCAAACATCCAAAGCGGATGCTAATTCACTCGGACGATTCACTATTGCTGTCACTAGAGGCCACTTCACCTCGATATAAGATTGTGTTTTATGATCCACGTTTTTTTTTCTTTTCAAAATTACAAAAGCTTATTTGTTTACCTTCAAACTAGGGCTACGCGAAGGCTGGGATAGTGATACGGGTCGCAGTAACTTTTAGTCCTTTATCGCACAAATCCAAATGAATTAGGACGTTTGTTTCACATCGCCGGTATATCGAAAAGAACAAAAGTATCATGATGCAATAAAGAGAGACCAACGCAGTGGAACAAAACCATCATTCAAACCAGTCTACACACCTAAGGAATTCCGAAATTTTTGAGGTAAATGGCAAGCTAGCTTTAAACACTCTACATGTATACTCAAAATCTGGACTATCAAGAAAGCCTACGGGTGGAACTGGTATACATATAATACTTAGTAGTATACGCAAGAGTGGTGATTGATGTGGATAAAATATTTATGGAAAGTAAGATCTCAACTTTCAATAGAACCTCTGACAATGGATACACAACTAACGGTAACATCAGAACAATCGCCCCTAAATGTTATTCTGGGATAGGAAGCGACGAAGTGCTGGATAGCACAGCCCAAACAGGATTAATTGTCGCGTTGTTTGTCCGTGCCCTTTGCACCGGTAACGCACCTGTGCTGGATTGTAGATTGATTGCATTGATGCGGTGGTGTAAAAATGAAATGCTGCGAAAGACATGAAACCCAAGTTGTGTTGTTGATAGTTATAAAGTTAAAAGAAGAACGTCAATAACGATATCGAACCACCCGAACAAGCGTACTATTTGCTATCTTAGACCAAGAAGCCAACGCGAGAATGTTGTATTGTGATTCTGTTGGATATGCCTGTGGTTACAGCCGTTGCTAAGCAGTCAAACAGCCATCTTACTGTTACGTAAGGCATCTTCCAACTTGGTGGTCAGATCTTTCGTGTTCGGAACCTTCTTCGCTGCAGCAAGCGCCTTTACCACAGATTGTTCACCATTTACTTTAACCAACGTCGCGATAATAGACGTTTGGTGTTCAGGAAATTTCTGGTTGTAAGTTTTCACGTAGCCATTAAGTAGTTTGTACCTTGGAGTTCCAAGCAGTGTGCTCAGATCTCCCTTGTCAAGTTTCAACGCCTTCATCGCAACGGTTGGTGGTTTTTCCTTCGCTAGCAACTTCGTTATACGAATACTATCGTAAGCATACGCCTTCGACCATTGGCCCATTTTGACGGCGTTCAGTTTCCCCGTATTCAACATATTGGCTATCTTCGAAAGTCCAGGGATAGCGCGCTCTTCACTGCTGGTTTCTTTGTCGGCGACACGCAAATACCTTGAGACGCCCGCATCAGATTCTTGTAGTCGACGCGAGCGCTGAGGAATTTTGTCTCGGGCAGTTATCAAGGAGTCCTCAGTTGCAGTTGTGATACCATAAAATATGAATACCACGGCGATACTCAGCAATAGAGCGTAGATTGCACGCATGAGCAGCAGTAGGAGGAAACGGCGAATGGGATAAACTCGACTTGGTCTTGAGGGCGTAAATTTGGAAGTGAGCCTCACTGGACTATTACGAACACATCGTTCCTTCATCATTGGCAAATCGTGAAGGCAGATCAGACGTTTATTTCTCAATCTGCAACAGTAAACATACCAATCCTGCGCGACGCTTGGGCGGTACATTCCACGGCGAAGCCGGGGAATTGTGTTTTCCACATGAAATTTTACCGACCGATATACCGGTATACACCGGTATACTAACCGTAGGTCCACGTGGCTTGGCTCGCTGCGCGCCAACCGATCGATCCTCACTTCACATTTGGAGAACCAAGACCAAAGCACGCCAAGAAACAAGGGGGTTTATACTCTACAAGCAAGATGATCACGCGCGAAGCCCCGACCAACACTCTCGCCTCGCCTTTATCCAAGGCTAATGCCGCCCCTTCGGACAGCGAGGCACAAGCTGCAAGCCCCGACGTCGTCGACGTGACGGACGGCGAAGCACCCTGGACGGTGACCTCTGCGAGACTCGTGTTTGACCCTCCACCGCTCCGCACGAGCAAGCGCGCGTTGTCGAAACATGTCTCCAACGCCGAGTTGGTCGAGGCCCGCAAGGGTAAGAAGAAGGCCACCAAGCACCCCAGCGCGGCGGCGACTAGCGCCGGAGCCCCGAAGAAGAACCCTCGTGTTGCTCCACGGGACTCGGACTCGGAGAGCGAGGAGAAAGCCCCCCCCCCGGCCTCTAAGAAGGCCAAGAAGGCGCCGGTCGCAGTACTAACGTCGGTCGCTGAGGCACCACGCGCTGCAGCGCCAAGTCGTGCTGACCAAGGCTTCGATCTGACTGTGTTCATGGCTACATTCCAGCCGGGTACTGCCAGTACCGCGAACGTCCCATCTACTGTGGGCGTCTCAGCTACGACGACCGCTAGTAGAGAGCAAGAAACACCCAGTGTCGCAGCGGAGCTCCGCGCATTGCGAGACGAAGTCATCCGGCTTCGTAGGCTAGTTCGAGCCCAAGGCACGGCCGACGGTAACATACCTTTCCGCGCTGCAGCATCGGCGCTAAACGCGAGGGGGGAACTTCCACCCACTGAAGTGTGTCATCTCACATCAAGCAGTTTCCCAGAAGGTTCCAAGAAGGCGAAGGGCGACTACAATCCACCGCAAGCGCACATGCTGGCTGCAGGCCGCATGTTCCGGTCGTTCGGGACCGCGACAGGTAAGCCCCTGTCTGCGATGTCTTTTGTTCTCTGGATGCGGGAGCTCGACTGTGTCAAGTTCCAGGTGACTCCTGCGGTTCTCATGGCCATCTCCAGTGGCCGTCTCGGTTCCAGAGACCTGGTACTCATGCACTTCAAGGAGGCAACTGAGTTAGCTACTCTTGAGGACGGATCATCGAATGCCAATTTCTCAAGTAACTTCAGCCCTTCTGCCGCTCTGCCGACAGCCAACTCCCGGTGCTCTACGTACGAAGACATACTGGATGCCATCCATGGTCTTACCACGCTGGGACAAGAGGTGTGGTACGACCACATTCGCAAGCTCACGTCGCGTCTACGCGCCTTCATCGCCAAGAAAAAGTCGTCCGGTCCGGCTAACACGCCCGCGCGCGTTCGTCTCACGTTGCTGTACGCCAACAACTTCATTGGAACCGCTCTCGACCACATGCAAGCGGATGATACGCAGTGGTGGCCCGGTTTCTGCGAGACGCTGCGTGCCATCGACTACCAGTCGCCACAATGGACGATGGCCCTGCTGAGTGTGCTAACCCAAGTGGCTGAGGAAGAACGTGCCCAATCGCACGGTCATGGTCGTCGCGGCCAAGAGTCACGCCGCGAGAAGCCACGCAGGCCTGCCATCCCGGACTCTATCCACCGTCTGATCCCGCTCAACCGCCAAGGGAAGGAGCCGTGTCTGCTCAACATTGCTGGGCTGCCATGTTCCGATGGATCCCGTGATCGCTGTGGCAACCCACGCCGCGTCCACAACTGGCGTGATGAACTTCCTGACCGCGTCCAAGAGTGGATTGACCGCACGTACGGCATGCGCAGCACGAACCAAGGAGATCGTCGTTGATGCTGCCGAGAGGATCGCAGCTCGACATCCTTTCGGTGCCAAGACCCGGTTAAGCAGAGTAATACACCTTCTCTAGCTGAAGACATGGGTTCGAGCGCATTTTGTGGGGCTTCAAGCACGGACCCCCTTCCACCCAAAGGAAGCCTCGGGGAGGAGGATCGGGTGGGAGAGGAGTGGTGGGGTATGATGATGATGAGGTATATTGGATTACTAAAGCTCAGAATCCTAATAACCCTTCTCCCGGGCCTACCGCCCAGAAGGTGCGCAAGCTTAGTTGTTGTACATGCCGGCTGAGTCCTCGTCAGACCACGTCTGCACTAAGGCAGGGATGTCCCGACGTCTTGCCGAAATCAGCTCGGTGTAGAGTTCTGGGCGAGCAGAGCTCAGCTCCGCGCCTCCACTTGTTGTGCTGTATTGCTTCGCCCTTGCTTCTCTCGCCAGGGTGGTGCTACCTGTGTTGGACGCTTGATGGCTGTGGGTCCATGATGATATTCTGAGCAAGTCAGCCATCCGACGACAGCGGTAATACCAACTCCGCAGTCGTTTTGGTTTTGGTGGCTGTCTGAGCTGGGTACTTCTGATGACATAGGCGGAGTCGCTAGTGACTCTGACGCCCCTTGCTCCTTTCTCAGTCGCTGCACGTAGCAAATGACACAGAGCTACCAGCGCTGCGATGTTCGTAGTGCATGTCTGTGATGGGAGCCAAATGCTCTCGACACTCACAATCGTGGGAGGTGCTGCAGCACAAGTCGTACGAACGATAATGCATCCACCTGCGCCCGTGGTTGGCTTTCCCCTATTCCTCCATGAAAGAAACCAAATGTTTCCCCTTCTTTCACCTCTACCAGCCTACTGTTAAGCTGGTTAGGCTGGGTCGCCTTCAATCTGGCATGTATCAGCCGAGCAACTCTCCACTCGGTATATGACAGCGTTGTGAGAGGGAAGTCCATCGCCACCTGCGTGTAAGCTCGCTGGAGACGTGCTCTCAGTCTCGAAAGTTGTTCGTCCAGTTTTGTCGGAGTACCCGAATCGGGGTGTATCAAATCCAGGCGATAGCGCCAAATCAGAGCCGACACAACAACTACTCCCGCCCTCCAGAAACGATTTGTTATCGACATGATTTTGTCCTCCATGTCGTTTATGAGAGCGGGGTTTTCCCCCGCTCGGCGTAGTGTAAGCAGAAGATTCTCAGGAGGAAGGTCCAATGTAAGCGAGAAAACCTCATGTATTGTCCCAAACTTCGCTCCGCCATGAGCTTGTCTCCAACCGTCCAAAAAGCAGCTCCACATCTGTTGAGCTGCCTGACAGTACCAAAAAATATGTGAGAGCGACGAAAGTTCATCTGGACAACCACGATGAGGACACTCGAGAGAGGACTTTTCCATATTCCATCTGCCCAACCTTCGTAGTTTTAATCTGTAAAAAAGTTGGTGCTCATACGTTGAGATTCCGATGATCCTGTTAATAAAGTCCCACGAAACCTTTGCCAGAGCTGCGCCAATGACCGTATCTTCTTGCACCCAAGCCTTATCGGCCGCCGTGATAACGGCCTTGCCCTGTTTGTGACGCTTATCACTGATGCTGCGTCGATATTGAGCAAAGACTTTGTCCAGCGCCGTTTGCCAGCCCATATCGGGGAAAGCCTTGACAGCCATTTGTGAGGTGTACAGACAGTCTTGGCATATGCACTTCCTATAATTGCTCCAATTTCCCTGTCCACATCAGCTCCTGCATCAATGTTTAGGACTTGCGACTCATTCTCTCCCAAAGAGTGGAGTATCTGCGGGGCCGGTCTGTATGACAGTTCAAAATGATGCCGTTCACCGGAATTGTGTAAGACAAATAACTTGTTCTGTGCATTCGACTTTCGTAGCAGGCCTGGATAAGCGGACATCAGAGTTAAAACCAATTCTCTGAATTGATGCGCTGCTCTCGACGGTGGTGAGTAGTCAGAGGCAATTGGCTCCCAGGTAACCACGCCATGTTGGATCCAAATTGGGTAAGCGACGGCCCTCACCCGAGTCGAGGATTCAGCGATATTGCCAAAAGCTTTTTGTATGGTTGCTGGCTCTCCAGGCCGGTTGAACCACGGTATGTCATACACCCGTGTGTCGAGGAGACCATCAAGTATGAAGGCTCCATATTCTGTTGTTATTGCCTTGTCAACTTTTTGAATTGGTCCAGACACCACTGAAGTGAGATCGAAGAATAGGTTCCCATTCCGCCACTCGGTTTGACTCCGTGTGCCATAGTACAACTCAGACGTGCTTCTTTACGTGTCTGGTCCACTGATGAGGCTGGTTCAATTCTGTTAGCATAAAGAAACCGCTGTATACCAGTCTGCGTGGCTGTAAGACCCAACTTATACGGCGGCTGCGCCATACATGCTGGAACGAATGGTGTGGGTACGTGGTCACTTGCATTCCTCAGTATATCTCCAACCGTCCTCACAATTTTGTCCGTTGTCATAGCCCAGGTTTCAACGACCTTGGCACTGCTGGCCACTAGATGCGTTGTCAAATTTGGCAATGTAAAACCTCCATCCTTCGGGCCCAATTCAGCTGACTGACTGCAGAGCCATCCTTTAATTCTTGTCACCGGTTTCGAGAACGAGCTATTCCAGATAAAGTTTCTTACTCGTGCGCTCGCTTCCACTAGGATTTCGTGAGTAGGCCATGCATGCCTGGACACAAAACCCAGTTTGGGTAAGATGATCGCGTTAGCAAGCTCCGTACGTTGTATCACCGAGTTGGTTTTAGCAACAGCTAGGCCCAGTCGGCTGCTGAGAGCCCCGAAGGCTCTTTTCCACGCTGCTGGGGTGTCTCCATTGGAAGATACCCAATGACCGAGATATCTGCACTCCGTTTTAACAGGAATCCCCTGTTCTGCGTGCACCACGGAGCTAGTTTGTGTTGATGTCAGAGGAAGTGCAATTGATTTGTCAATGTTTACCCGAAGCCCGGAGTACCTCGAGAAGCGTTGAACCACACTGATAACGTCACGTTGCTTGGATGAGTCCTCGATATATATCGCGGTATCATCTGCATACCCGGCCACCTTCACATAAAAACTGTTGTCTTGACCATCCAACTTGAGCCTTTGAACGTCTCGCATTGTTCAATCATGTCGTAGAGTACGTCCACGACAATGATAAAGAGCAGATGAGCTAGTGGGCATCCTTGCCTGATGCCACTAGTTACTTGAATAGGTCTTGATGAAAGCCCGTTTGCCAGGAAGGTCGCGGTCGTATTCGTGTCGATGGATCAAGTATGAAGCTTGAGTACACGTCGTCGATCTTTACTCACCACTTATCTAAAGGCTACGACGGCATCTGGGAAAGTTCAAGACTTGGTCATGTGGGATGACATGACCGACGCGGCACGGTCAGCGCTGGAGGAGGCCGATTTTAGTAACGTGAAGGTTCCTTTCATCAATGCCAATTTCATCTTAAGCTTGAGGAGTCATATGAATGCCTTACACGGTAAACGTTTACAGATTTATCTGGTAAAAGATTGACTAGTAGGCTCATGGAGAAGGTTTTACTCTCTAGCTTATAATAGCAACACAAAAGCACGTGAATGAAATCAAAGGTTTTGTTTGTTTGCAATGAGAAAGTTTTTAGACCGTTCTTAAAAGAACGGTCTAAAATTATGAATTAAAATACATATACTAACCTGTATACTAGCAATGCAGGAAGTACAAGATCGTCATGCCTTCTCCACTCGCGATTGCAACCTTAAGCAGCAGCGCACACAGGTAGCGTGACGATCTTGAGATCTGTTGCTTCACGATATTCGTCATCTGTTGCTAGGCGTGACTAAACATCTCAAAATACAGTCAAAAGCTTATAAAGCTAGAACTCAGGGATCGAGCTGAGAAGAACCCACTGACGTCTAACAGCATTCTTCTTCTTGCTAACCTCTGCAACGATGCCAACTTCGTGTCTCCACCCACCAAACAGCTCGCTCTTGAGCGATGCATTGATTTTTGAGGTTGTACCTCGCTCGGTATCACTTCGTTCTCGGGCCCCCATGACGTGGGCTGTCTCGGCCGAGACCATCAATTATGAGATGGCTAGAAAAAACAGCAACACACCAGCAAAGGAAATCATGGGAGATGATCAAGGAGACAAGCGTCAACTTCGTAGCTTGCATTCTGGAAAGTTGAGTACAAGGTTTCCAGAGAGCAACTTCCAGTCCAAAACGTACGCGCCGCGCAAAACCTGCACCACCAACGAGAACTTCGTCGTTTGAGACAGTGGAGATACAGGAACAAGATCGAAGAACGCATGAAAAGCCTTGCTAGCTTCAATAACCAGCTACGACTTGAGATCAAGACGCTTGAACAGTGCCGTCTCGACATCACGACTTTGACGATAAGCAAGGATACGTTGTGGCGAGTTGCTACAGCATACGCTCATGTCTTTCGCCACGGGTGTCAGAACCCTTCTGAGGCCAAAAGTCAGCTAGACTTTATTAAAACGTCTATGGGTCCGGACATCGTCTACAACGCTGGAAACGGCACAGTAGCGTTGCTCAAACAATGGAGACGGCTTTCAAAGTGGTTCCAAGACATCGAGTGTTGCCTTATTCGGATAGATCACGACACTGAGGACACAATCATCGCTACCACGACAACGTGTTTTACTATCACGGAAACTTCACTGTTGAACGTTTGGCCACAGCTCATTTTGAGTGGCGAAAATGTATCATCATCAGTCGCTAAAAAGTTATTGGGACAACGTATCGAAGTAAGAGGAACGACGCGATTTGAATGGGATTGTGTATTCGGACAAGTCATGAGCATTTTAGGAGGGTCCGATCTCTTGTCGCCTTCTCTAAAGATTTTAGGGAACCTGGAAGATGTATCGGGCGTCGTGCCAATATCTCCGGTGCGTTTAGCTTTTCTATAGCGAGTATAACGGTTAAATTTGAAAATAGCACGCTGTGTACAGTTCATACACGTACTGTATGAAGTCGTTAGATAACTAAGTGACGGCAATGTACCTAACTCAGAAACGAAAGCGACACTGTGTATCACTTCACAAGGCATGGAAAATACTATTATCGGTTGTATTGTGTCGAAAGTTGCACCAATACTAGTAAGAGTCACTATAATATTCAACTCCCAATAATAAGTTATTCTGTACCGTACAAAAAAACTAACGCCGCGCTATTATAGCACAGGGAAGCTCTGTATTTTGAACTCTCTAATGTTTTAGTGGCCTTTGTAATTGATATCGTTTCATGCAATTCAATCTCAGTCTACCCACGCCAAATAGTGCATGCCCCGCTTGCTTCGCAGCCAGATAAATATAAACGACATCAGTCTCAAACTCGTTTGGTTTATTCTTTCGAATACAGGCTAATTTAACCACGTCTCTTCAAGCATCATTCATTGGGTGATTATGTTTTGATGTTGCCTCAGTCAACATTCACTAGATTTTTTTTCTCACTCTGACCCGTCGATTCGTTATTGCAGGTTAAGTCAAACAAGACTTGTATACAATGAGGAATGCAGAATTTGCGCTTCTAACAATTCGAACGTAATTTAAGAGGGAACCACGCGCTTATAACTAAGAAAATCGATCCGTCGATCTGAGATAACAGGTTAAGAGTATTTGTGATTGAAAAACGTGGAAGAATAGTTTTCCCTTAGTTTTCAGTATAAGAATAAATAGTTGTTTTGGTTGGAATTGCGTCCCTGTGAGTACTTTGGATTTAAAATCCAAGTATTATAGCTGTTGCTCTATTTTATTTTGATATTTGTACACCCCGCCATTTCAGATTGTATTTTTCTGTCATGTTAGTACTCTAAACAATAATAATGTTTATTTTTTACCATGTCCTACCACGTGATGATGCTGACTTTCACAACAGAATTAATTGGCCATCAAGCGGGGGTGCTAAAAGTGGAATAATTCTCGTAAATAATAAAAAATAAGCCGATGCCAATGAGCAGTCAGCGATTCAATGATTCGAGAGGAGAGTTAGTAAAGGTCCAAACGAATTGGCAAAAGCAGACGTTGAGCAACCCCCATAATCAAACGCATACACAACTTTTTCCGGAGAATTGACAAAACGTTTCACATTCCCAACCTTTCGTGACCAAACACAGAGTGCTGAGAAAACGCGTTCCCACAATACAGAGTATCAGTTCAAGGAGGTAGCAGACGCAACTCTGAAGCCAACGGAAATGCAGCGTCGGGGCGTTCATTAGGTAGTGATAACGCTGGCCGTGTACATGCTGGGCCGTTGGACGTGTGCCTGGTGGCGAAGCCGGAGGAGTCACAGGAGGTGTCACTGATGGGAAAGACACAGGGTGTGGTGCTGGTGAAGAGGGTGGTGCCAGAAGGAAACGGCGGTGGGTATGCGAAGGCGTTGGGTCTTCCCAGTACTGGTCGCAAAGGCCTTGATAGCTTATGCCAAAGCTTTTTTTAAATCCACGCTAAGTCGGCGAAACCCAGTTTTACACACTAATAATAATCGATACTACACTTGATCTTAGCCAAAGTCTGAAAATTTATTACGATTGCCAACTCATTAACCCCTTTTTACAGTTCCATTGTATAATTGGCAAAAATCAGTAGTCACACTGGTTAGAAGGGATACTACACTTGATCTTAGCCAAAGGCCGAGAAGGTATCAAATTTGTAGAGGTGTTATCCGCTTTTATTTTCATCGTTGTATTGGCAACCATGTACTTAAGTAAGTAACAGTTTCAGATCCCTAAACTGTTTGTTGACTGATCATATATCCTTTTGCCGCGTAAAAAGTCACAAAGTTCGCTAATATATTAAATTGGAAAAGGAACTTTCCGCATCTGTTGCGTTGAGGCCGTGGTTAATGGTATCCTTACGCCTGTGCGTTAGTGATAGAGTCAAAAAGAAAGGAAAAGCATTGCGACAATACTTATGAAATTGTTGTTAGCCTCGCAGGGAAAGGTGAAAACCCCCAGAGACCGCCCCGTAGACAGCTGGCAAGCCAACTATTTACGGGAGTTCCAAAAATGAGAGTGAAAAAGTCCGCCAAAATTGACGAAAACCAGTTTTCACACTGATTAGAACAGAGAAGTTTTGTATATTTACCAATCGGTATACCCGTTAACTTCCCAAGGAAGTTCCTATCTGATATCTAACTATTGGTTTGGAACCGTATCTGATACTTTACGAGTCGATAGGGCGACTGTTGAGACGTACCACCACCGGGGTGGTGATGCGTCCGTCAAGCCGACCACCGGAATGGGTTTCCCAAGGGCGGTTCCCTACATGGGTGGGGCCCTTTCGGCCAACGTGGGCCAGAACCGTGCCGTCTAGCGGCGGCCGGTGCACGACGGAGTCCCCCCCGGTCTCCGTCACCCGACTGCCCCTTGATGCTTGGCTGGGCGGCTGGTGCTGGCGCGCCCGGTGCTTGGCGCAGTGTAGATTCCAGATGCGGCGGCTGGACTGGATGCACGCCACTGAGAGCTGCCGGTCCAGTAGCTTCGCATCACGCTTCAGGAGGCCTAGGTGCTCCGTGTAGACCTTGTAGTTGCTTGGCGCCACCGAGCCCAGCGAACCGTAGACGAGCGCCGAGAGGTGTACCGTCCACCCTTGGCGCTCGAGATGCTGCTTGATGCCAGCATACTTGGACTTCTTGTCCGCGATTGCCTTGGCCAGCCCTGAGCTCTCTGGGTCGTCTGTCTCCTGTTTGTCGAACGCGACCGCCAGGTCTACCACCGCCACCGTGCGCTGCTCATGGTTGTAGACCTGAAGGTCGGGTCGCAGGGCTGGCCCAGGTAGTCCCGGCACCGTTTGGTTCACGCGGAGCTCGCGGCGGGCGCCCGATGACGCGCGGAGCGTGTGCTCGATTTCCTTGAGCGCGTCGTCGTGGCGCCCGCGTGCAGCGTCCATCGTGCCCGGGCAGTGATTGAGCACGTGAGCTAGTGACTCTTTCCACCGACAGCCCGGGTGGCGGCAGCGGTCGTGGGCGCGGAGGCGTCGGCGCGAGAGAGCGTCAGCGGTGTCCACCAGGTTAAGGCGAGCGGCCACCGCGAAGCGGTAGTCGCTTTCCCACATGCCGCGCGGCCGCGTGAGGAAGCAGCTGCCGGCGCCACCGTGCACCCGCGCTGTCTTGCCCTGGTCCCCGAAGGCGCACCAGTCCCGCCAGTGCTTGTTCTTGATGTGCTGCTTCACGTGCCGCAGCACATTGCGGTGGTCGAGCCACTCAGCATGATGTGGCACGCGAAGCTGCAGTGGCTGGGCAGGTGCGCCTGTCTCCGGGTCGGCCGGCGCGGTGGCCACGTTGAGCCCAAAGGCCTTGAGGTTCTTGCGGATGTCGACCCACAGCGAGCCGATGTCGCCGTTGCGGCGCTTGGGTGGCGCGTGGGCCGACATCCCGAGATTCCAATTCAGGAAGAGCTCGCACAGCTCATCACCGCGCTCCTTCCAGTGCGGCTTGTCCAGCCGGTGCCGTGCGTCGGCTATCTGGTGGAGCTGCACGCGCGCGATGCGACGGATGGCTTGGTCGGGAGAGTTGAGCATCTGCCATCCGTGCGCGATCTGCAGCGACGCATGCAGTTCCACTAGCGGCAGGAGCCCCAAGCCGCCGCGCGACACCGGCGCGTAGAAGAAGTGGTTGTTGGCGTTCTTGGGCAGGCGCAGCAAGTGGCGAAGGCCGCGGCGGAGGTGGAGGTCGAAGCTCTCCAGGTGCTGGTCTTCGGGCCGCAGGTGCCGGAGGGCGTACTCAACCCGAGGGAAGAGGTACACCTTCACGGCCTTCACCACCTGCCATGGCGCGAGGCCAGACTCGAGCAGCGCCGTCGCGTCCTGCTTGAGCAGCTTGAGCGCGGGTGCGAGCTCGACGCGGCGGCGCACGTGGTCGAAGCCGTCGCCGATCCCCAGGTACTGGTATGATTGCGTCTGGGTCATCGTGGGGATCGGCGTGCCGTCGAGCTCAAGCTCGAGGTTGTCGGCCTCGGACGCACCGTGGCCGTTGCGCCGCACGCCCATGCTGCTGCACTTGGCCGGGTTTGCCGCCATGCCGGTCCAGCGCAGGAAGTCGGCGACGAGCTCATGCTGCTGGGTGACGCCCGCCTTGGTGCCGCTGAAGATCTTGAGGTCGTCGGCGTAGGCCGAGACACCAGGGCGGTCGTCACCAGAGAGCTGTACACCGGAGTCTTGCAGCCGCCGCAGTGCAAAGAGCAGCGGGCTGATGGCGATATTGAAGAGCTGGGGGCTCAGGGGGCATCCCTGGAAGACTCCCACGCGTTGCCATATTGGCGCTGTCTGGCCGTCCGCGGCGTTCCCCACCACGAAGGCTGCTTGATCGTACAGCCCTTGGCACATTGCAACGTAGCCCGCCGGGACGCCGAGGCGGCGCAGTGCGTCCCACAGCAGGTGGAACGGCACGCTGCCGAAGGCGTTCCGAAGGTCGTACCACACCTCGTAGAGCGACCGGTGCTTCCGGCGGGCGTGGTCGACGAGCGTGGCTGCGAGGAAGTTGTGCTCCCCGCAGCCGTTGACCGCTCGGAAGCCCTTCTGTCCAGGCGCGTGCCGCTCGTTGGCGTCCATCCACCGTGTGAGCCGACGCGCGAGGACCCCAGCGTATAGCTTGTAGACCGCTTGCTGGAGGCAGATCGGCCTCCAGTTCGCCGGGTCCTCACGCGAGCCCTTCTTGTGGAGGAGGCGTACAACGCCGAGCTTCCAGCTCTGAGGCACCCGCTTCGCGTCCCAGCACCGCTTGAATGCCGCCGTCAGCACCGGTAGAAGCTGGGCAGAGAACCGCTTGTACACGTCGTACCCGACGCCATCGAGGCCCGGGCTGGAGGCACCGCGCACGTGTTCAAGCTGAGTCTCAATTTCATCCGCCGTCGGTGCCTCAGTCAACAGCTCTCGGAACCTTGTGGCGGCGGGCAGGCGAGCCATAGCTGCGCGGAAGGCTGCACCGTCGGAAGCCTCTGCGTCAAAGTCCGTGGGTGGTGTGTTCACTGCAGTGAAGTGTCGCCACAGCTCGTCGCTGGAGATAGGGCAGACGCTGTCGTCCACCGGCGTCGTAGTACCACTCGCTTCTTCAGCTGCCGTCGCTGCTGTCGTCCGAGCTGCACGTGCTGCGCGTTCTGCGCGGGCCTTCTCCAGAATGCTGTCGACGCATGCTTTCTCGTCGGTGTCGAAGCGGTGGCGAAGGAGGTGCTGGTTAATCGCCGATCGGATTCGCCCAACGCGGCGGCGCGCCTTGGCGATCGCTGGTCTGTCCTGGGGACGCACCCGTTCCAGCGCGTGAAGCTCATCGAGTGCTTCATCGATGCGGTGCTCGCGGTGATGGCGGGTGACACGCGGTGGCCGTGGTTGACGCTGCTGTTTCTGACGCGTGCCACCGCCGCTGCCACCAGACTGACGTGGGTGACGTCGACTGCGCCTGCCTTTGCGTCGTCCCCGACGCCTGCGTCGGCGTCGCTGCCCTTCTTCCTGCTCTGGCTCCTGCGTGTCAAGATGTGCTGTGGTGTTGCGCTGCTGCTGTTGGTGCTGTTCGTCGCGCTGTTGCTGTGACCGCTGCTGGCTCTGCGTTTGGGTGCCCCGCTGCTGGCAGTAGGGCTGCAGCTTGTCGTACAGCGTGTACGGGAGGGCAGTGATGTAGCCCTCCGCAGTTTCCCAGTCGCTAGCGTCAGTAATCTTCGCCGACAGTGTGGCACCTAGGCGTTCCACCATCTCGCAGGCCGCCTCGTACTCCTCCTCGGTTAGCTGGCGGAGACGGAGGCGTGTTCGTCGAGCTGGCACCTCGTCGGGTCCAACGTGGAGTGGCGCGTATACCTCGCCGTCATCGATGTCTGCGCGCTGGTCCAGGTCGTTGTCTGCTGCTGCCATGTCCACATCGCAGGTGCCCATGGGTGGGGCTGCCGCTGCTGTGGTCACTGCTGGCGCTGGACCGGTATCCATCGACGTCATGCACGCGCCGGGCACTGGGTGTGCCTTGCACTCGACCTTGGTGTTCTTCCTGTCGAGGGCCCTGTTGGCGAGCCGATCTGCGAATGCGTTGCCCTGCCTGTCGATGTGGTGGAGCGAGTGTTGCTCCAGCCGAGCCAGCTCCTGGCGTACGGCGTTGCGAAGCTGGCGGAGCCGAGTGCTTTTTGGCGCCGTACAGCCCCTTCACTTGGCGGATGACGAGTAAGCTGTCGCCCTCTACGCGAAGTCGCTTGGCGCCGTGGTCTGCTGCCGCTCGGGCACCGATCAGGAGTGCGGTGTACTCCGCCGTGTTGTTGGTCTCTGTGGTGCCCGGCATGTAGCGCGAACCCGTCCACACGACGGCGCCATCAGGGTCGAAGAGCAATGCACCAGCTCCACCTGGGTTGGGACCGTTGCGGCATGCGCCATCGAACTGCAGCCGCCATTCTCTAGGTGTCGCAGTGGGCGGCTCGCTGGCCGGTGCCTCTGTCTCCATCTGCACGTCGTTCGTAGACTCCTCGTCCGCTGCGTGCATCGTCGTGTCCATCGTCTCGCTCTCCTTAGTCTCTTCGTCCAGCGTCCATCGGTCAGGAGAGGCCGGGAGCAGACGATCGGCGATCCTGGACACGACGATGCTGCGTGGCAGCGGAGGTCCCCAGCGTGGCGCGGGTGCCTCACTGAGGCGGGCCACGACGCGGGAGGCAACCAGCCCTCGAGGAAGTGGTGGGCCCCAGCGGGGCGGTGGGATTCTGCTTAGGCGCCCAGCAATTCTCGAGGCCACCATCATGCGTGGCAGGGGTGGGCTCCAGCGGTTCGTCCTCGTAGCTGCACCTGATTCCTGCGCGGCAACATCGGTGGGGCTCACCAGCGGGGGGGACGCTGTGAGCTCCGAGGTAGTTCGGGGGGGGGCAGATCGGGCGTGGCGGTGACTGCCGCAGCAACGGTGGCGCTGGCTCCGACGGAGGTGTGGCTTGATGCTCCTGCCGCCGTCAAAGCCGTTGCCAAGGTGGTGCTCGGGCTGGCGCACGCTTGTGCGTGTCGAGCAGCAGCCAGCCTCGAAGCGAAGGGCGTGCCGCACGCGCAGCCCGCCGAGAACTTGTCGAGGAAGGCCACGCGCCGGTGCCGAGAGTCCCGATGGCGCTTGAGCGCTGCGAAGCTGGCGGCCGTGTACGTGCACAGCGTGCATTCGAAGCGCTGCGCGTTGTGCGCGTACACGGCGAGGACGGAGGCCGGACGAGCGCTAGCCGCGGATAGCCTGGGCGCTGGGTGTCGGTCCCCAGCCTCGTCCTCTTCGAGCAGCAGGAGCTCGGCCAGCTCCCGCGAGTCTTCGTCGTCGGCGTCATTGAGGCGGCGACGCTTGCCTCCTACGCGTAGTACTGGTGGCGGCGACAGCGGCTGGGGTCCCGTTGTCGGCCACCAGGCACCTTGGTCTACGTCCATGGGGACGGCGGCGACGGCGCTGGCTTCATCATCGTTTCGTCCGCCGTCGCTGTCGTCCCGGTGGACTGCTGTACTGCTGGTGCTGTTCCTGCTGCTGGTGGCGCCGCCCGTCATGGGCTCCGCCGCGCGCGCGCTGGCCGGAAATTCTTGATCGTGGCTCGGCTCGGTGCGCGCGCGGTGCTCCGCGGCGGCGCGATCAGCAGGAGGGGCAGCACGGTCAGCTGCGACTGCTACCACTGGTGGGGCGGTGGCAACCGCAGCTGGGCTTGGTGGCGTGGCGCTGGTGGCCGTGCTGAGCGCTCCAGAGTCGGGCAGCATGCCGCCTGCCCTTACGGGTAGGGCGGCAACAGTCAGAGAGTCTTGGGGGCCGCTGGCAGCGGCGGCGTGGTCGTCTTGGCCGTCCTCGTCGTCGCTGCCGTCCGTGGCGAGGTCGTGGGGGTCCGTGGGGCGCGCGAGGGCGCGAGCCGTGGCGGCTGCAAGCGCCGCTCCCAGTGCTACCCGGTCGGGCAGCCTGCCGGCCGCCCTGACGGGTTGTCTCTCATCACAGGAGGGGTCTGAGGCGGCGGCGCGCACTGGGCGAGGGGGCGAGGCGTCTTGGGCAGCCGTACGGCGCGCTTGGAGGTCCGGGGGGTGGCCTGGGGGCTCCAGGGGAGCCGTCGCTCCACGCGCCATCTTCGGCAGCCGCCGAGGTGGCGCTGTGTTCTTCGGTCGCTGGAGGCGGCGGTGAAGCCTGAGAGGCCCGGGATCCATCAATAGTGGAGCCCAGTGACGGTGGCCCGCCCGCGTCCGCGGGACGTCCCGCGGGCCGGCCACCAACAGGCGGATCCACGAAACGACGCGGCACTGAAGCCGCGGGCCGGGTGCTCGCTTGGCCGCCAGAGGTGGCAGCCAGCGGTCCGGGTTGGCGTACAATGGGCGCTGCGGGTCCTAAACCCGTGCCCGAAGTTGTAGCGGCTGAAGAGCCGCCGGTGCCGAGTAGTGGCACCGCGCGTGGAGGCTCCGCAGGGCCAATTTGAGGCTCTGAAGGATTCAGAACGGGGGCGTCAGTGTGTAACCGAACCCCTAGGTGGTCATAGCCATGCGAAATGTAGCCATCCGCTGCCACGTCAGCCTCGTCAGCTGCGCTATAAAAAGACGCGTCGCTGCCGAGGCTGGAGTGGCTGGCTGTGGAGCACTCGCTGTCGGTAGACAGCGCGCTCCCTGGGCTCCCGGTCCGGCCACCAGAAGCGCATGCGCCGATGCGTTGGTGAAGGGCCGGCTGCGATAGACGTAGTAGCAACGAATCTAAGTGCGTTTCCTCGCGACTGTGGCGAAAACCGGGTTTCACACCGATTATAAGAGGTACTACACTTGATCGTAGCCAAGGCCGAGAAGGTCAGATGAGTAAAGGTGACATCCCTTCTTTATTTTTATGTAACAGTTTTTAGATCCCTAAACTGTTTGTGGATTGATTATATATCATTTTTCATCGTAAAAACCCGGACAAAGTTTGCTAACAAATTAAATTGGAAAAGGAAATTTCCGCATCTGTTGCATTGATATCGTGGTTTATGGCATCCTTAATCCAATAGAGACGGAAAAGAAAGAGAAAGCTTGTAGAAAATATGTATGAGATCGTAGTTGGCCTCGCAGGGGGAAGGTGAAAGCCCCAGAGACCGCCCCGTAGACAGCTGGCAAGCCAACTATTTACGGGAGTTCCAAAAATGAGAGTGAAAAAGTCCGCCAAAATTGACGAAAACCAGTTTTCACACTGATTAGAACAGAGAAGTTTTTGTATATTTACCAATCGGTATACCCGTTAACTTCCAAGGAAGTTCCTATCTGATATCTAACTATTGGTTTGGAACCGTATCTGATACTTTACGAGTCGATAGGACGACTGTTGAGACGTACCACCACCGGGGTGGTGATGCGTCCGTCAAGCCGACCACCGGAATGGGTTTCCCAAGGGCGGTTCCCTACATGGGTGGGGCCCTTTCGGCCAACGTGGGCCAGAACCGTGCCGTCTAGCGGCGGCCGGTGCACGACGGAGTCCCCCCGGTCTCCGTCACCCGACTGCCCCTTGATGCTTGGCTGGGCGGCTGGTGCTGGCGCGCCCGGTGCTTGGCGCAGTGTAGGTTCCAGATGCGGCGGCTGGACTGGATGCACGCCACTGAGAGCTGCCGGTCCAGTAGCTTCGCATCACGCTTCAGGAGGCCTAGGTGCTCCGTGTAGACCTTGTAGTTGCTTGGCGCCACCGAGCCCAGCGAACCGTAGACGAGCGCCGAGAGGTGTACCGTCCACCCTTGGCGCTCGAGATGCTGCTTGATGCCAGCATACTTGGACTTCTTGTCCGCGATTGCCTTGGCCAGCCCTGAGCTCTCTGGGTCGTCTGTCTCCTGCTTGTCGAACGCGACCGCCAGGTCTACCACCGCCACCGTGCGCTGCTCATGGTTGTAGACCTGAAGGTCGGGTCGCAGGGCTGGCCCAGGTAGTCCCGGCACCGTTTGGTTCACGCGGAGCTCGCGGCGGGCGCCCGATGACGCGCGGAGCGTGTGCTCGATTTCCTTGAGCGCGTCGTCGTGGCGCCCGCGTGCAGCGTCCATCGTGCCCGGGCAGTGATTGAGCACGTGAGCTAGTGACTCTTTCCACCGACAGCCCGGGTGGCGGCAGCGGTCGTGGGCGCGGAGGCGTCGGCGCGAGAGAGCGTCAGCGGTGTCCACCAGGTTAAGGCGAGCGGCCACCGCGAAGCGGTAGTCGCTTTCCCACATGCCGCGCGGCCGCGTGAGGAAGCAGCTGCCGGCGCCACCGTGCACCCGCGCTGTCTTGCCCTGGTCCCCGAAGGCGCACCAGTCCCGCCAGTGCTTGTTCTTGATGTGCTGCTTCACGTGCCGCAGCACATTGCGGTGGTCGAGCCACTCAGCATGATGTGGCACGCGAAGCTGCAGTGGCTGGGCAGGTGCGCCTGTCTCCGGGTCGGCCGGCGCGGTGGCCACGTTGAGCCCAAAGGCCTTGAGGTTCTTGCGGATGTCGACCCACAGCGAGCCGATGTCGCCGTTGCGGCGCTTGGGTGGCGCGTGGGCCGACATCCCGAGATTCCAATTCAGGAAGAGCTCGCACAGCTCATCACCGCGCTCCTTCCAGTGCGGCTTGTCCAGCCGGTGCCGTGCGTCGGCTATCTGGTGGAGCTGCACGCGCGCGATGCGACGGATGGCTTGGTCGGGAGAGTTGAGCATCTGCCATCCGTGCGCGATCTGCAGCGACGCATGCAGTTCCACTAGCGGCAGGAGCCCCAAGCCGCCGCGCGACACCCGGCGCGTAGAAGAAGTGGTTGTTGGCGTTCTTGGGCAGGCGCAGCAGTGGCGAAGGCCGCGGCGGAGGTGGAGGTCGAAGCTCTCCAGGTGCTGGTCTTCGGGCCGCAGGTGCCGGAGGGCGTACTCAACCCGAGGAAGAGGTACACCTTCACGGCCTTCACCACCTGCCATGGCGCGAGGCCAGACTCGAGCAGCGCCGTCGCGTCCTGCTTGAGCAGCTTGAGCGCGGGTGCGAGCTCGACGCGGCGGCGCACGTGGTCGAAGCCGTCGCCGATCCCCAGGTACTGGTATGATTGCGTCTGGGTCATCGTGGGGATCGGCGTGCCGTCGAGCTCAAGCTCGAGGTTGTCGGCCTCGGACGCACCGTGGCCGTTGCGCCGCACGCCCATGCTGCTGCACTTGGCCGGGTTTGCCGCCATGCCGGTCCAGCGCAGGAAGTCGGCGACGAGCTCATGCTGCTGGGTGACGCCCGCCTTGGTGCCGCTGAAGATCTTGAGGTCGTCGGCGTAGGCCGAGACACCAGGGCGGTCGTCACCAGAGAGCTGTACACCGGAGTCTTGCAGCCGCCGCAGTGCAAAGAGCAGCGGGCTGATGGCGATATTGAAGAGCTGGGGGCTCAGGGGCATCCCTGGAAGACTCCCACGCGTTGCCATATTGGCGCTGTCTGGCCGTCCGCGGCGTTCCCCACCACGAAGGCTGCTTGATCGTACAGCCCTTGGCACATTGCAACGTAGCCCGCCGGGACGCCGAGGCGGCGCAGTGCGTCCCACAGCAGGTGGAACGGCACGCTGCCGAAGGCGTTCCGAAGGTCGTACCACACCTCGTAGAGCGACCGGTGCTTCCGGCGGGCGTGGTCGACGAGCGTGGCTGCGAGGAAGTTGTGCTCCCCGCAGCCGTTGACCGCTCGGAAGCCCTTCCAGGCGCGTGCCGCTCGTTGGCGTCCATCCACCGTGTGAGCCGAC